>JAVIWC010002549.1:0-385362 GCA_031894815.1 Creontiades dilutus
TCGCCGGACCAACGTGGATTTTTCCTGAAAATTTTAGATCTTTTGCTCCAGCCGCTTGGGAGAAATCGTGCGTACGGAGTACGACGTACGGCGGACGGACGGAAAATTTTGTATTGCAGATTCGGATTCCACACCCTTTGAAACGTAAACCATGAAATTTTCAGGGGGAGTTAGATTTTTTTTTTTGTTTTCAAGAGCGATTACAATGTTTTATTATTGAATAATAAACCAAAAGGGAAGTTTTGGCCACCGATAGTCTCAGTCCCTGAATCTATTTCCTAAAGTGTTTAGGTCTGTACAATATCGTTAAAAATAACGGTTTTCTTGGGTTTGCCCCAAAACAAAACATTAGTAGCAAGTTGGTAGGTACTAACTTTAAATTTGCAATTAGGTACCTACTGTCTTCTCGTAGCTATGTATTGCTGATTGGTTGTGGCTTGTCTACGTTCCTCTAAACCAGATGTAATGGTTGATTAACGTTTAAAATAGGGTGAATACCTGCAGTAGAATATCATTTCAGATTCTCCATTTTAAATTCTTGTCCACTATCTTAATACTGGTCTACTTAATTAGGTATCGGGAAACCGAATATGAAATTAAATGTTAACTTTGTGGTTTATCAATAATTGATAATTGAATAATTCAATATTTCTAATATTAAGGCCTCTTAAAACACAGGGAACCTTCAAAAGAGGATTTTGTGACGGTCACGGATTGATCGAGTGGAACGCTCAGTCAATATACGAAGGGCAGGTTAAGTGCAACCTCAGGCACGGAACAGGCGTGAAAACCTATGTTGATTTAGGGAAAAGGATGTACCACGCTGGGCTATGGAATCGTGGAAAGAAAGACGGAAAAGTAATGTTTCCTCATTGGATCATATGAAACATACATCAACAAAATCTTTAATATTACATTTCATAGAATCAAATGATTTGCTTCTTACTGAGGAAAAATATTCGACAGGGAATTTCTGTGTATGACGAAGGCGATTGGTACGACGGAGAGTGGGTCAATGGTCAGAGAATGGGTGTTGGCACGAGACTCTATAAGAATGGAGTGCGGTATGTTACCAACTCTTTTACTTGAATAGCTCTTAGAAGCCACAGCCATATTTTATTAAATTGTCCATTACATCTGATTTATCTTAAATGTAAAGTTGAAGAATTACAGTTTCCAGCATTTTTTAAAGAGCAAGATGCTCACAATTTTCCTGGGCATGATGATTATTAAAATATCGTGGGATTGCAAATAAAAGTTACTAAGTAACATTAAAAAAACGTCTGCCAAGTGGGTGTGGCACATAGCTTCCTCGTATCGATAACACGACTGTATAGATCATTGAAAATTATTATTGACTAAAGAACCTCGTTCAATTAGGCGAAGTAAATATTGAATTAGGGTAAATTTATTGTTATACAGGAGCATAACTTGAGAAAATCCCTGAAAATTTCATTGAAATCAGTCATGAACTCTCGGAGTTATGCGTGTAACAAGGATTTTACGTTTGCGGATGCTCAGAGGCTGCTATTGATCAGGGGGTCATGAAACTCATAGGGGACCATTTACATATCAAACCGAACAATCCCTGAAAATTTCATTGAAATTGGTCAAGAACTCCCGGAGTTATGCGCGTAACAAGGATTTCACGTTTGCGCATGCGCAGAGGCTACTATTGATCCGGGGGTCATGAAACCTATAGGGGACCATCTACACCCCAACCCGCTCAATCCCTGAAAATGTCATCAAAATCGGACTATAACTTCGTGTAGTTTTGCACGTAACAAGGATTTGCTGAAATACAGACACGGAACCAAAATTGTTCAAAAAGGTCTAAAACGCAAAATGGGAGTGGAATTTTTGATTTTGGAGACACAAAAATTTTCACATTCCGAAAAGGAAAACAATGCTTCCGCTACCTTGGTAGACTCGGGCAAAAATTACAGGGGAACGAGAAGATGTTTGGCCTATCTTTTCCATTTAAACACTGGTTCTGCAGTGCCTAAACCATCTATGCTCAAATTTGTCTTCATTGTGCAGGCAGCACCTATCGATTCCCTATGAAGAAGAAGAAGAAAATTCATGTATTTGAAAGATACAGGCAAAGAAACAAAGTTTTATAGTACAAAAATGATACGACTGTGGGTTATGCCCGTCTGTCAGAGTCTGCAGATAATTAGTAAGACGAGAAGAAGAATGAAAACTAATAACTAGGGACAACAATAACATAACAGAATAACTAGGTGAACAGATTAAATTCAGATTAAATTAATTATTATATTCAATTCGTAACTCCCAATTGAAGTGGCTCACAAGTTCAGCACGATAGGCCCAAGCCAAACTACAAAACTTTGCAAGAGGCAGCCAATTAACCCCGTTCAGTGTTGCAAAGACATCATCATGTGTGAGCCTCGCCAAACCAAAATGCATCATCCTAAATTCCCCAAGAACCGGACAGACTGCCAAGAAATGAATGATGTCTTCACGTACCCCCATATTACAAAGCGCACAGTTTTGCCTTGATACATCCCCGTCTTACAAACGTACAAACACCCATCGAAGTACAAACATAGGCTTGGCTGTCAAGTCCATGCATTTAACTCCACGGTCTAGAAGACGGTAAATACGGTCTCGTGACGCTAGTGCGCTGGATCTGGTGTTTTCCAACCAACGATCCCTGATTTTCATTTGAAGATAATCAAGCCCCTCTTCCAGCAGTCCACTGATCAAGGGGAAAGTCAAAAGAACATCCATAGGTACTGCTCGCACAAACGTACAAGGGCTTTATTCCAAAAAACCTTGCGTTCTTTGCCAAAATGCGGGGGTATCGGTCAGCAGGCATACTCGCCACTTTTTGCGAATATCTACAGTGAAGGGAAAGAGTGTAGGCATACAGTGGTTCGACTCCAGCCTCCAATATCGATTTCTTATGATTCCGTGCTTCCAAATTCACTTTCAGTTAAATAAGACGTATTGATTCGGAAAACACCTATTCGATCAATTTTACCTGCCTCCAATCATTAGCGCATCAGCGTCTGATCATGTGACGTTTGGACGAAAATACCTTGCAGGAGGTGAAGCTTGCTCTTCATTGCCGATGCCAATATTTGGTCATAATTACCTGCACGGAAATTATAGTGTAGACTTGATCATTACTACTATAATAAAAACGTTAGTGATGACTGCTATCTCCATTTTTTAAACGAAAAATTCCCTTATTACAGTAGTCAAATTTTAGTGAAGTACAAAATATCAATATCTTGCACGCTAAAAGTGATCAAATGGCATTTGGCTACAAAGCACCTTTTAGGACGGTATTTTAAACTATAAAATTGGACATCATCTCTCTTTTCGATCAGTAGATAACGTACCAGACTGACCAAAAACCTCATTTTTAAGAAAAAATATTGCCTACATGTTGAATGTTGGTATTACCCAGAACCCAACACCATATTCAATTTTCTCAAGTGATTTTTTAACAAGATTTCAACTTGATGAATGTGGGAGATTTTTTAAGGAGCTGTTGAATCTTCCATATTATCCAGGTTTTCTTGCAATTTTACGTACACATTCAAACTTTCTAGTTCAATGTCCTTGAATGAGCACATTTTTTGGGCAAACTGCACATTTTGATATGTTGTGGCTATACAAAAATTCTGTAGTTCCTTGAAGACATCTTCTGACTTTCTTGTAGTTTAGCACTACTCATTTAAAAACTAACTGGCATTCGATTAAGACTTGCACTTCAAGCGGACGCATTGAAGAGTTGTGTACAGTACAAGCCAACATGAACTGTTGTCGACAGCTGTTGAACGCCGACATCGTTGTTGGAACAAACCTATTATAATATTAGATAGAGCGTTTAATAAATAATCTGGATTACATTTAAACGCTTTGCAGATATCATGGGCAATGGTACAACGGAATGAGGCACGGAAGAGGGACAATGATATGGCCAAACAATGATGTAAGTGGATGGCCTCATTTAAGGTAACTTAATGTTGGACTTTAGAGCATTTAAATAATTTGATAGTTGTTACACAAGAGGTGTCATAATGCCAGAATGATGACAATCTTTAATTGGATCGTGCACGTTAATAGTAACTGCTGTTCCAAGTCAAGCCATCCGACAAAAGGAGCCATTGACAGCAGTTAACGGCTGATAGATGGAAATGAGAAGCACCGAGGGGCTCCATCCCTTGCTGTTAAGAAGATAAATGTTTTTAGTGGATGTTGGATGGCTCAAGTGTTCCAACAAACGTTTGTCAACATCCAACAGTCATGGATAGTAGCCTAGAAGGCCATGAACTATTGTCAACAGCTGTTGGACAGACCACTTGTTGTTGGAACAAACCTATCATAATATACAATAAAGCACGAAAGCTCTAAGCGTGAAGTCAATCTAGACCGATTCTCTAAAGAGAAAAGATTTGATCTGTAGTTTTCTTTTTTAAAACCACTCTACTGGTTTTAAAAATTGTTTCACCATTAAACAGCTCGGTATATTTTTACCAAATACATTTCTTTTAAAATTTGAGATCCCAACCTAAAATGGAACGATTTAAAACAAGGTATTAAAATGTTGCCTTCGAAACGAATTATTTTTCGTCCAAATTGATAGTAAATTTTGTGTTGAAATAAAGGACCACTCAGATACGCTGTGTGAGCTCTGAGGCTACTTTAATTTGGTATTCAAAAGCACAATCTTGGATGGGGCTATCCTGATCAGTTTGTACATATTTGTTACTGATGATGACCTTACCGTCGAAATCGATTCAACTGTGTACTTATTATTTTTGTGGAAATATAGACAAAGTTCTATTTTACTCCGTTTTTATTAAAGATGTGGTTTAGTTTAAGGTATATTCAAAATTTCAGCAGTTATATCTGGTGCTTCTGCTACCATGTGGCGATGTTCATACAATTCATAATAGAATTGTTAATAATTAACGCAGTTGATACCAACGAAGTTTTTAATCATGACATTTTGTATGTATGAAAAGGATGAGAGAGCATTTTAACAACTTCACTTACCTAAGCTACAAGTAATAAACAACAATTGAAGAGATGTGTGGTGGCACCACGACGTCAATGCCTAAATTCCACTTATACTTATGACATAGTAAGTTATAGACTGAAGAAGTCCTCGCTGCAGGACGAAACGTATCTAATCAAATACGAAGAAATAAATACGCTCCAAACAAAAGATTCAAATGGACAAAGTTCTATTTTACTCCGTTTTTATTAAAGATATGGTTTAGTTTAAGGTATATTCCAAATTTCAGCAGTTATATCTGGTGCTTCTGCTACCATGTGGCGATGTGTGTAAGAAAAAAAAAACAATTTTAAAACAACTAATTACAAGTCTCGTCTGAGGTGTTGAATTCGTTAGGTACCTTGAAAGTTGACTTTGAATACCCATATAAACATCTAATTTCTCACAAAAATGAAACAGTTTCATATCTCTTATATTTAAAATTTATCAACTAAATTTATTTTGAAGGCTTTACACATTGGGAACAAATTAAGCTGTTCGAATCGTCCCTCAGGCACAGAGATGGGGGATAGTAGAAAGACCCAAGCACAACTGAGCTGAACTTATATTCTGGTGTTAGGACAAGTCCAGGAACTAGTATTGACTGAATAATAAGTATTTACAAGGGAAACTATCACAAGGCAAAAAGCTCGCTTCACTTTTGCTTGTAATTCCTGGTGGATGCCCTTCAATCCTGCTGATGACTTGCCAACACCTGTTTTACGTTGATTACAATTATTCCATAGATGGTTTATCCGATTTTTATTTCATCAAATGATCGTTCCGGTAAAAAGAATATGAAAATATGTGTCAATATGTCTGATTAACATATCCATTCAATTTTAGATATACATGGGCGAATGGAATTTCGGTCAAATGCACGGTAAAGGAAAATACACGTGGAATTCTTTCATGAATGACCTGCTTCTTCCTCCCTTGACCAACACATACACCGGAGAGTGGTGCCAGAACAAAAGACACGGTATAAAGTTCACTCTTGTCCTTGTGACCGTGTATTATGATTGAAAACGACGATGTAACCAATAACGTTAACCGATAATTTAGGAGATGGAGTTTTGGAATTGATGACTGGAGGAGTGATAAAAACCAAATGGTATGACGACGAGAAGTCTGGAACAGCCCACATCATTTGTAGAAATGGAGACATGTTGCATATGAATGATCTTTTCTTGCATGATAGAGTCGCTCCGGTAAGTGAGAAATGCGTTACATCATTCAGCATAAGTATGTATCCTATATTAAGAACACAGAAGAAGGTACACGATAGCTGAGTAAGATCCCAGCAATGTAGAGACAATTCTTTCTCTTCTGTCATCACCTCTGATGAGGTACCTATCGGAATATTCCATTAAGTGGACTGTGACTGTAGCTGTCGCAAAAGGTGAGCAGATACATTCCAATATGGTCCTTGTCCCTTCATAATGGAAGAACTGATGGCTTCGCTTTCTCTCTCCCCCGGCCCTGTCACTCTCTGCCATCTTCCTTCACACTTCACACAATTCGTTACGTTGATAGCCGATAGGTGGTGTGAGCTATCACAATGGGAACCTATAATTACATGGTTAAGAATTCCCTACCTTTTTGATCGATCTGGTTTGTGATGCTTTATCAATCTATTTAATTGGTTCATTATTGTCACTATCTCGCAATATGCGTATTAATTGGTAAATGTATGCACTGGCTTTATTATTCCCTGGTTGGTGAGTAGATGGTCAGTTAACTGCTACCAGCCGTGACCCGGCATGGTCACCATTGGTGTGCGAACCTGCACTTAGGGATGAGTGTGGCGTGGATTTCTTATTAATCTGGTTTTAGCCACACTCATTCATTATCTAATCTAGCGAGGATCGGGCCAGTTGTGAGGGGAGATCGGAGGCTGGTCTCCATGGAACAGGAGAATAATTTCTCCAACAGGAACCAGAATGCATCTAATCACTAAAACACAGTCTTTTCCTATTATCAGTTGATTGGGAATAACTACCCAACGTATTAGAGAATAACAAACCCTGATATGGTACCTTCTTATTGAGTGAGCAATAACCTCAAGATATCAGACTCGTTCCATAATTCACAGGAGGGTAACTCTTCCTCATTCCCACAAAAACTAGATTGGCTCTGTAGATGTGATGTAAATCTGATCTTCTTTGCTGTAACATTGAATGGTTGGTCCCTGATGGTTCTTGCCAGGCAGATACATATGAATTTCAACTATTGCATCACGGTTTTTAAGTTTGACAAAGACAATTTTAAATTGGATTGTCTTACTAACTTCTTTAAAGGTAGGATTTGACGATTTGAAGTCTAAATGAAGCCATATTTATCTTGAAGCACATTTTTTCTCATGTTCCTTTAATTTGTAATTTCAAGCCATTTTACGACAGTAGGTTTATCCTATCATCCCTTCTGAGAATGGATTAAGAACTGTTGATGTCTCATTGATGTGATGAAATTACTTCATCTGACTTAACCAAGCCAGATATCTTGCTTGGGAATGAGAAATGAAGGTCACCAACTCACGTTAGTAGCAAATGTTGGAAGCCAAATCGTACAATCACATTACCAGCACATTTTGGTACCAAACAGTTCTGTGGATTGAGTTGATCACATGATTCCTGGCCAGATGGAAAAATCAGGGAACGGTTTGGCCTGGATCGAATCCTGTTGGGATAGAAAATTACAGACGTGGATCAAATTTATTTCAGATCATTATTTTGTGGCTGGTCTGAATATCAATCCAGTTAGTATCGTTACATACCTTTGTTGAATTGATTTCATCTGGAGGGATTTAAAGGGGAGCAGTTAACCTTCACAGAATGGGGAAAGTAGAAGATCCAACTTGTCCAAACTGTGATGGAGGATCTGATGATGTGTATCACACATTCTTCGTGTGTAAGCATAGGGGAACAGAGAGGATGGCTGCAGAATGACCTGGATGATCATCCGAGAACATGGCACCGTAGAATATGGTTGCCAAAATGTTTGAAAGAGAGGAGCAGTGGACCTCTCTAGTTGTCTAGGTTGAAGGCATCGTACAGAGAGAGATCACCCACAAACGGGAGGGGTAGCAGGCTTTCTATGGATCAAGTGGACTAAATACATCCCACAGACTTGGCCTGAAGTGTTAAACACTTCCAGACCCAGATCCAACGGGAAAAGAAGGTGAGGTTTTAGTAGGTTTGAATCCTACATAACCCGAAGAGTGGTCCCTTCTGGGTATCTTACAAGATCCGATTTCCACCTCGGGATCTTAAAGATTTCCTCATCTGCCTACGTAAGAAAAGGGACCAGTTAGGAGCACATTTTCTGGGTTGAATCTTCCTACCATGTGCTAGATAGAGAGACGCTCTTGAAAATGGTAAATCTCCAATACTTTTCAAGCAGGGATGTACAACTTTATTTGTATCAGTGGGATGCTGGCTGAATGGACACCTGTATCATGTGGTGCAGCAGTGTCCAAGGACTCATGGTGGCTGCATTCTCCATCATGATGCGGTTGCCAAGCAGATAGCAGGTGCATTGTCATCCAGCGGCTGGGATGTGGAGAGAGAGACTGAATCATATGGCAAGTGACTAGGGCAAGAAGCCAGATATCGTTGCCGTTAAGCCTGAAAGGTCTGTCGTAATCCTGGACGTCCAAGTTGTCAGTGCCAGCGTGGACATGGAGCAGACCTGGAGGGCTAAGATAAGTAAGTATGATAGGAACGACCTGCGGCAAGCGGTATCTGAGCTAAAAGGAGTGGCGCCTAACAACATCAAGGTTATGGCTGCAACTGTGTCATGGACCATGACTCATGGGTTGGAGTGTGGTTCGGGAAAAGTGCCACAGAATTACTTGAGCTGGGCATCTCGTCAGGAGTACTTTGTGGTATCACCACCTGCGTCATTGGGGCTCGTACTTGAATTGGTGGTCATTTTATAGGGGCACTTCCTTTCATCCCTCCCTTCCTCCCCCATCATCCTCAGCTTCCCATATCCCAAGGGCCAGCGTCGGGTAAACCTGGGCGTCCTCCCCACTTTTATTTTATTTAGTTTTTTCGTTTTTTATTTAATGGCGTGCCCCCTCCGTCTTTGAGGGGAGATTACTTCTAAAAAAAATGATACACTACCTATTTAAGACTGTATATCTACATTGAATGTATACCATCAACTAAAGTAATATAATCTCCAGGAGTAATAAAATGGGTTAAAATGTTCTAGCTTTGCAGAATCATCGTCTGACTTAATGATTTGAATTCTTAGGCACGATTTTGTTACAGGTTTTGGCTCCATCACAGTCGCAATTAGAAGCCGCTAAAATAGTACAAAAGAGGAGAAGCATCATGAATGATAACAACTACGTGAAAATCAGATTTCACAATGATGAGATAGACGATGTAAGTCATATAGGTTGAGGAATTCAATTGTACAGACCTCCCAAATGTTGGATCAACTATCACAATCAAGTACTTTGAATCGTAATTCGCGCATTGCAGGAGTTGAACCTGTCAAATGCGAGTATCGGACAAGAAGAGAAAAATTATGACGCCACTTTTACTACACCTGTCGTACCTATAAATGCTCCTGTTCACACTATGGACTATACAACTCATATTAACAAACTTTTCGAGGTAATGACGGTTCGAAATATTTGATGCTACCTTAATCGCTAGTTGTAAGCTTCCTTACGTTTTCTCACCTCTGAAGGACTTCTGATCGAATTCTTTTCAAGTTTTTGCGTCTGAATTAGGTAAACTCGAAAGGAGCTTAGTTGGTGGCCGATGTTGGTTTATTATTCAATAATAAATGTTGAAAATTTCATGGTTTACGTTTCAAAGGGTGTAGAATCCGAATCTGCAATAAAAAGTCCGTCCGCACGATTTCTCCCAAACGGCTGAAGCCTGAAATTTTAAATGTTTCCGACGACACCCCAATTTGAGTTGTGTCCATATTAAATGGTAAGGGTTGTCAAAGTTTTGTAAAATCCCTAAAAAGGTCAAAAAAGTCATAGTAATAATCACACGAAATAAATAACCAAACGCTCAATTTATTTTCAACCTTTTCAACGAAGAAATTAAAATTGAACTTATTTCAGTTGGTACGATTATTGAATTTGAGGAGGCACACAAATATGATCAGCTTTGACGCATCAGATTTACGTGCTCGAAGAAATTAAAATTAAATTTATTTCATTACTCCACACTCTGGATCAGATCTTGCTCCTGAATTTTGAACCAATTTTCCTTAATGAATTGAGCCAACATTTTTGGTGTTGGTAATGCAATATCTGTGCATATTCACTATTGTCGTAACGTTATTTACATTTTTAGTGATAGAACATAGTTATTATTTTAATGTAGAATTGCAATGTGTGAGGACTTAGATGAGAATAAAGAGCAAACGAGATAACCACAAGTCCGGTGACTTTCAACTTCGTTTCCTGAAATATGTAACTCGATATTAATGGATCTCTCCAGCCTCTTGTGGTTACTATATTTTTTCAAGAGTTACTTTCAAGCTTCAAATGTAAATGCTTAAATGTGTCAGTTGAGATAGCTCAAAAGAGAAAGTCAAGCTTGTGATGTTCTCAAACCATGTACTCTGAACATAATTTAATATCAATATTTATGACAAATCTTTGTGAAACTGGTTATTGAAGATTTCATTACTTGTTTTACAGATCAAATGCACATCCCTCTTGCCTTTGGGACCTAACGACCCCCAACCGCCTGTGATACCGGCCTGGGAGAAGAGAGCTATCACCTGGCTGGAAAACAAGTGGTTGCAGAAAGTCATCATTCGACGAATGGGAGATTTAACCAAAGTGTACAATTTCTACGCTCTTGTTCTTAGTGATTTGAACATCCCGAAATTTAAATTTTGCATGCACCGCATGTCCCTGTGGCTCCTCATGAAGCATTGTGGTCTATCACAAAGTGGACTGAATACTGTGAAATTCGATGAACTGGTAGGTAAGTACCGTTGTTTTTGCTCATCTCTTCCTGTAATAACCCAATATCATAGGGACAGGCTTTGGATTACAGTATATTTTCCTGCTAAATTACAGACTTTTTGACAAAAGGCGACAGGATGGCTTGAATTTGTGTACAAAGCTTGGTCACTACCTGCTGAATTTATCAATGTACAACAATATTTGGGTACCGTGGCTATTATAAACAATCATGTAGGTACCATAAAAATTAAAAGAGCATTGCTGTTTGTACCAACCTTACGAAAGATCCTGCAGGCAGAGATGGGCATATTCATATGCAAAAATATGAATAATATGCATATGATGATAACAAATATTTATATATTCGTAATAAAATATATTCATATAAACTTAATTAAGGGAAATCAACGTTTTCAGATTTAAGAATGCAATACAAATTCTACGAATTCCACCAAAATCAATATTTTTGTACCAACTGCACAGGTTTTTGTGAATTTTCAAAAAATGTACTTTAGTTCTAGTAAATTTTACTGGAATGTCCCTCTTTCATACGTTTCAAATTAGAAAGAAATGGCTTTTGCACTGCAAAGGCTTTTTATTGCAAATAATAAACCAAAAATTAAGGGTTGTCAAAGTTTTCTAAAATCCCCAAAAACCTCAAAAAAAGTCAGGGCGCCCTAAATTTGTACTCTTTTTGAAGAACACTCCACGAGGAATCGAATGAGCCCTTCCGCAGGTCCATAGGTCAAACCATTCCCGATCTATGGTGCCAACATTCGAGTTATTTTGGTTTATTACTGTTTTTGTGTTGATATCAGTAACGTAGTGATGTAGTAATGTGGATACTGGAGTGAACTCCTAAAAGGCTGTAGCCAATACACGGGTTGAAGCATTCTGATAACCATAAAAAACGCTGCAAATTCTTTCACTGGGGTTTATTATTCAATTGGCTTGCGTTCATGATTTGAATTTCTACTAAGCTTTGGAGTGTGCATGTTTCACAGGTGATAGAGCGATTATTGAATTTCAGGAGGCACACAAATATGATCAACTGATCAATCCAAATAGGTATTTTGGTTGAGAACAGATTTACGTGCTCTATGCATATCTCCTGAAATTCAATAATCGCTCTATCACTTGTGAAACACGCACACTCCAAAGCTTAGTAGAAATTCAAGTCATAAACGCAAGCCAATTGAATAATAAACCCCAGTGATTTTTTAATGAAAGAATTTGCAGCGTTTTTAGGTTAGAAGCAGTTTATTAATCACTACTTTTCCAGGTAAAACCAATGAATCTGTAAAGCAAGGGTAATTTTCTATTATAACCCATATAGCGACGTCCCTATGTATTACTTACTAATTATGTTACAGTAATTTAAAAACCCCTATAATTTCACATGATCATTTCAGGATTTGGTCACGATCCGTTCGACAAAGTAATGATGTACGAAATGATCAACTATTTGTTGACATTGAGCTGGTTTCTTTACGTCCCGATCCGCAGAAGAAACTCAGATATACCTGGAATAATCGCTGCGTGTTTTGACAAATTTATTGAAGAAGTAGTCATCCCAGCTCCATCAAATTACGACGGTAAATTGTTTACTGTTACTTGTGTTGTGGTGCTCCGTGAGTCAGCTTTTGGGCATTGGCTACTTACACGTTTGTCAGAAAACCACAAGGACGGTGTTTGGCTTTGGTATCAGAAAGCCAACCGTTTTGTAGTTTACCCATATTCGAGTACACACCTCATAAGAATTAAGGGATCAGTCAATGAACTGATCACAGATTCCACATTGTTTTATATTGGTCATATTGCTTCCGAGTCTACTAAAGTAGCGGAAGCATTGTTTTCACTTTCGGAATGTGAAAATTTGTTTGTCTCCAAAATCAAAAATTCCACTCGCATTTTGCGTTTTAGACCTTTCTGAACAATTTTGGTTCCGTGTCTGTCTGTGTGTGTCTGTCTGTCTGTCTGTTAGCATGTTCCTTGTTACGGTCAAAACTACACGAAGTTATTGTCCGATTTTGATGAAATTTTCAGGGATTGTGCGGGTTGGGGTGTAGATGGTCCCCTATAGGTTTCATGACCCCCGGATCAATAGTAGCCTCTGCGCATGCGCAAACGTGAAATCCTTGTTACGCGCATAACTCTGGGAGTTCTTGACCAATTTCGATGAAATTTTCAGGGATTGTTTGGTTTGATGTGTAGATGGTCCCCTATGAGTTTCATGATCTCCGGATTAATAGTAGCCTCTGCGCATGCGCAAACGTGAAATCCTTGTTACGCGCATAACTCCGGGAGTTCCTGACCAATTTCGATGAAATTTTCAGGGATTAGGGTCCCCTATAGGTTTCATGACCCCCGGGAGCCTCTGCGCATGCGCAAAGGTGGTTACGCGCATAACTCCGGGAGTTCTTGACCAATTTCAATGACATTTTCAGGGATTGTGCGGGTTAGGGGTCCCCTTATAGGTTTCATGACCCCCGGATCAATAGTAGCCTCTGCGCATGCGCAAACGTGAAATTTTTGTTACGCGCATAACTCCGGGAGTTCTTGACCAATTTCAATGAAATTTTCAGGGATTGTGCGGGTTAGGGGTCCCCTATAGGTTTCATGACCCCCGGATCAATGGTAGCCTCTGCGCATGCGCAAACGTGAAATCTTTGTTACGGGCAAAACTTCGGGAGTTCTTGACCAATTTCGATGAAATTTTCAGGGATTGTGCGGGTTAGGGTATAGATGGTCCCCTATGAGTTTCATGACCCCCGGATCAATAGCAGCCTCTGCGCATGCACAAACGTGAAATCCTTGCCACAAGCATAACACCGGGAGTTCTTGACCGATTTCGATGAAATTTTCAGGGATTGTTCGGACTTATTAGGTATACTTAATAGTTTGTTCAATAGTTGAACATGCCTACCTTTATTTTCTCAAGTTACGCTCCTGCATAACAATAAATTTACCCTAATTCAACATTTACTTCGCCTAATTGAACGAAGTTCTTTAGTCAATAATAATTTTCAATGATCTATACAGTCATCTTATGGATACGAGGAAGCTATGTGCCACACCCACTTTTTGCGTTTTCAATTTACCCAGTTTACCTGTTAATAATCATGATAATCAGCATTCCTCTGCTAATCCACCTGCATGATAATCAGTGACACGATAAGTGATTATTTTCACGTATATGTACGAAATCCCGCTAGACTACGCTCGAAACCACCCTCTTCACAGGGAAGTCTCCTGAAGGCGATGACGGTTTCGAGCGCATTCTAGCGGCATTTCGTCTATCCACGTCGTACAGTAAACTAAAAATCCACTAAAATAAACTCTGCTGGGAAAGTGAAAAGGAACATTACATTCCACTATAATATACTCTTCTGGGGAAGTAAAAAGGGACATTACTTTCCACTAAAATAAACTCTGCTGAGAGAGTAAAAATGGACATTACTTTCCACTATAATAAACTCTGCTGGGAAATTACAAATGGACATTACTTTCCACCATAATGAACTCCGCTGGGAAAGTAAAAAAATACATTACTTTCCACTATAAAACTCCGCTGGGAAAGTAAAAAAGGGAATTAGTTTCCACCATAATGAACTCCACTGGGAAAGTACTTTCCAAAAAAGACATTACTTTCCACTGTAAAACTCCGTTGGGAAAGTAAAAAAGGGAATTACTTTCCACCATAATGAACTCCACTGGGAAAGTAAAAAAAGACATTACTTTCCACTGTAAAACTCCGTTGGGAAAGTAAAAAAGGGAATTACTTTCCACCATAATGAACTCCACTGGGAAAGTAAAAAAAGACATTACTTTCCACTATAAAACTCCGCTGGGAAAGTAAAAAAACACATTACTTTCCACTATAAAACTCCGCTGGGAAAGTAAAAAAGGGAATTACTTTCCACAATAATCAACTCCGCTGGGAAAGTAAATATGGACATTACTTTCCACTATAAAACTCCGCTGAGAAAGTAAAAAAGGGAAATACTTTCCACAATAATGAACTCCGCTGGGAAAGTAAAAAGCCATTACTCTCCACAATAAAACTCTGCTGGGAAAGTAAATAAGGGAATTAGTTTCCACCATAATGAACTCCACTGGGAAAGTAAAAAAAGACATTACTTTCCACTATAAAACTCCGCTGGGAAAGTAAAAAAGAGAATTACTTTCCATCCGCTGGGAAAGTAAAAAAGAGAATTACATTCCATTACAATTAGCTCCGCTGGGACAGTAAAAAAAATACATTACTTTCCACTATATAACTCCACTGGGAAAGTAAAAAAAGGAATTACTTTCCACCATAATGAACTCCACTGGGAAAGTAACTCCGCTGGGAAAGTAAAAAGGGAATTACTTTCCACCATAATGAACTCCACTGGGAAAGTAAAAAAAGACATTACTTTCCACTATAAAACTCCGCTGGGAAAGAAAAAAAGGGAATTAGTTTCCACCATAATGAACTCCACTGGGAAAGTAAAAAAAGACATTACTTTCCACTATAAAACTCCGCTGGGAAAGTAAAAAAGGGAATTACTTTCCATTATAATGAACTCCGCTGGGAAAGTAAAAAAAGACATTACTTTCCACTATAAAACTCCACTGGGAAAGTAAAAAAGGGAATTACTTTCCACCATAATGAACTCCACTGGGAAAGTAAAAAAAGACATTACTTTCCACTATAAAACTCCGCTGGGAAAGTAAAAAAAGGGAATTACTTTCCACTATAAAACTCCGCTGGGACAACTTTCCACTATAAAACTCCGCTGGGAAAGTAAAAAAGGGAATTACTTTCCACCATAATGAACTCCACTGGGAAAGTAAAAAAAGACATTACTTTCCACTATAAAACTCCGCTGGGAAAGTAAAAAAGGGAATTACTTTCCACCATAATGAACTCCACTGGGAAAGTAAAAAAAGACATTACTTTCCACTATAAAACTCCGCTGGGAAAGTAAAAAAGCTAATTACTTTCCACAATAATGAACTCCACTGGGAAAGTAAAAAAAGACATTACTTTCCACTATTACTGGGAAAGTAAAAAGGAATTACTTTCCACTATAAAACTCCGCTGGGAAAGTAAAAAATGGAATTACTTTCCACCATAATGAACTCCGCACGGAAAGTAAAAAAAAGACATGACTTTCCACTATAATGAACTCCGCTGGGAAAGTAAAAAAAGACATTACTTTCCACTATAAAACTCCGCTGGGAAAGTAAAAAGAAAGGACATTACTTTCCACTATAAAACTCCGCTGGGAAAGTAAAAAAGGGAATTACTTTCCACTATAAAACTCCACTGGGAAAGTAAAAAAAGACATTACTTTCCACTATAAAACTCCGCTGGGAAAGTAAAAAAGGGAATTACTTTCCACTATAATGAACTCCACTGGGAAAGTAAAAAAAGACATTACTTTCCACTATAAAACTCCGCTAGGAAAGTAAAAAAGGGAATTACTTTCCACAATAATGAACTCCGCTGGGAAAGTAAAAAAATAAACTGCTGTGAAAGTAAAAATGGACATTACTTTCCACTATAATAAACTCAGCTGGGAAAGTAAAAAGAAAAATTGCTCTCTCAACAAGTTATGAGCGCATTCTAGCGGTATTTAGTTCAACCAACATTACGACGTGGTTAGACAAATTGAAGCTAGAATGCGCTCAAAAACTGTTGGTAAAGTAGAATGAACATTACTTTCCATTATAGTAGACTCTGCTGGGAAAGTAAAAAGAAATTACTCTCTCAACAGGTTGTGAGCGCATTCTTGCGGGATTTAGTTTAACCAACATTACTACGTGGTTCAACAAATTGCCGCTAGAACGCGCTCATAACCTGTTGGGAGTAATAACTTGTTCAGTTATTTCTTTTTTACTTTCCCAGCAGAGTTTATTATAATGGAAAGTAATGTTCATTAATACTTTCCTAACGGTTTTCCTGCGCATTCTAGCGGCAATTTGTCTAACCACGGCGTAATGTTGGTTGAACTAAATCCCGCTAGAACGCGCTCATAACTTGTTCAGTTTTTTCTTTTTTACTTTCCCAGCAGAGTTTATTATAATGGAAAGTAATGTTCATTTATACTTTCCTAACGGTTTTCCAGTGCATTCTAGCGGCGATTTGTCTAACCACGTCGTAATGTTGGTTGAACTAAATGACGCTAGAACGCGCTCATAACTTGTTGAGTTATTTTCTTTTTACTTTCCCAGCAGAGTTTATTCTAATGGAAAGTAATGTTCATTTATACTTTTATACTTTCCCAGCATTCTAGCGGTGGAAAGTTGTCTAACCATGGAAAGTAATGTCTCATTTGAGTTATTTTCTTTTTACTTTCCCAGCAGAGTTTATTATAATGGAAAGTAATGTTCATTAATACTTTCCCAGCAGAGTTTTATAGTGAAAAGTAATGTCTTTTTTTACTTTCCCAGCAGAGTTTATTATAATGGAAAGTAATGTCCATTTTTACTTTCCCAGCAGAGTTTATTATAATGGAAAGTAATGTCCATTTTTACTTTCCCAGCAGAGTTTATTATAATGGAAAGTAATGTCCATTTTTACTTTCCCAGCAGAGCTAATTATAATGGAAAGTAATGTCCATTTTTACTTTCCCAGCAGAGCTTATTATAATGGAAAGTAATGTCTTTTTTTACTTTCCCAGCGGAGTTATTATAGTGGAAAGTAATGTCTTTTTTACTTTCCCAGCAGAGTTTATTATAATGGAAAGTAATGTCCATTTTGCCTTTCCCAGCAGAGTTTATTATAATAGTCATAATGGAAAGTAATGAGTATTTTTGCTTTCCCTGCAGAGTTCATTATAGTGGAAAGTAATGTCCTATTTTTACTTTCCAGCAGAGTTATTATAGTGGAAAGTAATGTCTTTTTTACTTTCCCAGCAGAGTTCATTATGGTGGAAAGTAATGTTTTTTTTACTTTCCCAGCAGAGTTTATTATAATGGAAAGTAATGTCCATCTTCACTTTCCCAGCAGAGTTTATTATAATGGAAAGTAATGAGTATTTTTGCTTTCCCTGCAGCGTTCATTATAGTGGAAAGTAATGTCTATTTTTACTTTCACAGCAGAGTTTTATAGTGGAAAGTAATGTCCATTTTTGCTTTCACAGCAGAGTTCACTTTCCCAGCAGAGTTTATTATAATGGAAAGTAATGTCCATTTTTACTTTCCCAGCAGAGTTCATCATAATTGAAAGTAATGTCCATGTTCACTTTCCCAGCAGAGTTTATTATAATGGAAAGTAATGAGTATTTTTACTTTCACAGCAGAGTTCATTATGGTGGAAAGTAATGTCTATTTTTACTTTTCCAGCGGAGTTCATTATTGTGGAAAGTAATTCCCTTTTTTACTTTCCTAGCGGAGCTCATTATAATGGAAAGTAATTCCCTTTCTTACTTTCCCAGCGGAGTTTTATAATGGAAAGTAATGTCCATTTTCACTTTCCCAGCAGAGTTTATTATAATGGAAAGTAATGAGTATTTTTACTTTCCCAGCAGAGTTTATTCTAATGGAAAGTAATGTTCATTAATACTTTCCCAGCAGAGTTTTATAGTGGAAAGTAATGTCTTTTTTTACTTTCCCAGAGGAGTTCATTATGGAGGAAAGTAATTCCCTTTTTTTTACTTTCCCAGCAGAGTTTATTATAATGGAAAGTAATGTCCATTTTTACTTTCCCAGCAGAGTTTATTATAATGGAAAGTATTTTTGCTTTCCCAGCAGAGTTCATTATAGTGGAAAGTAATGTCTATTTTTACTTTCACAGCAGAGTTATTATAGTGGAAAGTAATGTCTTTTTTTACTTTCCCAGCAGAGTTCATTATGGTGGAAAGTAATGTCCATTTTTACTTTCCCAGCAGAGTTTATTATAATGGAAAGTAATGTCCATTTTTACTTTCCCAGCAGAGTTTATTATAATGGAAAGTAATGTCCATTTTTACTTTCCCAGCAGAGTTTATTATAATGGAAAGTAATGTCTATTTTTACTTTCCCAGCAGAGTTTATTATATGGAAAGTAATGTCCATTTTTACTTTCCCAGCAGAGTTTATTATAATGGAAAGTAATGTCCATTTTTACTTTCCCAGCAGAGTTTATTATAATGGAAAGTAATGTCCATTTTTACTTTCCCAGCAGAGTTTATTATAATGGAAAGTAATGTCCATTTTTACTTTCCCAGCAGAGTTATTATAATGGAAAGTAATGTATTTTTACTTTCCCAGCAGAGTTATTATAGTGGAAAGTAATGTCTATTTTTACTTTCCCAGCAGAGTTTATCATAATGGAAAGTAATGTCCATTTTCACTTTCCCAGCAGAGTTTATTATAATGGAAAGTAATGAGTATTTTTGCTTTCCCTGCAGAGTTCAGTATAGTGGAAAGTAATGTCTATTTTTACTTTCACAGCAGAGTTTTATAGTGGAAAGTAATGTCTTTTTTTACTTTCCCAGCAGAGTTCATTTTATCTCTTTTTTTACTTTCCCAGCAGAGTTTATCATAATGGAAAGTAATGTCCATTTTCACTTTCCCAGCAGAGTTTATTATAATGGAAAGTAATGAGTATTTTTGCTTTCCCAGCAGAGTTCATTATGGTGGAAAGTAATGTCCATTTTCCCTTTCCCAGCAGAGTTTATTATAATGGAAAGTAATGAGTATTTTTGCTTTCCCTGCAGAGTTAATTATAGTGGAAAGTAATGTTTATTTTTACTTTCACAGCAGAGTTTTATAGTGGAAAGTAATGTCTTTTTTTACTTTCCCAGCGGAGTTCATTATGGTGGAAAGTAATTTCCTTTTTTTACTTTCCCAGCAGAGTTTATCATAATGGAAAGTAATGTCCATTTATGCTTTCCCAGCAGAGGTAATTATAATGGAAATTAAGGAGTATTTTGCTTTCCCAGCAGAGTTCATTATAGTGGAAAGTAATGTCTATTTTTACTTTCCAGCAGAGTTTTTATAGTGGAAAGTAATGTCTATTTTTACTTTCCCAGCAGAGTTCATTATAGTGGAAAGTAATGTCCTTTTTTTACTTTCCCAGCAGAGTTTATTATAATGGAAAGTAATGTCCATTTTTACTTTCCCAGCAGAGTTTATTATAATGGAAAGTAATGTCCATTTTTACTTTCCCAGCAGAGTTTATTATAATGGAAAGTAATGAGTGTATTTGCTTTCCCAGCAGAGTTTATTATAGTGGAAAGTAATGTCCATTTTGTACTTGCCCACTAGAGTTTATTATAGTGGAAAGTAATGTCCATTTTTACTTTCCCAGCAGAGTTTATTATAATGGAAAGTAATGTATTTTTACTTTCCCAGCAGAGTTTATTATAGTGGAAAGTAATGTCCATTTACTTTCCCAGCAGAGTTTATTATAATGGAAAGTAATGTCCATTTTTACTTTCACAGCGGAGTTCATTATTGTGGAAAGTAATTCCTTTTTTACTTTCCCAGCAGAGTTTATTATAGTGGAAAGTAATGTCCATTTTTGCTTTCCCAGCAGAGTTCATTATGGTTTTCCTTTCACAGCAGAGTTTTGTAGTGGAAAGTAATGTCCATTTTTACTTTCCCAGCAGAGTTTATCATAATGGAAAGTAATGTCCATTTTTACTTTCCCAGCAGAGTTTATTATAATGGAAAGTAATGAGTATTTTGCTTTCCCAGCAGAGTTCATTATAGTGGAAAGTAATGTCTATTTTTACTTTCCAGCAGAGTTTTATAGTGGAAAGTAATGTCTTTTTTTACTTTCCCAGCGGAGTTCATTATGGTGGAAAGTAATTCCCATTTTTTACTTTCCCAGCAGAGTTTATCATAATGGAAAGTAATGTCCATTTTCACTTTCCCAGCAGAGTTTATTATAATGGAAAGTAATGAGTATTTTTACTTTCCAAGCGGAGTTCATTATGGTGGAAAGTAATGTCTATTTTTACTTTCACAGCAGAGTTTTATAGTGGAAAGTAATGTCTTTTTTTACTTTCCCAGCGGAGTTCATTATGGTGGAAAGTAATTCCCTTTTTTTACTTTCCCAGCAGAGTTTATCATAATGGAAAGTAATGTCCATTTTCACTTTCCCAGCAGAGTTTATTATAATGGAAAGTAATGAGTATTTTTGCTTTCCCAGCAGAGTTCATTATAGTGGAAAGTAATGTCCTATTTTTACTTTCCAGCAGAGTTATTATAGTGGAAAGTAATGTCTTTTTTTACTTTCCCCAGCAGAAAGTAATTCCCGTTTTTTACTTTCCCAGCAGAGTTTATTATAATGGAAAGTAATGAGTATTTTTGCTTTCCCTGCAGCGTTCATTATAGTGGAAAGTAATGTCTATTTTTACTTTCACAGCAGAGTTTTATAGTGGAAAGTAATGTCTTTTTTTACTTTCCCAGTGGAGTTCATTATGGTGGAAAGTAATTCCCTTTTTTACTTTCCCAGCAGAGTTTATCATAATGGAAAGTAATGTCCATTTTCACTTTCCCAGCAGAGTTTATTATAATGGAAAGTAATGTCCATTTTCACTTTCCCAGCAGAGTTCATTATAGTGGAAAGTAATGTCTATTTTTACTTTCACAGCAGAGTTTTATAGGGGAAAGTAATGTCTTTTTTTACTTTCCCAGCGGAGTTCATTACGGTGGAAAGTAATTCCTTTTTTTTACTTTCCCAGCAGAGTTTATCATAATGGAAAGTAATGTCCATTTTCACTTTCCCAGCAGAGTTTATTATAATGGAATGTCAATTTTTACTTTCCCAGCAGAGCTTCTTATAATGGAAAGTAATGTCCATTTTTACTTTCCCTGCAGAGTTTATCATAATGGAAAGTAATGTATATTTGCTTTCCTAGCAGAGTTTATTATAGTGGAAAGTAATGTCCATTTTTACTTTCCCAGCAGAGTTCATTATGGTGGAAAGTAATTCCAGTATTTTTTTACTTTCCCAGCAGAGTTTATTATAATGGAAAGTAATGTCCATTTTTACTTTCCCAGCAGAGTTTATTTATAATGGAAAGTAATGTGGAAAGTAATGTTTTTTACTTTCCCAGCAGAGTTCATTATAGTGGAAAGTAATGTCCATTTGTACTTTCCCAGCAGAGTTTATCATCATGGAAAGTAATGTCCATTTTCACTTTCCCAGCAGAGTTTATTATAATGGAAAGTAATGAGTATTTTTGCTTTCCCTGCAGAGTTCATTATAGTGGAAAGTAATGTCTATTTTTACTTTCACAGCAGAGTTTTATAGTGGAAAGTAATGTCTTTTTTTACTTTCCCAGCGGAGTTCATTATGGTGGAAAGTAATTCCTTTTTTTACTTTCCCAGCAGAGTTTATATAATGGAAAGTAATGTCCATTTTCACTTTCCCAGCAGAGTTTATTATAATGGAAAGTAATGAGTATTTTTGCTTTCCCAGCAGAGTTCATTATAGTGGAAAGTAATGTCTATTTTTACTTTCCAGCAGTTTATTATAGTGGAAAGATGTTTATTTTTTTTATAGTGGAAAGTAATGTCTTTTTTTACTTTCCCATCGGATTTCTTTTTGGTGGAAATTAATTCCAGCTTTTTTTACATTTTTCACTTTCCCAGCAGAGTTTATCATAATGGAAAGTAATGTCCATTTTCACTTTCCCAGCAGAGTTTATTATAATGGAAAGTAATGAGTATTTTTGCTTTCCCAGCAGAGTTCATTATGGTGGAAAGTAATTCCCTTTTTTACTTTTCCAGCGGAGTTTTATAGTGGAAAGTAATTTATTTTTTTACTTTCCCAGCGGAGTTCATTATGGTGGAAAGTAATGTCCATTTTTACTTTCCCAGCAGAGTTATACGATGGAAAGTAATTCCTTTTTTTTACTTTCCCAGCATAGTTTATTATAATGGAAAGGAATGAGTATTTTTGCTTTCCCTGCAGCGTTCATTATAGTGGAAAGTAATGTCTGTTTTTACTTTCACAGCAGAGTTTTATAGTGGAAAGTAATGTCTTTTTTTACTTTCCCAGTGGAGTTCATTATGGTGGAAAGTAATTCCCTTTTTTTACTTTCCCAGCAGAGTTTATCATAATGGAAAGTAATGTCCATTTTCACTTTCCCAGCAGAGTTTATTATAATGGAAAGTAATGAGTATTTTTGCTTTCCCTGCAGAGTTCATTATAGTGGAAAGTAATGTCTATTTTTACTTTCACAGCAGAGTTTTATAGTGGAAAGTAATGTCTTTTTTTACTTTCCCAGCGGAGTTCATTATGGTGGAAAGTAATTCCCTTTTTTTACTTTCCCAGCAGAGTTATACGATGGAAAGTAATTCCTTTTTTTTACTTTCCCAGCAGAGTTTATCATAATGGAAAGTAATGTCCATTTTCCTCCCAGCAGAGTTTATTATAGTGGAAAGTAATGTCTATTTTTACTTTCACAGCAGAGTTTTATAGTGGAAAGTAATGTCTTTTTTTACTTTCCCAGCGGAGTTCATTATGGTGGAAAGTAATTCTCTTTTTTTACTTTCCCAGCAGAGTTTATCATAATGGAAAGTAATGTCCATTTTCACTTTCCCAGCAGAGTTTATTATAATGGAAAGTAATGAGTATTTTTGCTTTCCCAGCAGAGTTCATTATAGTGGAAAGTAATGTCCATTTTTACTTTCACAGCAGAGTTTTATAGTGGAAAGTAATGTCTTTTTTTTACTTTCCCAGTGGAGTTCATTATGGAGGAAAGTAATTCCCTTTTTTTTACTTTCCCAGCATAGTTTATTATAATGGAAAGTAATTTCCATTTTTACTTTCCCAGCAGAGTTTTTGAGCGCATTCTAGCGGCAATTTGTCTAAATCAAAATTCAAATCATCCATTTCGCAAATTGTTAGCGCTCAAAACCTGTTGAGCTGGAAATTGTTGAAAAAAGCAGGTCAACAAACCATGTACAACTTGATTTAAGAGAAAATTTCATGGAAAGAAAATTTTAAAAAATTCAACGTTTTTTTTAACGGTACTATTCTAATTTAATTTATTCAGCAGATTAATGAAGTTATGGCCACTTCAATGAAGTACGGTCGAAAATGAGAAACATTTGTTATTGAATCGATCCCTGTAGTTTCATCGTTTTTATAATGAACAGCCTGTATATTCTGACTTGCGTGAAAAGGTTTAGCCACCAGTACCTGAGCTCTTACATCGTATACATCAAAAATAAATTATACCAAAACAATATTGCATCGCCTCTTCGTAACAACCATTTAGTGCTAACAGATTTACTCAAAGAGTATGTTTAGTTCCTTTTACTATGAGCTTTGGCTAACATGGAACCTATGTTTCTTCCGGATTTCCTGTGGTTATTGACCACTCGGTTTGTATCGGTCGTTTTGATTTTCGCAAAATCGAGGCCAACTCGCTTCGCAATTGAGCCCATTTGATCCTCCTTGATCATATCAATCAGTGACAGTCCTTTTTTGAAATTCAAGCAGCTGGCCATGGCTTTCAACGTGGCGTCAACTTCTAGGGCCAACTGCGCCGAAATCGTTCGCAATTTCACTTTCTCCGCTTGAACCATCTTCACGTGATCGAGCTCTTTGATGGAAATCTCGCTCATCTTCTTAGCGAACATTACAATCGACTTATCCCGTGTTTCACATTTGCTTGTGTTCTTCTCAGTTTCGATGCAGCTCCACATTTTATCGATAATGCGAATAGCTTCTGCCAAAATCACGAAAATATCATTGGTGTAGTACAGAAACTGTTTGGGCGTCGTGATCTGCATATCAAGGATTATCTGCCTCATCTCGGCCAACGATTTCTTTTTAGACCTGAAACCAGGGATGGATTTTCTACATTCGGAACAATCTCCCTTCTTGTACACGAAACCACCTGAAATCAATTAAATGAGTTAGTCCAGCCTTTCCTCGCTACTATTGAATGATATTGAGACTTCAGTCTTTTGATAGAGGGAAAACAATTTGATAATAACAAAAAATACAACTTTAATTATAATACAACCAGAAGAATATGAGCACCTGCCAGGCGGAATGTTGGGACATTTTCAGTTTGAGTTGGGGCAGGAATTTACAATCTGAGGCAGGAACAATCTGAGAGCTCCAAGAAAACCAAACATGAAGCACAGTTGGTTCTTTGTGTGAGCATCTACTCAAATATGGGGAAGGCTCGAGAACTGAAGGTTCAGTGCACGGGATCGGATATTGTATTATTTTGTATTTATCGTGTTTTTGTTTCCAGGTTGTTTTAAATGAGGAGCTTAAACAAGAAATAGACAAGTTGAAATTTGTATTTGGCGAAGAAAAGTGCCGGTGTTTCCCCTGGAGACCTTTGTGCACTCTCAGTGTTTTGGTGGTGTAAGCCCCCCTTACCTAGGGATCCTGGGGTCACCTGAACTCCTTTAGCAATTAAAGAGATGTTTGAGATTCTAACTGATAGCTGACCTATCCTGGCCAAGATCCCTGTAGGGGAACCACAAGGAATCCACTAACTTGCAGCAGGGAAGTCAGGGTAAAGCAATGAGAACTCACCGTTCTTGAAACGCACATAGGATGAGATACTACCGCACATCTACAATTCAACCTAAGAGCAAAACAACAAAGACAGAAAAATAAGGACCTCTTAAAAACTAGGAGACACAGTTTACCCCCCTGTTCGGGTGCAACTACTGAATAGTAATGTAGTATTAGTTCCCTTCTCAAGGGATAGTTCACAATTACAAAAGGGCCGTGAGGCGGCTTTGACGGTCCAGTGTGCTTGATAGTTGTACAGTAAACTAAGCATTCACAGATCCTGAGGGGATATAATTAAGTGCCTGGCTGGCAAGCTTAACTCCAATGCAGCAGGGTAGATACAAGATTCTTAGTACATTACCATAACGGGAGTGCACAAGTTCTAGTTGTTCTTTACACAGGAAATGTGGTCGCTTTAATGGGGAGGAATAAGAGCCATTAACTCTGGAGAACTTCACGACTTCTACAGTGTGTTCCAACGCTACTAACTGAACACACTTCAAGTTCACAAGAGATTTCTCAGACAGTTCACCCCTGATCATAAAAGATCCCCAACTCTGGTAACAAATGGACGACTTCTCACAAGTTTAAAAAGGTCTCGAACATTCCATTCCTGGAAATGGAAACCACCAGAAACTGCATCAAAGTGACCAACTCCCCCAACTCATGGCCGCTTACTTGCCAGAAGACCCGATGGATCCAAAATCAAGCAGGGAGGCTTACAGTGGAGCTGCCACGGCCAAGAACATTCTATATGAGTATATTGTCACAGAGCTGCTGGAAGGGAGTCTTGCCGACTCAGCACTTCCTGCTGAGCCAGGAGCTTGACCCTCCAGGGGAGTTCAGTTCAGTTCTCCACGTGTGCGGCCCAACAACCAAGCGCCCCCGGTCGGTCCGATTCCTATTCCCGTTTTTCCTTTTGCTTCCGAGTCTCCCAAGGTAGCAGAAGCATTGTTTTCACTTTCGGAATGTGAAATTTTTTTTGTCTCCAAAATCAAAAATTCCACTCGCATTTTGCGTTTTAGACCTTTCTGAACAATTTTGGTTCCGTGTCTGTCTGTGTGTCTGTCTGTCTGTCAGCAAATCCTTGTTACGGGCAAAACTACACGAAGTTATAGTCCGATTTTGATAACATTTTCAGGGATTGTGCGGGTTGGGGTGTAGATGGTCCCCTATAGGTTTCATGACCCCCGAATCAATAGTATCCTCTGCGCATGCGCAAACGTGAAATCCTTATTACGCACATAACTCCGGGAGTTCTTGACCAATTTCGATGAAATTTTCAGGGATTGTTCGGTTTGATGTGTAGATGATCCCCTATAAGTTTCATGGTCCCCGGATCAATAGTAGCCTCTGCGCATCTGCAAACGTGAAATCCTTGTTACATGCATAACTCCGGGAGTTCATGACTAATTTTGATGAAATTTTCAGGGATTGTTCGGACTGATGTAAAGATGGTCCTCGTGAGTAATAGAGAGAAAATAAAGTTTAGCCTCGAGCTTCGATCGAACCATAATGAACCATCATTGAACGATGTATACATTTTATGTCAATTTTTATTATTAGGTATATTTTATAGTTTGTTCAGTAGTTGAACATGCCTACCTTTATTTTCTCAAGTTATGCTCCTGCATAACAATAAATTTACCCTAATTCAATATTTACATCGCCTAATTGAACGAACTTCTTTAGTCAATAATAATTGTCAATGATCTATACAGTCATGTTATGGATACGAGGAAGCTATGTGCCACACCCACTTGGCAGACGTTTTTACTTTTTCTTCCTTTTATTTACCTTCTAAGAAACACATTTTGAGAAGTGAAAACAATCTTCTGAAGTGTAACGTGAACGTGCTACTGTAAAAACACAAAAATGGCTAAGACAGGAATGTCTCAGCTGCCGCCCCCCATGCTCACGAGCCAATCCGTGATTACTAGGCTTTGGCAGCGGTATGAGGAGACAGGGTCATTCAACCAGAGGCTACTATTGATCCGGGGGTCATGAAACTCATAGGGGACCATCTAAACATCAAACCGAACAATCCCTGAAAATGTCATCAAAATTGGTCAAGAACTCCCAGAGTTGTGCGCGTAACAAGGATTTCACGTTTGCTCATGCGCAGAGGCTACTATTGATCCGGGGGTCATGAAACCTATAGGGGACCATCTACACCCCAACCCGCACAATCCCTGAAAATGTCATCAAAATTGGTCAAGAACTACAGGAGTTATGCGCGTAACAAGGATTTCACGTTTGCTCATGCGCAGAGGCTACTATTGATCCGGGGGTCATGAAACTCATAGGGGACCATCTAAACATCAAACCGAACAATCCCTGAAAATGTCATCGAAATTGGTCAAGAACTCCCAGAGTTATGCGCGTAACAAGGATTTCACGTTTGCTCATGCGCAGAGGCTACTATTGATCCGGGGGTCATGAAACCTATAGGGGACCATCTACACCCCAACCCGCACAATCCCTGAAAATTTCATCAAAATCGGACTATAACTTCGTGTAGTTTTGCCCGTAACAAGGATTTGCTGACAGACAGACAGTCACACAGACAGACACGGAACCAAAATTGTTCAGAAAGGTATAAAACGCAAAATGCGAGTGGAATTTTTGATTTTGGAGACAAAAAATTTTCACATTCCGAAAGTGAAAACAATTCTTCCGCTACCTTGGTAGACTCGGAAGCAATATGACCAATATAAAACAATGTGGAACCTGTGATCAGTTCATTCAGTGATCCCTTAATTCTTTTGAGGTGTGTAGTTATTCTCATAAAGAGTAGATGCGAGTATATTATTGTTGCCTAACAGGGTGTAATACTCAACCACATCCAGTTTTTCCTCTACGTATCATTTTGGAAACCCCCAATGGAAACTTCTGGGTATTTTTACATAGGCAGTAATATTCCACGATTAAAGGACACTAAGTGTCCTTTAAAAGATCAAGTCTTGATCTTTTGTTGTCTTCCGTTCTGGGGGGCCCGAAATCCTCGCTTTGAGAGTTTTAGTCCACATCTACATCTTTCGTTGTTTCAGGCAAATTTCAGAAATTTTTGAAATTTACTCCATTCGAATGTTTGAACCATCTCTACTCGACGTTTGACTATCCAGTTAAGATTGAAGACTTCTGCGCCAGGCTCCTGTACGTAACGAAGAGGGATTTCGAGGATAAACTTCCATTCACTCCACCCTACTACAAATACATTTTACAAGGTAGGTTAAAAGACATCAATGAGTAATAATATTTAATAAGAAAATGACTTAGTAGGAACTGCACTTGCTAATACACTACAGCTCTTGTAAATGATTTGATTGATTTGTAATTTATCAATTTGAACTCAACTTAAAGACGTTTATCATGTAAATGCAGTTGATTGATAGACTAGTTGAAAATGAGTTCTCCCTTCTTGTAAATGATTGATTGATTGGATGGGTTCATGTAATTTGAACTCAACATGTATGACGTTTTCATGTAAATGCAAATTGATTGAAAAGTAGAGTTCTAATGTACTGTTAAGGTTAGTCATATTTTAAAAAATGAAGGAGGTGGTTCAGTATTATCCAGTAATCTGCGTTATCACTGAATGACCTACATTTTGTCTATAATTTTTTTGAACTATTCTTACTTGACCAAATTTTGAAGAAAAATTGAATCATAATTCATGGTAAATGCTGATCGAGGCATAAGATTGATTTGGTTGCGGATTGGATGAGAAAATGCAGTTATATTTTACCATATGACTTAGTAGGAACTGCACTTGCTAATACACTACACCTTTTATGATAGACTAGTTGAACATGAGTTCTTGTGAATGATTTGATTGATTCATGTAATTTAAACTCAACATGTATGACGTTTTCATGTAAATGCAAGTTGATTGAAAAGTAGAGTTCTAATGTACTGTTAAGGTTAGTCATATTTTAAAAACTGAAGGAGCTGGTTTAGTATTATCCAGTAATCTGCGTTATCACTGAATGACCTACATTTTGTCTATAATTTTTTGGAACTATTCTTACTTGGCCAAATTTTGAAGAAAAATTGAATCATAATTCATGGTAAATGCTGATCGAGGCATAAGATTGATTTGGTTGCGGAGTGAGAGGGAAAATGCGTTATAGTTTACCATATGTACCAGTGGCGATTTTTGCTAGGTCATTGTCAGTGGCGGCAATTAATACGTATGAAATTCAGGCCGTTATTTCTTGTTGAAATCAGTGCAAATAGCTTTGAATGAAACTTTTTGAACCAAAATAATTTTTTTCTTCAAAAGATTACCTTCTATAATTGATTTAACCTGCCTTAATTTGAATTGAATAAATAATAAAAAGTTTTTCTTTTCGAATAAGTTGTTGGAGCTCTTCAATTTTTTAAAACATCTTAATTGTCTTGTTTATTGTTTCACCCATGCAACGTCAGCAGGAATTTTCTTAATTTTTTTTTATATAAGCGACGATCTCTTTTGTCTCTCAATAGAGACTTCTATTCTAATCCGTGAATCCTTTTCAAAATATCTGCGTGTAACCAACTTGGAACCACTATCAGCGTTTTCATTATGAATTACATCCTTTAACTACAAATCATTTTTAAATTTTCCGTACTCTCCAAGCATCCAGTCGACTTTCCGTGGTCAACCGTTCTCCACATTTTCCATTATCTTAATGATGTCAACATTTACGTAAACATTTAGTCGGATTCAGATAGTAGTCTGAATTTAATTCAAATTTTATTAAAACTTTATTGGCTGTTGAGCCGAAATTGACAACTCAGTTTGCACAATAAATTGCTGTTATACAAAACAGTACTTGTGCCTATCTGGACCTATGGTATTCAGCTATGGGGATGCACAGCTAAAAGTAACTTGAAAATAATTCAAACATTCCAAAATAAGGTACTAAGGAGTATTGTGAATGCTCCATGGTACATTCGTAATGATGACCTCCACAAGGACCTCCAAATCGAAAGAGTCACCGATGTCATTAAAAGATACGCAAGGAACTACGAAAAGAGGCTTCTTGCTCATACCAACCCCGAAGCCATTAGGCTTCTCGACAACTCCCAAGTAAACCGACGCCTGAAAAGGACCAAGCCATTGGACCTTGGATGCTGATGTGAAGCTGAAATGTGGTGTATTGTCAATGGACTAACACTCGTATAATAATGCGGAATTTATGTGAAGTAAATATCTAGATAGTTGCCTGTATATTACCTCAGTTGTAACTAGTTGATATATTAACAAATAAACCCTCTATAAAAAAACGTTTACAACAGGTTGCTAAGTAAATCTAGCAATGTTATTATAATAACCCATGGTATTTGTAATGAACTGTGCTAAATATATGATGATGGCTAAGTACCTTAGCATCCAAATTTACTTCCGAGCCTCTAAATTTAAGTACTGTCTTTATACACCACGTAAGAACGTACAAACCTTATCATTTTGAATTTGCAGGGAAAAACATAGTTGGGCCTGACGGTTATCTGTCTTACATACCGTATGAAACTCCGAATTTCGATTTGAACAAAATGAAACTCAGACCAGAAGCTATAACCCCAGCTGATCTCAGGGTTCTCGGTCTCATTGGCATCCCAGGAATTGTGAGATGCTTTAAGGAAGCAGTTCCCGAGGCCGTTAATGCCGTCAACGACGAACTTGACAGTGAATATGAAGTAATACGTTAACCCTGGAATACTTTAGAACTGAGCCAAAATTTGGCTGTACTGTATTTAATACTCCAAGCCCAAACTTGTAAGATGCTTGATTTTCATGGAAAGGAGTAATTTTAACGCAGAATGTGTTTTAGCCATGGACTAACAAGCCAAAAAATGTCAGGCGGGATGGGTGACGCGGAAGTGTCACACGTACCAAAGGCGCCAGGAGCGACCAGGAGCTAAGACCGCGAAAACAGAAATTTCATAACGGAATCTGGGCCGACAACACGGATACCGTTGTCACCCAACCAAGCCGTTTCTAGGGAAATGAAAGTTGTTCAGTTTTCAACGGACAAAAATCGTTCCCCATTCGTTGGAAAGAACTCGATTTATCACGCAGGCCTTTCGTACTTGTTGTTGTTATTTATATTGTATTTTATTTTATTTATGTTAATAGATGTAGTAAACAATGCCGCTTGTTTTGTTGTCACTTGGTTGTAATGTTGGTTACAGTAGACGCTTACCCTAATAGAAAACTACCTACATCGATCTATACCTACTATGAATACGAACGAGGGAAGTGTAAGGAACGGTTTATTTGTAAGCTGGTGTAACCTATGCGATATTTTGTTATGACGCGGTGATTATATAAGATTCTGATTTAGTGGGAGGGAAGTAGCGAAATTATGTGAAACGTGTGAGCTAAAACACATTCTGTGTTTCAATAATTTCGTTGGAAGTATGTAAATAGAGGTAACTGGGGTTCAAGGGGGCTTGCCCCGAGTTTTAAAGTCAGACATTGTGTGGGCTGACACACACATACGTTATGTTCAGGAGTATGACCCATAGAGTCGAAGAGGTGTGATTAATTTTGACTCATAGCTCAATCCCTTGGGGTATTGCAACTAAAGATTAAATTTCCCCTTATTTGTTAGAGTACGAGTTCAAACCTAGTCGGAGGTATCAATATTTTTGATGTATTATTCTCAATAATGAACCTATGTAATTGTATAGCAAAAAATGTTTAAAATCTTCTCAAACTTAGTCACTGCATTTTCAAGGTTCAGAGATCCAAACTCTCCAATGTCCGTCCGCCTTATCGTATATATAAAGATGAAAGTATCAGAGTATATCCGTTTTTCATCCAGGGGATGGTTGGACGCTGGGCGGGTGGAATTCACCCCCCAGAACCCCCCCGACCCCGCCAGTGAAGGGGAGAGGGCCCCAGCGGGGCGGAGCGTCTCCCAGGGCAACCGAAAACGTGCTCCCCTCCTCAGGGGACTTGGAATATACGATTTTTTGACTTTGCGCATTGTTTTTATACTCCCTAATTGTGTTATTCACCTATTTCTTTTTAACCTGCGTAACAGGGCCTTTAAACTAGTGGGTCATAAAGGTCTTGGAATTGACGTAAAAAAGTCTATTCTCTCGCAGATGGACTCCACTTGGGGTCTAGTTGGTTTCAAGTTTGTGGCAGCTCAATCGCTTCACCTGCGCAGATGCTACGGGCTGAAAACTGGTCAAAAATGTACTTTTTGGGGTTTTGACTGATGTAGGGAGGGTGTTCACATTGTCTAGTAGTTACTGACGAAAAATCGACTGGAAAAGGTTTCAGTTTTCTAAAAATTCATCCACAGCAAATAATCTCAATTTCTGAACCTAAAACTGCCTCCACAAACCTCACAATGGCATGGATAACCACGCATTAATAAAAAAAATAATACACCCGTTTCTTGGTAGCGTTTTTGTTCTGAAGCTTGGTGGGAGCGGGAACACAAAAGACATAATCAAGGAAAGAAAAGATTGCAGTATACGTGCATGAGAAGGTAAAACAGATCCCTGAGTTCGATCCTCTTCGACGTTTCCCACAAGTAATGACTAAAATATTCAATGACCAGCTGTAGGTTTTTGTAATTGTGAATCTCATAAAACTTCACGTTAATACATCAAACACTGCTCACTTTCAATTACTTGTACACACAGCACGTCGACAATGTAAAATCTGTCAAAATGTTCAGAGTTGTAAACTTGTCTTGTTAGAGGAGTAAAGATTGTTTCGCTCAACCATAGTTCACAATTACATTAACATTTTGTTGCAGCTGTCGTTCAACGAATTCTGTGACATCTTGGTCAATTTGGTAACCACTTACCTGGACATGTCGGAAGATTATTACAGAAAAATCCTAGAGAGACTGGATAGAGATAAAGGAGGCGAGACGATTTGGGCCAATGACACTGAAAATGTTCAGGCGCCTACCGGACCTACAGCGAAAACTTCAAATCTGTCCAAGAAGAAAAGGATGTCACAGAAACGATTATCGAAGAAAAATTAACTCATCATTTGTAAATAAAATGTACCGGAATAGAGTTAATTGTTTTCGATAGTTTAGTAGTAGGTGGCATGAACAAAACGAAATGGTGACTCGAAATATGCAAAAGTAAGATTCTACAGGTAGGATTTTGATAACGCTAACTCGTGGACCAGCCTCGCTTTCAGTTCTTACATTGTCAGAAGCCCAGAAGTGACGTTTCAGAGCGAGCCAACGCCAGTTTTCAGTGGTTTTAGGTTAGCGCCTGAAAGAAAACTCCCTCTGTTACTTCTAGTCATTGAAACAAGAAACATTTCCAAGGCCAAGCCTGACTCACGCTTCCAGGTGAGGAAATGCGCGATTTAGTAAATAGGGAGCAGTTTTGGTTTGGGAGCTGCGAGATTTGTTGTACAAGCAGGCGCGCTTCGTCTAATCCCACCTTAATAAAGCTCAACATGCCTCGTCCACCCACGTGGTCCCAATAGCTACAGGCCACCACGTCGGATTAAGCCCAGTACATTTTGAAGCAGGTGTCGAGAACTGGTGGCAAGGTTTACCCCTGCGTTGTTAAAAAGAAAAATGTGCAACCAGGATGTAGGTTGTCCCGAACCGCCTGGATATCCCTTTTAGAGATGGGCAAAATATATCGAGCTAAGAAAAGATCGATCTCTTTGTGCCGATTAATCGATTTTTGAATCGATCTGACGGAGGTCGATTTTTCTATAAGATCGATCTTACCTCCTCGATCTCCGATTTTGATCTATACTGTTTTGCGCAAGACGACTGTTATGGCAGCTTTGATTCCAAATCTATATATAATCCCTGAGTCAGGAATAGGCAAACTCCTAATAGCTGCATATGATTTGACAGTACGGCTACTTTCAGAAATAACATTCTTCCCCTTCAGAATGCAGATCGATACCTCATGTCTCCAAGCTGCAGAATCTTCAGTTACTTTGTTATCCCTGGCTACCGATTAAGATTCCAAATTCGTGATTAGCATTATGTTTGCATCTTTCCGCTATTCGATTCCTAAAACAAGAAGGTGAGATGCTCAATGCCACTTCTGTGATCTTGCCACTATGTGGTGCAACTTGTTTTCTGGCGGCCCGTGCCCGTCCGTCGAGTCATATTTTCATTACAACTTAGCGAATTATTGGAAAATGTAAATTCGTGAATGGGAAGATTGGTCTTATAGGAATAAAATTTGAGGAGAAATATTAGAGGCGCATTTTCCCTTGCCACTCCATACCTTTGTTCTTCCCTGCCTCACTTGCCTGTAAAGCTGGAGTCTCTTACTGTTAATGAAATAAGTAAGCATTATATTTTAGTAAGCTACTTATAGCCAACAATAGAAACTATGGTACTATCTGTAGGGGGGAAATTCAGTTTAGATGAATCGATCTGACTAAAGATCGATCTTTTACGTCCGATTAATTGATCTTGAGAATCGAAAAATTTCTCTTAATCGATCTCCAGAAATCGATCTGCCCATCTCTAATCCCTTTCCCTGCTCTGAATGGTGGATTACCCTCCTGCTTGACAGGTACGTTCACTCTGATTGGGTAGGACAGCTGGATGAAAGAAAGATGGCGTCCTATGAATCCTTTTGGTGGTCTGTGGGCATTTGACAGGAGCCCAATGAAAAACAATTACAGTAAACGAGTCCCACCAAATGAGTTCAGGAAGACAGACAAGAAATACCAGACTTGAATGTATATGATCGGATGTACTTCTAGATCAGTACAAGAAAAACTGCAAAAATCATGTATGATCGAGAATATTGAGACGCATACCCTCTGATCTATTGAACTTCTGCAGAACTTCCCACGGCTTTGGCTCAGAGTGATACAATGAGACAAGCAATACAATTTGAACATTGGTCCAACACCATCTCCAGACATCACTAATCTATACTGTTTAACAAATCCAAAACGACTTGACTCAATTACTCATTATGAAATTAAAATCGTTTCATAAGATAACCAGCTACCCCTGGGGATACCTTTGTTTCTCAGTACCCGCCCTGCCTAGGTTATATACAAGAAGTTGATACCTATATGAGGCACTGCCTCAGAGGCAGGCATTTCTTCACTAAACGCTATTCATCAATCCACAGAGCCACACATCACTTTTCCACTTAGCGCTCCACACCACAGCCAAGTGATCTATTCAGCCATGGAATCGATTACAGTCAACGAATCTGTTGCTAGAGAGTTGAACTAATTAGTTCCACTAACTGCTAATAGAGCGCATTGGTCATCGATCAATAATTACTCATTCCTGTACCAGATATGTGACACGTAATCAGTATGGTGTGTGTCTCAATGTAAGGTGGGAGGGTGGGCCTCACCACAGCCAAGTGAGTAAGTCAGTAACTCGATCTTCAGTACCCACACAACTAAATACTAGTAGGTAATTTCCTTAATTTTGTGCCAATGTTTTGGTAGAAATCGGGATATTGTTGAAGAGATCAAATACTGCCCGTGATACGAATAAGTAAACAAATTTATTCACGTATTCTTATTTCCTATGCGTTGTGCATTTTAAAAATACTCAATCTAAATATTTATATTAAAAAATAATGAACAATTTTAGTACAAAATAATGCTGAGAATTCATAGAAAAAAATACAGAATATACAAAAATTAAATGGTTAATCCAGCGTATTAAACTTATCATGTTTTATATCAGATATACGCTCTTTGAGGACGGATAATTCTTACAAGTTATCACATTACATGGACGGTGTTTTTCAGAATAAGCTCTATATATATCACTCATCAAATATTATTACTCTAAATTATTTTTAAATGTTTTCTGGAAAATGTCATCCAGTTTTTAAATTAAAACATCTAACACACACATGGAAGCCCATAAATGAGTGGAATTTATTGGAAGTCTTATTGGGGGCGACATGGATTTGGTTTTACACATAACTACTCCATTATTTGCGCTAGATTATGTTTTGATTAAAATTAAATGGGGGAAAAACATAGAAATAGGTGAAAGGTAATGATGTTTTAGAAAAATCAGAAAACTTGATAATTCAAGGAGCAATAAATTATCATGAGGAAGTACCACAAAGTATGGTTTCTTTCTCTATTTCTCTAAGAAAAATACTGAAATTCTGAAGAGCCCAAAGAAATTGGTAGATACTATTGAGCAGCACAAGAGATCCGAGAAATTGAGAAAAAAAAAACATAAGCTTGAGTGAGATTTAAGTAGGCTAAACCTACGAAGTTTGTGAAAAACAAATGAACTTAACCAAATATGACAATGCGCATAAACGTTTTAAAATCGCTTACAGTTAGTTACAAAAATCTTAATCAATCTCAACTAGAGGAAGGCCAGTTTATATACATTTATACATAACAGACCTCTGTATGTTGTACTGGTGAGGCCACAGTGCACTATGTTGGCTGTGTCAAATCACAAAGCACAATAATTGTGCTTATTCATTGTTGAAAGTTGAATAGCACAATAATTGTGCTTATTCATTGTTAATTTATGCTACAATGCACTGTTAATTTATAGTTTTACCACTTACTAGAAAGTGAAGCATCAAGATATATGTGAATTTGTTCAACAGGGCTTAATAGCTACTGAAATGAAGATGTGTTTCATTAGTTGAGTCAACAAACGACGGAATCTGTAGTGTGAAGTACGAAGATTGAAGTACAAAAAGTTTTTTAAAGTTAATGTAAGTAATAGGTTCGATCCAACAAGAGGTGCCGTTATGAGAACGTTAATAGCTTTCAACTGGCGCATTTTCGATAACAGTAACTGCTGTTCCAATAATTCTAGCCATCTAACAGCAGTTGTCAACAACTGGTTCAACAAGAAAGAGCTGTTGACAGCAGTTAAATGCTGTTGGATGAAAATTAAGGGCACCGAGGGGCTCCGTCCCTTCTTCTTAACAAAGGGGAAACCTTTGGCGATTTAAACCTTGAACCTCTTAAGTGGTTGTTAAGGTTGAGTGGATGTTTGATAGCTCAAGCGTTCCAACAAGCATTTGTCTGCAGTTAGAGGTAGTGAAACGTAATCTAGAAGGCAGTGAACTGTTATTGACAGTTGTTGGATGGCATCCTCATTGTTGGAACAAACCTAATGACAATAGTTCGGAAAAGAATCCGATACTAGGTAGGAGCTTTGTTCTGGCAGCAAAGAGATGTCCCTCTATTGTTGAGAAATGTGAAAAAGGAGTTAGGTGGTCTATTGTATTCCAGCATTAGGTTTGGAGCATATGACATCATTCAGTAAATTTAATTTATGCTGCAGTTCCTCTCCCCTTTTTGATTTTAAAACAGAGCAAAGTTATTTAACTAATTGACGCAGTTGAGATCAAACAACAGAGCAATAGATACTATGACCAACTTGAGTACATGGACAGGGAGGAGTGAAAAGTTTAACGACAAATACAGAGCTAAAAGTAACCAACAACAAGATATGTGTGGTGCCACCAACATGTCAATGCCTCAAGTATGCTAGTTGTTATACATAGTTAGACTGAGGAAGTCCCCGCTGCGGGACGAAACGTCTCTGACATGAATAAACAGATGTAACGCTCCAAATTAAGAGATTCAAAATACAAATCTGTTACAGCCCCAGAACTCAGATGGAGTTTCGTCAAAGGTCACCACCCTGCTCCTGCCTATCTGTGTTATCTTTACCTCCCGTTTTCCTTCAATTTTAGTTTACTTGTTAAGATTCAGTGTCAAACTACGAAGGAAGAAAGATGAATTATTACAGAATGAGTATCATTACTATAATGAGGAAGAAAAGCCATGCTATACTGAGGGACCAGCATTTGAATTCTTTTCAAAATAAATACGTTTGCTCAACGGTCACTGGGGAATGAGGCAGATGCTTCACAATGGAGAAAATTGAAATGAGATTGAACTTGGACTGTAATCTATCAATTAGATTTCTCATACACGACCAGAACAAAACCATAACCTAATCTGACAGCGAATAGCTATTCAGCGTCAAAGAGGGTCTATTGTATACCAGGCTTAGGTACAACTATAATTTTCATTTCTTTTGCAGCTTCGCAGCTTTTAGTGCAACATAGAATAGATTAAAAATTAAATTCTCTGTACACGTCTCTAGTGGAATTCACATGAAATGTCGAATGATTAAACATCTTTTGAGTTGATAACTCGTTCTTGAAAGTAGCTGTCATTTACGTAATGCTTAAATAACATACCTCACTCAATCATAACCATCTAACGAGATGTGTAGCAAGAAGAGCAGCTACCCCAGTGACGATTGAAGGGACAAGACCAGTTCCAGAGTTGCATCCGTCTTCAGAACAGTAACACTCCTCCCAGTAGATGCCATTCTCGCGAACGCCCCAGTTGCAGACACCAGTGACTCCAGTTTCAGCAACTGAAGCGCATCGCCTGATCACTTGCCGCCATCTTCCATCCCCTAAGAGCAGCGAAAATACAACGCATATGAAGTTATGTTGATAACACCAGCAGTATGAATCAGTGATAAAATAGAAGCTTGAATGCTGTGGCTACTATTGATCAGATTGTACGTTCTTTTACTTGGACGATTGCAAAAGCATTTGGCTTATCTCTAGCAATAAATAATTTATCACTAGTGATCCACGCGCCATGTTAATTTTACTAGACGTTAATTTCAGGGACAGCGCTACTATCCTGACCTCTGTGGGGAGTGCTGGAGGTTCGCATCTTATCTGTATCTTGGTAGATTTCCAATCACCTAGCTACCACCATCACCTTATCTTTTCCCTGCTGTTTAGTAATAATAGTAATTAACCCTGCTGAAAAGTAATAAGTAGTAATACTGTACAAAACAGTACACAGCACCACGGAAAGAGAGTACAGCAGGGAAAAGATAAGGTGATGGTATAGCTACCAAGATACAGATAAGATGCGAACCTCTAGCGCTCCCCATGGAGGTCGGGGTAGTAGCGCTGTCCTGGAAATTAACGTCTAGTGTTAATTTTCAAGTTACCATAAATTACCACAGGACCATAGGAACCATTAACTATGAGTGCTTTCAGGTTTAAAAATAGGAAGAAGTCAGTAATAATTGACGCACAGCAACGCTTTTCCTTCTCTTTATATAAAGTTGAAGTTGTTAAAGTTGAAAGCTGAAGTTGAAGCAGTACTTGCTGCTTTTGATCAACTGTACCGCTAACCAGGTAACACCCCAGTCACGATAAATTATTACATTTACTTAAAATACCGCCCAAATACTTACATATGAATCCCCTTGGTCCTTGTTGAGTCACTTTCATGCAAAACGTCCCTGGGGTTACAGATTCGTCGGAGTTACATTCGATCGGAAGATTTGACTCTTTGTCGAACTTGCTGTAAGCTCCACAGTTGTCCACTCCTTTGGGGTCAGTAAAGGTGGAGCACTGGTAACACCTAACTGCATAACCTGCACACAATCAAATCAATCAATAATTGAATGGATAGGTAACATAGAATATTCGTAACAGGGGTCAGCTATTTCCCGGTTTATCCTCAAATTTACTATGCCCCATTTCGAAAAACTTTAATTTAGATATTTTATTAGAAAATAACGATGCCCCAAATCAGCAAAGGTGTACATTCTAGGCAGTACTGCAACTCAGGATGTGCCCAAGAACCAGTCAAAAAACACATATATAATATACATTATATGATTTTTATGATTGTGAACGCTTAGTGTTGTAATACGACATATTGATCCCAAAATAGAGGGCAAACTACTATTTTGAGCTCATAATTGCTTGATGTGAAGTTCCATAGGACCATCTACTTATGGATCTGAATTCTATAGCTCTTACACCAAATTTCCCTTGGATCTGTTGCAGGAAAGGAGCAAAATGGATCTTCAAGAAAAGTACGTCCCCACCAAGCGGCTTGCAAGCAATTGGGCCTATGAAAACATCAGTAGTAGAGAGTTCAATATCGGGGCTCAAACTAAGAAAAGTGCATTATTAATGTACTATACTAGGTTCGTTCGCATGTGAATGTTAGCAGGCTCCAATTGGGGCATGCGCAGTAACTGGTGTTCCTAAAAATGCAATCCATCCAACAGCAATTCTGACATGAAACAGCCGTTGACAGATATTGAACTGCATGCAAATGGACGGCACTGACACCATTCTTGCTGTTAACAAAGGACACCTGTGGGGGCTGAAACCTCTTGCCTAATCGAGAATCGAACGTAGCAAAAACCGCTGAAACGCGACAATGAGATAACGTTAAGCGGATGTTGGGTGGCTCTGCGCAGCTGTTGGACCATCTTGTGCCCGCCTTGACTGTTGGAGCAAGCCTAATACGTAGGAAAATCCAATCCTCAGTCAATTTCTCATGAACTAGAGCATCAAATCCTACTAACTTCATTCAAATGGCGTTATGCTGAAAAGGCGATGGTGTACATGTACCTCCTCAGGTAGTAGGGGCCACGAGAACTACTGACTTCTCTGCTGACGTCAATAATAAGCCTTTATAATCGTACAGCCAAATGCGCAAAAGGTGCTATATGCCAAAAACTGGTCAAAAAAAGTGTTTTTAAAAAGATTATTACTGATCTGAGCAAGTTGGAATCATTTCCCAATAATTTTCGACGACAAATCAACTGAGAAAGGTTTCAGAAATACTGAACATCTTCAAATCATCTAGCATCTCACATTATCAAGCTTCAAAATTTCTGAACCTAAGAGTGACCCCAAAACTTTGCATTAACGCATTATTATGCGTTAGAATTGGCAGCTTTTTCTAAAATTTCCTCGTAACCCTTACCAAATCTCATTCGTTAACTGGTCTCTACACATACAAAGGTGTCAGTTCAACAGTCAGGGTCCTTATCTTTCATGTATGGTGCTATCTTTGAAAGACCTACGTGAGAGACTTTCTTGCAATCAACTGCTTTGTTATACGGCAACGAAAAAACGGAATCATGCAACAATTTGTCTTGAAGGCGTACCGATCGCTTACCATTTAACCTCTTTCCGCTTAAAGTTACACTATGAGGAGTAGGAAACCGTTGATGCCATGGTAACAGAGTAGATAATAATAATCCACTTTAGCTAGACATGCAACTAGCAAGGATGAGTCAAAAATGACGTCAGTTTCTCTGGACTTTCTAGATAAAGTTTCATGTTTCCTTCTGTTTATGGTGAGGCTGAAGGCTGCATAAGGAAGATGTGATGTCACCCCTTTCATGCTTCTCTAATAAGCGCAGTTACGAATGATAAGGGCGCAAATCACAACACTTTGTTGTTACCAACTTGGAAAGTTACTTTTTTGTTATTATCATAAATGACTTTCTAAACTAAAGAGGTTACATTCTATAGTGCTCAATCCATGAAACGTATAAGAATGGAGTCATCACATTATGGTATATTATTCTGCTTCCAAGGGAGGATGTGGTCGAGAAGTGAGCTCCAGCTACCTAGAGAGGTAATCCGAGCTCCTGGCATCATATGCTCTTCTTATACGATACCATCATAGTCCACTATAAACAAGTACGATACCGCTGCCATGTCGGATTCATTATTATCGATTTATAATCGAAAACATGATCGACATGTTGACACCGAGTTACGACGGTCTTATCACGAAGGGCCCCCTATTCTGAAATTCTACCGCTCTTCTCATGGGTCCCATCATAGTCTACTTTAAACAAGTACCTCCAAAAAACTAAGAATGTAGGTAGTTAGTGTGGTAGGAACTTTAATTTTGAATACTGATCCCAAACAAATATAACGTTGTTTGGAGCATGACAACAAATGTTAGGTACTCCAACGGAATCCTTCAAAATCTGTCCAGCTGCACGCATGTTCAAAACATTGCACAACACTTAATACATATATGATGTAGACATCATTCATAAAGCTAGGTATAAATACCTATCCTGTTTATCGATGACCACACCCCTCTATCAGCGGTGTGTCACATAGGAATGTATACAACGTTTAGATTTCATGGGAACAAAAGTTTAATTACAATACATTGCACGCCCCTGAACTGTTATTGGTGCAATTGAAATGATATATCTCAAGGTATTGATGCTTCTTGAAGTAAACAGCGTAAAAATAAAGAATGAAAAAAGGCAAATAACTACGTAGTTCATGACAGTAACAGTTACCTGAGTGAATCGTCAACGCAAAAACCAACAACGCAACGACACCGCTAAACTCCATCTTCACAATATATTCAAGATCTGTATTGAATAGAGATATTCACTAGAAGAAAAATACAGTTTTATTGACTATTATGAAGATAATCAACTACCGAGGTTGGGGATTTAGCGTTGTACTGAAGTTTGCAAACAAAATCTTATTCTTCTTCAAAGTCTCAAACATTCCTCAGTAAGATGTTGTCATGGAAGAAGTTGACGATGGACTCCTCCATGATGTTGGACGTCCTTGGATCCGTAGGTGCGTGGCAGAATGAATTTCAGTTCTCATGGCGATTTCTACGAGGTTTGTGCGTTAAACTAAACTAAACATAAAATGTTGAGCTCGGTTTCACAAATATCAATAATTGTGGGGTTTCCACCTCTCTTCCCGGTTGACTACAGCTTTTGAATGTTCCCTGAAAACAAAGAACATGCAACAAATTGGTATAGCTGCCCAAGTAACAATTAACTCTATAACAAGCTGTTGCCCATCTAAATGCAAAATATCACTGACCGACAAAATTATTTGCAGAAGGGGAAAAGGATAGTCTAGCCAAAGCAGAACTTGATCGAATAAACGAGATACTTACACTGAAAAATCAGCACTTCAGAGTTCAGTAACTATTCAAGGGAGATTTAAAGATGATTTTCCACTTGGTTTTGAATTTGCAACTTCCAGAATAATGATTGTTCGACGTATTTTCATTCAATTTTACGAGATAATACAAGGAGACATTTCCTTGTCAAATAAGGTATCACACAGATTACGAAACTGTTATATATATGTTTATACTTTTTATCATAAGCTACTTTGTACCTATAGGTATGTTTTATTGTGATGACTGTTGAAGCAATATGCAGGCGCGTAGGTTCTTGAGAATCAATTGGATGAATCACAAATGAGATAATTTGTTAATGGTTCAGAAATTTATATATATAACCGTAACTTATATAATTATTGCATTTGTTTCAGTACGAATACACGTAATTAGTTGTTCTTCCAGTTTAGTTTGCTTGAACGGCTCGAATCCACTAGAAATGTCGAACAAGATGGTGGTTAGTGGACGGCAGTGCCCACTTCCATGGTACTTACCCGTGTTCCATGGTAATACTTCGACTTTTCATATTTATATATCTAAATTTACTTTTATATTCCTTAAATACTAAATTGAAAATATACTTAAACGAAATTCGAGCAAAATTACTAAACTGACATTTTCCCCGAAATTAAAAGCATTTAGAAGACATGTCGATGCTAATTCCTTCACGGTGATTACGACAAAAACACTGATTACTGCAACTCCACCATTTTTTCTCGTGCCACTATATGTTGGTTTTTACTGTTTCTGTTGTTATTTTTCAAGTTTTCCCAACGAGTTTCAAAATTTCCGGCTCTTCTGAATTGAACAGGTATATTCAGTTATATATTTTCAATCATTAGTCATCAAATTATGTTTGGTTTTGAACTTAGGAAATAGTGTTGAAGTTCGCTAAGTTTGCTCCAGTTAGTTGATTCGTGCTGCAAATCACGCTTTCTGCTTTAAAACTGCGAATTTTAAGCTGAAAACCTATATTGTACCATTACGACGGTTATGTGATACAATATTCAACGTACGATGGATTATCAACCTTCAGTTCGGTCCGATTCATTTCTTTCAGTTTTGGTTTGACCGCAAAATGTATTGATTTTCCAGTGATAAAGTCCTACTTAGGCCGACGGATCACCCCTTTGGGTGTTTCACCCATTTTTTTTAAACACTTTCTTCACGTATAGATGATTTTCTTTACGTATTTCCATCACTTCTGTATAATGTTCATGAAAACTCCTGAAGTCGTAGAGCTGATATAAGTATAAGCGTAGGTAATTCAGTTAGTATTTATGTTGTGCTAGTGTGTGGATGGTTCCTGTCCCACGTGTAATCTATCGTGATAAGTAAAATTGAATGATGCAAGTTTTACGCAGACGGACCACTTGAAATTGAAATGTAATTATAGTTTAAACAGAATTAACGGCTGAAGTAGAGAATAGGTAACCCCTACCTCTTATCAGGCTCATTTGAACATGTATCGATGTGTAATTTCATCGATATATATAGGATAATATATCGATACCACTGTCATGTATTATGGAATGATTTTCACGACCGTTATAGCGATAAAAGTACTTTTAATACGCAGAGACAAGTGTTAACACACTCTGATCTATACTTTACTAGAAGGATTGATGTAGGAAATTTTTTGTTTTTGAGATGCGAGCGAAGCGAGCATCCAGACCAGCAAACTAGACAGAACACACATCGAAAATGTGTATATATCGATAGGAGACATCGGGTTTTTCAATATGGCGACGTTCTTATCAGGAAGGGGTTACCTATTCTCGACTTCTACCAAATTGACTTGAATTATTGAAGAATTTGTTTTCTTGTATGTTTCAGCTGTCGTGATGGCTAATACCAGTGCTACTTTTCACTAGAAACTAGAGCTAGATAGGTACGTGCTGAGACTTCTATTGAGAAGATATCCCTTGGCCAATCGTTGAGTGAAATGAACGACTCGGAAGCTACTGCCTCGAGGAGTGATCCTGAGCCTGACTCATCCGAATCTCCGCAGCAGAATACGTCCCTTGAAGGGGAGCAGCTTGCTGGAAAAGTGGAACCATCTGGCGATGTGGCAAAAGAGAGTGGAGTTGCTGATGTTCCACAGCCACCAAACCACGTGAATGTTGAAGCTGGGAACTCCCACGATCCGGCTCCTCAACCAGATTCAATCGAAGCTGAAACCGTTGCAATGTACGCGGATGTGGCTTCAGCTCTAGTTAATAAAGTGAATTCCTCTGCGAGGTAAACAAACTATCCACTTAACTACAGTAGGTTTCTCTGTTTCTATGTTATGTACTTGGGTGCTTCTAAAATGATCGGTGATTTTATGTCTTAACTCTTTGCCTGAGGCCTATTGTGGCTGGAGGAGGAGGTCGTTACCTCCAACTCCTTCCCAGGCACATTTGTCTGCTCAACCTGAGCACGCTGCTGAACGGAGCACTGAATGCCCAGTGAACAGCACTTGCACCCATTGTCAGGAGCTGCCTGGGACCCAAGCACTAACTGCTTGGTAATTACTGGGTAGGCATTGACATCCCAGTCTGTTGCGGCAACTTCTTCTCTGGCCTGGTGGGGTGGGGGTATAATGCCTTTTCTTGATGTGTAGGTCTACTGGGTATTCGTGAAGTCGATAGTTCTGGCTGTTGCACTTGTAGACCATTTTTCTCGCCAGGAATTGAAATCTGGAAATCCCTTTTGGGTAGATCCTGTGAACTTACCCTCCAAGACGGAAGCTAGCACCAGGAATCTGCTCGAAGGATATGCCTCAGGCTGTTACATTACAGTTGCCACTGACTGGGGCCTTCACGTCAAAACTGTCCAGAACACCTCACATTTCATAAATTACTACCATCCTTATCTTTCGTTCTGAGAAGAAGTACCAGAACGTGACTAGTTATTCTCATTCATGGACGCATAAATAAATGCACAGTTGAAGTTCAGAAAATCCAAAACAATCTCAGATGGAAGTATTCCTGATATTACGGAAGGCGTTTGTAGCCGCCTTGTGGTCTAGCAAAGACTCACACCTACAAACCTTTTGCAGGCAGGGAAACCTTAAGTACTTCCAAAGATTTTAGTTTAATATTTTCAATAATAAACCTTTCTAATCATATAGCAAACGTTTTTTTACACCAGAAATCCCCTTCAAACTTTTTCACTTCACGTGTCAAGTTGCGGAGATTCAAAATTTGGAACGTCCGTCTGCCCTACAAGCCACAAAAGCTCTTAGCATTGATGTAAAAAAAAAAAAAAAAAAAAAAAAAAAAAAATCTGTTCTTCCGCTTTCTGGACCCCTTGTGTCCTAGTTGGTCCTAACTTCTTACCATCTCGATTTTATAACTCTTATAGATTCTTTGGGCCAATAACATCAAAAACGTAGTTTTTCGAGGTTCATACAGACACAGGCAAGTGTGGTGTCATTTCGTTGCAATTTCGGACCCAAAATAGACTGGTTTATGTTTCAGATCCGTAGAAATTCATTCTTTGCAAATAATAGCAATTTCTGAACCTAAAATTGATCCCCGAACAATCTCACATCATTAAAAACATAATAAACCAATGTGGTAAAATTGATTGTATTTATTACGCGTTCAGTCCGTCTCTTCATGATACAGTAGGTGGCTACAACAAGCCTCTATTAGCTTCACACCCTTCGGTAACGCGCAGTGCTTTGCATCGGTTCTTGATTGGGAAAACGAGGTTATTTGAACGCAGAATAGAATGTTAGATGGAAATTCAATCTCATGACAAACAGAATGTAGCAAACCACTTCCATGGAATCCGGTTGATTCAAATTAGCATCCTGGTTCACGTGTTCTAAGTCAACATTTGGAAACCAATCTACCAAATTAGAATTTTTTGCAGATAGCGACCTTTAATCAACAAAGATATGCACCAAAACGTTTTGCCCCTATTCTTCCCCAGTTCCAATTACTCTCACGAATGTTACGAGTGTCTTGTAGAAGATAAAGGAGAAGAAGGAAGGTCTCCTGTATTAAATATTCGATTAGTACTCAATGAAGTACCAAAAAGCTGACAACCTCTTAATTTGGAAAATGTTAAGCGCTCTATGATGTTGTTAACTGTTCCGTTTCATCTCATTTGTACTTTTGGTTCTGTTTTATTGTTTTCTGCCAAATTTTATAATAAAATACCTACTGTTTCAGGAATCTTGATTCAGGTGAAAATGAGATTCAGGGCTCCAAACCAGCCAATTCATCACTATCACTGATTATGGGTTACGAAGATATGTCGGATGAAGAATCCGGAGAGGAGACAGAGAAAGAGGACGAGCCTGTCAATAGTTTCTCAGCTCATCGCTACGAACATATTTCATCTGGCAGCTCATCTGACGACGACAGATCTTCAGAAGACGAGAATACGGATGCCGGTTCTTCAGGGAATGAAAATGATTCCGACGTTGAAATTGTTGACGAAGTACCTGTCAAGTGAGTTGACATTTGTATTTCATCTTGCTAAGATTCCTATGTTGTCTCTTTCCATCAACTGGATACATACTGGTACATCTTTACTGGAGCATCAATCTTCATGTACCTCCAAATTGTCGGGATAAAAATATTTTGAATTCGATCGAGGTAAGGAAGAAGCGTGAATACCATTCTGAAATGTTGATTCTCAGCTTGTCATCTCTATCATCTTGCTTATCACCTCTTCACGGTCAAGTCTTTTTGCATATGTTAAGACACTGGAAAAATATTGAAAGAGATGGCTGGGGATTGTTGAAGGAGGTTCAAACCTACAGCCTCTTGACATCTCTAAAAATGTTTCTCCAATGTCTAACAAATACGAAGTAAGATGTACCCCTTCCCCTCATAACATCTTCAGCAGGCTTAACCTACCCCGGTTAATGTTTAAATGTGCAATAACACAGAAAAAATGGTATAGAAATTCTCTACACTCAATGTTCATTATTTGTCAAAATACTCACGTGAGGACGCGATATTTCTGTACCAGTGACTAAGACATCGATATGGGTTTGTCACCGATATATCGGTGACAAGGAACTGGAAAAAGCAGTGACAGATACTTCGGTGACTGCGCTGGATTCCAACACAAAGTACCGCAGTTTCGCTTCGTATTCACTAGGCGGCTCTGGCCTCAGTCACTGAATCTCATATTGGATATCTACTTACGGTCTCTGTCACTGCGTCACATTCATTGGAAGTTGATACTGTTGTTATTGTGGATTGAAGTTTGTGTTATCGAGTTGAAGTTATATTTTGTGGATTGTTGACAAACCATCGGACGTTCGTTATTGCTGGCCTGCAAAAAAAACTTGTACAATGCCAAAAACGGAAGATGAGAAACAGCGTTTCATTCGTCAAGGAAAGACGTATGGAGAACCGATTTCAGACGGTTTGTCACCATGATGGATGGGACATGCCAGTCACCGAACTGCCTCAGTCAAATCTCATATCGGATATCTGCTTACGGTCTCTGTCACTGCGTCACCAAATATCACACGGCAAAACGGTGGCAGCGCCACATTTCATTCATTTCCACTCTCTGTCACCGATATTTCCTTGTCACTGGAACCGAAGTCACCGATATTTGTAAGTCACTGGATCGCACATCTCTGGACGCTTGTGAGTCTGCGAAGCAACGGAAGCCTTGTTCACTTTCTGGAGCCAAAAAATTTTTGTTGTCCAAATTCAAAATTTCCACTCGCATTTTGCGTTTCATAGTCTACTGAACAAATTTGGTTCCGTGTCTGTCGGTCTGTCTGTCCGTATTTCCTTGTTACAGCCATAACTTCTTATGAATTATGCGGATAAGGTCTCTTGAGGTGCCGTAGGAATTTCATCTCAATATAATCAGCGATATGCGCTAACGTGAAATTCTTGGAACAGCCGAAATTTCCACATTTTTCAATGGATTTTATAATGGTGTCGCTTTGATTGAAACGAGGAAGCTGCCGTGCCATCTCCTTGGCAATGTATTTTCCACTCTGTTTGGAAAGTAAAATCCGTTAAAATAACAAGATGTCCAAATGATGACAAGGGATTTGGGTGGTTTTGGTTTGGAATCGAACAAGGACCCCTCATGCCTGAAGCAAACTGTCAAGCTATTCATCAGGAGCTGTTATTGTTGCTCATATCATCCCCAGAACAGACCTTTACTTTTTTTGTCCCCCTCACCCTTTGTGTCGGGGTCTCCATCGTGGCATACCGACTAAAAAACACCGTTCCTCTCTTCTTTTAGGACTGTCCCAGGACTGCTTTTTGGCATTACTTCGGGACAGTCCCCTTTTTAACCTCGCGAGGGTTCCTCCTGGTCGTCACTACTTCCACCCCGGCTCATACCTAGCTTCTGTTCACTTCCTTCTCTTTGAGCACCATGGTGATATATGTGCTGACTGTGCTCCAGTTCCGCAGATTGTATCATCTTTTCTATCACTGTTTCTGGGCTGAAATCACCTATTACTCCTACCCACCTCCTGCCTTAGCTGCTGCCATTTTGGGCATATGAAGAATGTGTGCTCCACATCATCGTCCCCTATTCGGCAGTACACACACCTTGCCTCGGTAGTCTTCCTTATTTTCTTTGGGAACGACCGATAATAACCATGTCCCGTCAGGAACTGGGTTAAATAGTAATTAACGTCGCCCTGTTTCATCTCCGTCCAAGACCTTTACCTCAACAACAGTGCTGATGGTGGAAGTGAAGTGAAAAATGCTCGGACGGGCTCTAGACGGTTACAATGACCAAGGAGTGATGGTTCGTGATGTAGTATTGCACTTTTTGGGAGTGTTGGGACACTTGACAACGGCTCGACCAAACCCATGAGAACACTCCACACCCTCCCAATCATTGAATTGTTGGAAATATGTGATCGAAAAGTGTTTCCCAGTGATATGGAAGTGTTTAACTTAATAAAATGTCTAAATAACCTTAAAAGTTCTAGTCATGCAGGAAGATCGTATGAGTGGTTTTTCCAAAATTATCGTACTACGTTTACCTATGTATACATTAAGTTGAAGTTTGAGCACTTTGTGTGCACATTTTTTGTTAACTATCAATGTTATTGCGAAAAACCTTGTTCTAAATAATATTCTTATATTAAGATTTTGGATTTTTGTTTATATTTATAGATTTTTTATCCATTTTCTGCAAATTTTCAGCATAAATCTGAGTTTCAAGTAATAATGTTCTATTTCATTGTTGATACAATGTTTTCAATAATGTTCTGCTAACAAATATAAATTTAACGATTTTTACCCGTTAGAGTGTGGCAACTAAAGGGAAATCGCCCCTTAGTAGTGAGGACGCAAGCTCGAACTCAGTCACAGGAATAAATAGTTTTGTTATTATCGTCTTGGGGATTTTTCTGGATTCTATACCTTGGAAGTTCCTTCAACAACCTTTCTCGCACCTTCCAGAATGTTGAAGACCATTCTACTTCTACTTACAGAAGAATTGTCTTGTATTGCGCAGATCGCGACTGTGAATCATTGGTCAATGTTTTGCCTCAGGTCGGTGGATTCTTCTGAAACCCCCGTCGGAGCGGAAGCTCGACCCAAACCCAAAGAAAGAAAAGCCAATGAGCTCAACGATCCGTTGATGTTGGACCTTTTGCCTCCTATTGAAAAGCTCTCCATAACAGTTCCAGAAGAAGATTGCGTTCCTATTGGCAAAGTTTACAGCATAGTCGATCGCTTACGTAAGTTTTATTGATTTTACTACAGCTCTCTTACCTAATGTTACGGGTGGAAACCCTCAAACATTACCCACCCTAGCTAGGTCAGCGGCGAGCTTCGAGATTATGGCGTGCAATAGCAAAATCAGAAATAATTTGGGCGCCACTCCTCATGAAATGTACCCTATGAGGGTCACCTAACCAGTTGAGGAGATACTGGGGAGGTAGGGGTGTTTTGAGAGAAACACTGAAATAAATTGTCTGTTGTATATTACTTGAAGAACTGAATCTATTGAAAAGCCCTGGTGATCCTTCCGGCAGTTCCTAAACTTTTGGCCCTAACCTAAGGTCTTATGGTTCGAGAACCTACTAACTTAATACTAACTTAACAAATAAGTCTTAATTATAAGTAGCCGAAGAGTAGGGTGACCGAAGGCTGACACCAGATAAAGGCAGTTGAACAGGTAGAAGTAGTTAGAAGAAGGAGGATAGCCACACCATGTGAAGCAGGTATAGTGGTAGCAATGGAAGAAGAGATAAAGAAAAGATCCCTACAAAAAGAAAAGAAAATATCAGAAACGGAACGAACTTACTTAGTTCCAGTATGAAAAGAAAGTAGGTATAATGCTAGTAGGTAGGCATCTCACCATTCATGGGATCTTTCACAAATATCCACCACAGCAAAGGATAATCAATTTTTCATCCAACCAAGCAATATAAGCTCATTCAAGAAGCATACAAAAATAACCAAACCTGTTGGAGTCAATCAAAAGAAAATGTAAAACAAGTACCTAAATGACCACGAGGTCAAGAGCAACATGCTAGTGATGGAGTCATAAAACAAATAATATGCAGATATGGGCTAATTTATGAAGCTCATCATGAGCAAAGAAAATCAAAATGAGTTTGAAAATACAATTATTGCTATACAAGTACTTGTATAAAGTAAATGTATGTGTAAATGAAATTTACTACTGGACCTTGATTGGTCACATGACTAATAATCAAATCAAAGGTAGCTCTATTTTTAGAACAGAGATAGACTCCTATTCATTTTATGTAATTGCAATATAAATTAAAGGATTACTCATCAATATATTTTGATGTACTTATTTTATACAAATTTTCTAAGTTTGAAAACTAATGTGCATTTTTCTTGCTGAGATTAATCTGTTAAGAAATGTCTGTCTATCGCGTCTAGTTTTCCTGCAGATCTGCATTCACGATTGTATGTTTAAAATCGATCCAATCCACACAGTTCGAGCTGCCACCCCTGATTTATAGCGAAATTTCAGTGTGAAACACGTTTTATGATAAGAATCACCCGTCAGATTTCTTTAAATTGCAATCATCGCAGATATTATGGGTTCCAGTGTCCTATTTAGCGTGAGTAATCTACATAGTATTTAGAAATGAGTCCTGCGCGTCGGAACTGTTTGAATCGTCCTGTTTTTTTGTTGCTATGTGTGTGGAAGTTCTGTGGCTTCAAAACAGCGGAAAGACATTACAGCATTTGTGAGAAATGCCTATATACTTTGGCCTGAGACTCAGGGATCAAGATAAAACGTGGGTTTCTCACAAAGTGTTTATTATTTGTGTTGATGACCTGCTTTTGTGGTCTACTGGTTGTTACACATGAGCAATGCATTCTCACGATACTGACCTCATAGATGGTTGTTATTATGGCGTAACAAGAGTAAGCGGCTTCTCTGCTAAGATCAAAAGCGCGTTGTCTATCCAGCAATTAGGCCAGTTCCTCAAGGAGATGACCTCCAAGTTTACATTCCTCAAACTTAATTGATCAACATAACATCTGTCAACTGCAATGATGGTCGTGTGGGTCCTGCTGTCCATGATGATTCTGCATACTCGACTCCTCAAGCAAAAGGAGAATTCAGTGACTTGATGAGAGATTGTCAAGTCATGCAGCAACATTCCATATTTTATAGGGCTCTTTGGATTGAGCGGAGACCATAAGACCAGGCCATTCTTCGTAGAATCATCCCATAATTCAATTTTGGATAAATTGGAATGTAATTTTGAATAAATGGAACACTTAATTATTATTAATTCTTAGAACATTTCTCTACTCTTATTTCAAGTTTTAGACCGTTTTGAAAAACTTTTGCTTATTGTCTGTGTGTGCGTGTGTCATTCAAGTGTTCAAAAATCCTAGTATCAAGCCTAATTCTACCGTTTTCACCCATTTATGATGAATGTTCAGAGTATGAACTGGTATATAATGCTGCCTTATGAGTCCTCATTCAATTTTATTTCAGTGAAATTCGGAGGGTAGTCGAAGTAGAACGGTTTCCGATATCATATAAATTAAAATAACATGGCATAATTAGCAGCTGCTGCGCATGCGCGAACGTGGAATACTTGCAACAAGCCTGGTTTTTAGCTTTCATCAAAATCTGATGATGTTTTCAGAGAATGGGAGGGTTTAAATGTAAATGGTCCTCCTTGAGTTTCGTTGCTCGTAAACCAATACATCACGCTACGCATGCACCAAGCATAATTTTTTCTCGGGTCACTGCATGGTCCTAAAAATTAGAGTCACCTTGTGATATTTTGTTCATTCAAAATCATTTTAAATCTGCGAACATATTTGAAATCAGCACAAAAAAACCTTTTGGAATGTTTTCATTCATTAGATGAAATCTTATATCTTATCTATCTATCTATCTACAAGGTGGCGCACAGGGATCGGGTGTTTTTGAAATGGGTAGTACGGCTGAAGGGAGAGGGTTGAAGGAGCCTCATCCCCTTGAAGGGCAGGATCGGAGGTTTCAGTCACCATGACGTTGATGTTGATGACCATGATCTTGGGGATAGTGGGGAAAGAAGAGTCGATGAGTGACGTGGCTCACTTTCTCCTTGACAGCTACGTCAACACTCGGAATTGCCCGGTATTGGGCCGTTGTTAATCCACAGGAATTACACCAGCAACCTCACCAAAGTGACAAGGTACCCTTTTGGTGCGAGGTTTCCAAGTTGGGAATCATTGGATCTTGTTTTTGAAAAAATGAAATCGGGCTTGCAGTTACGGTGAATTCTGAGCGATATGGACAAATGATTGAAGAATTCTTCATTCCCCAACGTCGTACGAAATGACTACGACACTGCATCAATGTGTTTTAAGCAAGATGGTGCAATTTTTCACATGGCCAGAACATCCTTGCAGGCAGCACGTTCTCTGTTCCTGGGGCATCTGATTTCGTGTAACAGAGATGTGGAATGGTCTCCTTGCTTTTCAGACCTCACAGTGTGTGATTTCTTTTTATGGGGTTATTTAAAAGCCGGAGTGTACTCCAATAAACCCTGCACCCTTCCAGAATTGTTGGATTCATTCCCATCAATATGCTTGACTAGCTATACAAAACGCGATGGACCGACTCCAGGAGTACATCACCCAAGAAGGAAGGCATTCAATGAAAATAATCTTTCATAATTAACAACAATTGTTTTCTGTAATAGTTTTCCATTGTTACTTAACATTTTAAAATGTATTTCAACCGAATATCTTCAATATTGACGATTTGGCGACTATTTAAAATCCACCCAGCTTATCTGCGACACCTTGTATTTTGCGGAGTTGTGTTATTGTAGCTATCTTGATTTTAAGGGTGGTTAACTATACGAATCACCCCAAGAAGGTAACGCCTTAAGTGACTTCTTGACACTTGATGGAAACTGTACCTTCCGCCCCTCAATCAAACTTCTTGTAACACTTGGGTCTGCAAAACGTTGACTGATGTCTAATCTTATTCTCTGATTAATGCTGTTTTCAGTTTCTTCGGTTCCAACTTTTGTTCCGAGAGCTCATTTAGTCCGATTTGAGGACACACAATTTTTTGAATGAATGAAGTTGAGCTCCAAATTATGTTTAGCATTTATGAGGTATTGGTCTTTATCAATTTGTGATTATTTATTGATTTTCGATGTATTTCTCCTCCAGTTGTGGTGGAGTCCCTCCCGCAGACACCGCCTCTTAACTTGGACTCCGTGATTTTCACCCGTGAAGGATCACCTATCGGCCAGGTCTTCGATACTTTTGGGCACGTGAAACATCCATTCTATTCAATAAGGTAAAACCTACATTCATACGTGCATCTGCTTTCATTTATTACGTTCATTTATATTTCTGTTTTGAATTTGGTTATTATCTCTTATTAGTTTAATGAGTCCCCACACATTTTTTGAATGAATGAAGTTGAGATCTTCAAACACAGATTAAAAAAGAAATAGGTTCTTAACACAATGAGAAGTATTTATTGATTTGCAAAGTAAAAAAAATCGTATATCCCAAATCCCCAAGGTGGATATTCGTTATGACGTTTTAGACTCCGATTTTCAACAAATTACCCGGAGAGGATTCCCCTATCAAAGCCCTTCCTTACTAGTTGGGACGGGGAGGGGGAACATCAGTTTGAATTCAATAAAACCCGCCTCTCTGAAACGTCGATATTCTGGATATAGCTCTGTTTTCAATTTGGTTATTATCTCTTATAATAGCTTATGTGTTTTAGGTGGGATCTATTTATAATCACAAATTAATAAAACTCTCTGTTTAGAAGTTCTTTGGTTACCATTTTAGCAGAATCAATTCCTATAAGCATTTTTTTTTTTGAAACTTTATTGTGGTTGGCCACTATTAAGTGTGCTTATAAATGCGGTATACCCGCACAAAAAGTTAGTTGATTAGTTCACAATGATTAAGTTTGAACAGGTTGAAGGTCAGGGTGGTGCAGTGATGAGGAGATCGCTATGCCATTTTCGTTTGGGTCTCTTGGTGTACGAGGGGCTTCCAACATTGAGCGTACTATTGGGTTTCGATGATTGTTCATCCGATTTGAAAATTTGTTGTACCCCTCAGAAATAACTTCAGTAACTTGTGGGGTATGTTTAAGTCTGCATGCATAGTAGCGTTTTGGACAAACCAAGGAGCTCTTGTTATTATGCGCAGTGTCCGCATAAGCATGAAATGGCGATGTAACTGCTGAAAGATGAGCATTGCTATAAACACTTGTGGTATAAATATATTTACCAGAATTTGTCCCTCCCTGAGGTACATACTTGTCAGGATTGGTCCGTATTTAGCGCCTAGCAGATAGTTTTTGCTTCCGAGTCTACCAAGGTAGCGGAAGCATTGTTTTCACTTTCGGAATGTGAAAAATTTTTTGTCTCCAAAATCAAAAATTCCACTCGTATTTTGCGTTTTAGACCTTTCTGAACAATTTTGGTTCCGTGTGTGTCTGTCAGCAAATCCTTGTTACGGGCAAAACTACACGAAGTTATAGTCCGATTTTGATGAAATTTTCAGGGATTTTGCGGTTTGGGGTGTACATGGTCCCTTATAGGTTTCATGACCCCCGAATCAATAGTAGCTTCTGCGCATGAGCAAACGTGAAATCCTTGTTGAGCGCTTAACTCCGGGAGTTCTTGACCAATTTCGATGAAATTTTCAGGGATTGTTCGGTTTGATGTGTAGATGGTCCCCTATAAGTTTCATGACCCCCGGATCAATAGTAGTCTCTGCGCATGCGCAAACGAAATCCTTGTTACGCGCATAACTCTGGGAGTTCTTGACGAATTTCGATGAAATTTTCAGGGATTGTTCGTTTTGATGTGTAGATGGTCCCCTATAAGTTTCATGACCCCCGCATCAATAGTAGCCTCTGCGCATCCGCAAACGTGAAATCCTTGTTACATGCATAACTCCGGGAGTTCATGACTGATTTCGATGAAATTTTCAGGGATTGTTCGGATTTGGTATATTTTATAGTTTGTTCAATAGTTGAACGTGCCTACCTTTATTTTCTCAAGTTATGCTCCTGCATAACAATAAATTTACCCTAATTCAATATTTACTTCGCCTAATTGAACGACGTTCTTTAGTCAATAATAATTTCCAATGATCTACACAGTCATGTTATGGATACGAGGAAGCTATGTGCCACACCCACTTGGCAGACGTTTTTCCTTTCAGCGTCCTTAGTTGTCATAATTACTTGCTAAATTATTTGAGATTTCATGGTAACGTTCTTCATACCTGGAAGCAAGTCTCCTGTCAATTTTGTACAAGTCGGGTATCTATGCACATGGGTATCTAACAACCTCTGAGTTTGAACTAAATTTTCCTGATAGTTCTTAAAGAAATCGTCTAAATTCAAAATTCATTTTTGTGGACGCGTCCACGGTAGTATTGGTTCAACGGCAAGTAAATGTGTAGTCGAACGTGTAGGGGTTAACCCACATAATCACCGAAAATATCATAAATTTCGGATGGAGCGTGACGAGAAATTGGCGTAGACATCAGACAGACTGGCATGAAACCAAAATTGATCTGCACCTTGAAACTTTACAAGCAAGTGGAAATTTGTAATTTGAAGTGGAAGTTTTTCTGACTTTTTTCATGAAGACAAAACTTCCTTAGCTTCGATATTGATGAAATATTAACCTGATAAATTGGTCGAAATTATGTAAATTTGATTCTGCAGTTCAAGCCGTGATAAATTGCTCTGACCACTACGGTTCGTGAGATATTGATAATAATATAAATTCATGTTCTCATTCTCTCAAAGTTGTGGGTCATTTCTTCGAGGGTTTTGTACATGCTGCGTATTGGTAAAGTGTATGTACCTTCCTACGTCGAATCAGAAATGTTTTATAAATTTTATTATATCTGTATATCTTTTTCACTTGAATTGTTCAGTAGCGCATTATGTTTTCCTAGGTTCAACTGTCCGGATGATATCAAAACGCTGAACGTTGCCATCGGGAGAGTGGTGTACTGTGCCCCGAAAACGGATCACACTAAATACGTCTTCACTCACGATCTGCTCAAGTAAGGCACATTTCTCTTGTACTTGTAACTCTATTCTGATCTTAACTTTGTATTCTATCATTGTAATCCTGTCTGGGTCATATGACACTTTATAATAAAAACCTTCGTGATCTAAACAACCGTGATGGCTTGCTTACCTATCACACATTACACATCCTGGTTTTATCAATTTTCAGAGAGAAAGGGAGTGATGCATCGTGGAGGGACGATACAGAAGTCCCTGAAAATTGCATCGAATATTCGGATGATGAAGCTGAACGGGCTGCAAAGAAAAAGGTTAGTCTTTAAACATTTAGGAACCCATGAGGACCACCAGCATATTTCAAAATTTATTATTTTTTCCGACCCGCTAGGAGAGCTATTTTTTTGTTCTTACTCAAATCCCAAAGATGTGTGTTCAGTAGGTTTAGAATACAGTTATGCTGGTATGGAAGACCATATGAATAATTTCAGATATCTTTCTTATTCTATAAATTCCATCAAAAACGACTTTTTTTCGTTTGATCTTATGACATTTTCATTCCGAAAATCTGTCTGTCTGCTGTACTCTTTCCGCCATCCGGAACTTTTTTTCAGAAACTATTAAGGGAGCTATTAAGAAATTGAATCTCAAAGATATGTGTTCGATTGGATTGCCTCTAACTAGGTTTAGAATACAGTTACGCGTGTAAGAAATAGAACTTTTAGATCTAAGGTTTGTGTTTCTAATTCTATAAACTCAAACAAAAACTACTCTTTTTTCGTTTGATCTTATGACATCACATGAGGGGAATTATGATTTTGGTTTATTATTTCAAATAATGAAGTTTTGTAATCGACCCAGAATGAAAAGGTTCCAGTTCTGATTCCAGATTCCACGGCCACGGAGAAATACACAAGCCAGTATACACAATTGATAAGCACTTGATTGAACCGTGAATATTTGAGTAGGGTCATCTGTTTGCTCACAATTTGAAAAAATCTGGCGGGATTTAGCCTTAAAGTTCTTTTATGGACGGTCAGTGAAGCACATTTAATATAATGTGTGACTAGCGGTACCCCAAATAGCATGGTTGATGTTTCATTATTATACTAGGTAGCCATAACGCCATATCCCGAGCTTCAATCCAGTAGAGGAGAACAAGCGGAAGCATTCTTTTTGCCTACATATCTCGTAAAATTGCGTTGGATTTTTGCGTATGTTTCCGAGTCTACCTAAGTTCTGAGTCTGTCTCTGGTTGTATAGTTCTGATAGTCTGGTGGTCAACGTGGGAGGGTTATCTAATAGAATAGAATATAGAATAGAATAGAAATGACGTATATTTGGATAAAATACAAAACAAATCAACATTATTTTCAAATAAAAAACAAAATACCTTCTTCCTCTAAAATACGTGTACAACGCAATGGTTTACAACCGTCTGCAGAGTTCGCCCCTACCATACATCATTAAAATCTGTCACCAATTACTTCGAAGCGGCTGGTAACATATAGCAAACATGTAGGTATATAAATGGAGAAGCCTGATAATACAGTTAAAAATAATTAAATTGATCTACCAGAAACCTCCTCTACTTTCCAGCATATCTAATGAAATTTCCTAAACTTAGCCAGTTACTTCCGTTCGGAAGACTTATTATATCCTCATACTGCAGAGCACCCTTTCCAAAATTTACGTCAAAACTCAGCTTTTTTAAAATTTGATCTTATGACATAAATGAATAATATTCTCTGTTACACACTGCACAGTTGAATTTTTATCAGCTTTGGCATACATTAAGATTTCACCTAAATAATGATATTGCTTAGCCAAGAGTCATTCAAATTCATATCGACCAATAATATCAACAGCATAAATTCTCCCCCCCCCCCAGTATTTATTCTGTTGACTTGTTGAAATTTACGTATCAAGATAATGAGCTTGGTCTACGTTTTCAATTCCGAAAATCTAATACGTCTGCTAGTAGGGTATCCTAAGTTGTAGAAAACTACTACTAGATTTTCATAACTTGTTGCGTTTTTCATAAGGAACACATTTTCAAATGACTTACACTTCAACACTCAAAAGCTCAACTGTTACCTAGAGAGGTTCCTCAATTTTTTATTTTTGCTGATGATTTGCAGGGTACTAAGGTTAAAACCGAGAAGGAAGCAGATTCGCCAGCTCGAAGAAGACATCTGTCGTTCGAACAGCAGATGAATAGGAACAACACATTAAGAAATCGAGCATTTAAACGTGATGTAAGTATGAATTTATTGGTTTTTTAATCTACAAATTTGCAATATGTTGAGATAGTATACTGCATAGGTGTGTTGCGTACTGTTTGACACCTAGGTTTCTAGAACGAAGCACAATTTACATGCTGTACGTTTGATTACACTTAATTTACATTCTCTAGTTTTTGAAATCTAAGGTTATGAGGTTTAATGGCGTTCAAATGCCTTGTTAGCCCTGAGCCTATTCCATATCTTGTTTCTCTGACTCACTTTTCGTACGAGTATAAAAGTAGTAGAGAGTTTTTGCAGTCTTCCCACTGAGTTGTATTTGTACTAAAAGAGGTATTTCTGGCGCAAGCAATCCAGAGGCTAATAATTAAACCTGAATGTGTGAATAGATAATCCCTGTATGATTGAATTCAAAACTCACATTAACTTGAATATAATTTCAATTTCCGAACTTCATTTTTGCATTCAGCCCGTTCCATTCATTGCATTAATATATTAGAGACTTTTTGGTGCGGTTCACGTGATGACGTTGACGGTACCATCTGGAGAAAAATGCAGACTGCGCATGCGTGACGTCCTGTCTGTCATGCAAGCCGTCATGACGAACCGTCTGAAATCGGTACTCCTATACGTCTTTCCTTGACGAGTTGGCAGTAACATAACCTTCCATATTTATAACCCATTTTACCTATTTCTCATATTCCGTTTTCGGCATTGTACAAGTTTTTTTGCACGCGGTAGCAATAACAAACGTCCGTGTTGTTTGTCAACAATCCACAAAGTACAACTTCAACACAATAACACAAACTTCAATCCACAATAACGACGGTGTACAACTTACAATGAATGTTGACGTCACGTTAAACGTGACTTCAACAGCCAGTAGCCTTGATGCTATTCGTCATGGGAATAGCAGTTAGCACCCAACTGCTCGCCTCAACTCGGCGACCACGGTTTCCTAGTCGTCGTCCACCAAAAAGTCTCTACTCTCTACTCTACTCTACTACTCAGTTGAATTTCAGGAGGCACACAAATATGATCAACTGATCAATCCAAATAGGTATTTTGGTTGAGAACCGATTTAAGTGCTCTATGCATATCTCCTGAAATTCAATAATCGCTCTATCACCTGTGAAACACGCACACTCCAAAGCTTAGTAGAAATTCAAATCATGAATCATTGAATAATAAACCCCAGTGAAAGAATTTTCAGCGTTTTTTTCAGAGCCATTACTATTTATTAGCCTTTTGATGATGTTGCAATACAATTTAACACCTGAATTTTCAGTCTCAAGGAGAAGCCAGGAATTGGGATGCAGGATGGCACAATTACAAGAAGAGCAACCCACAGTTCCAGCAGATGTCATGCGATCCACCACCACCTCCGCCGAGGCAGATACAGCCCTGCGTTTACACCAACCCAACTGTCAACCCCATGAACCTGGTGATTCGGCCGCCCTGCTTCAATCCAGTCATTGAGCGACCCCCAGTTAGTTTCCAGCCGTCGCCTTCTACCTTCCAAATGACACCGCCTCCTTGGGCGCGGTTCGAACCGCCCCCAACTCCTCCGCCAAGGGGCTTCCAAGGCTATACCAACTCCCCGCCGACAAACGGTGGATTCCAACGATTTGATCCGGTTCAAGGGTCGGGATACGGGTTGCCTCCTTTCTCGCCATTCGCTTCTTCACCTCCCTCTACCAACCCGTTCCAAGGGTTCACCTCTCCTTCGCACTACGGCCCGCCTCCTTCCGGGTTCGGCCCGCCTAGATTCTCATCTCCACCTCCACCACCTATACCTATCCAGACACCACCAACCTCTAGATTTGGCCCTCCTTCTAGCTGTCATCCTTCCCTCCCCATACCACCACCGCCGTTCTCTACCAATCCCTTTCCAAGTTACCACCCTCCCAAACCTAACAACACCAACAACCCAAACAACCTCCAACCTCGCATACCTCGGCTACCTTTCTCCTCCTCTAACAACAACCATCCGCCGCTCTTCAATCATCCGCCCTTCTAACATCTCTTTTACTAGCAAAAATAATGCATTTAACGAATTTTTATTGCTTCTATCATACAGCTAGTTCTGTTCGAAAATACCCTTTTCCCATTTTTATTTTGTGAATTGTGCATTTCGTCAAACAAAGCAGTGTGAGAGTTATTCATAAAGATCGTACGTTGAACTGTCTTGCGGTAATGAGACAATCACGGGTTATACCAAAATTAATGTTATGAGCATCGCTAAATGGCAATATAGCTATACTTATTGTTTTTCGTGTTATTCACTTGTGTAATCTCTCCTGAAAATTTACCTTATGAAATTGAATGTAATGAAGTATGAGTATTAATTATCTGAAATAGATTATGAAACTCACAATTATTGATGTTACATGATTTTATCTTGTTATCTATTTTGAGTAATTATAGGTTTTCCTTTTTACACTGTGCATGATTTTTCTTTATTGCTCTTCCGTACACTCCCCCATGAAGTAATTAATTATATTATTAGGGAGAAAAGGAAGCTTGAAGAAGTACTATTTATTTATTTATTTATCACAGGACAATCCCAATTACAAAACAATAAATAGTGGCAGAGAATGAGAGAAAATCGGTTTGTAATTTTAAATAACAAAATGAACTTATGAATTAAACCTAAATGAACCTTTTCTTGATGATAGTAAGGTTTTAGGCGTAAAAATACGAGGTGTGGCTATTAAATAACGAGTATCCCTAGTGGCAGAATGGGCGACCTAAGATACACACCCAACTGGCCGCTCGGAAGTAAAAGACCGCTGGGTCGCGTATTTTTTTTTTTTTTTTTTTTTTTTTTTTTTTTAAACCACTGAGGCCCTGGTGGACCTATTGTGGCTGGAGGAGGAGGTCGTGACCTCCAACTCCTTCCCAGGCACATTTGTCTACCCGCCCTGAGCACCCTGCCTAACCGGGCACTGAATGTCCAGTGGACGGTACTTATACCCATCGTCAGGAGCTGCCTGGGACCCAAGCACTAACTGCCTGGTAATTACTGGGTGGGCATTATCATCCCAGTCTGTTGTTTCGACCTATTATCGTCAACCCCAGATAAAGCTGGAAGGTCCACCCTTCCCCACCACGTTTTGGCGAATGAGAGGAGATCCTTTACCTCTCCCGTTTTAATAACCTGGGGATCAACGTAAGCTTGCCCCCAGGTTAGAAAACGCTGTCTTGCCAGCACAGGGCAGTGGCAGATCACATGACACGCAGTCTCGTCCTCAGCCCCACAGAACCGGCAGAGGGTTGTGTCAGATTTGCCCATTTTGTGGAGATGGTAATTGAGTGGACAGTGCCCCGTTAAGAGCCCTGTTACTATACGTATCTCCTTTCTTCCTAGGCTGAGCAGCTCATTCGCTCTCTTCCTGGAGAAATCAATAAATGGTTTTGCCTGCCTCTGTCCCCTAACTCGGAGCCAGCAGGCAGTACCCTTCTTACTCTCCCATTTGGAAAGCTCTCCCCGAAGAAAGCTCTCCGTTGTGCCCAGGAAGGGTTCTGGACCCACTGGGAGAGAAGCAGCACCTTCCCTAGCTAAGATGTCCGCTTTTTCGTTCCCCTCAACCCCTTGGTGCCCAGGGCACCACACCAATGTAACCTTATTGTTACTGGCAAGGGTCTTGAGGTTAGCCAAGCACTCATGCACCAGCCTCGAGGAGATTGTGAAAGAGGCCAGCGCCTTGAGCGCAGCTTGGCTGGGTCGCATTAGGATACACACCTATTCGTTGGCCTATGACTGTTGAACCTTTTATCATACACACCCGATAACCCGATAGGCTCACTGCTACCTGTGGCCAGTAGCAAAGATACAGTGACTCTCGTTTGGCCTGAGGCTGTGTTGGTTGGGTGTAGATTTCATCTGGCACAGGCGTGGTAGGTATTGTCTCAATGAAATAGAAATAAATTTGCACATAAACACATTTACATTTAATATAGTATAATATTAGAGGGTAGATAAGTAGATTCGGCGCCTAGAGAGTGATCCAGATAACGTTTCTACTTACAAGCTCGTCAAAGTCCTCTCCTTCAAACTGAGACCTCATCCCAAATAGACACGCCTACTTTGAATACTTTGACGATTTGGCTCATGCCACATTACATTATTTGTACATAGTTCATATGAATTTGACGAGGTGGGTCATGCCACATCTCAAATGCCGCCTCACTGATTTGGGGGACAACGTGAGCAACCTCCTCGCTAATTGCTCACATCGGGTGTATAAGATAATCTTTGTAGGGGTGCATATCGTAATGGTGGGTGTGTATATAACGCGCACCAGGTTGTATATTGTAATGGTTTTTCCGGCCTGGGTGTGTATCATAAGATCCCGGGCCAAATGACGTTCAGCAGGAAGAGCGTTGTGCTCATGTGCGTTGTCCTGGTGCAGAATCCACGACTTGTTTTTCCTCAACGCTGGCCAATTCCTACGAACTCTTTCACCTTCTGCCCCTCTGGAACCCATTCAGTCATCACAATGTCGAAGAAAACGATCAACATGTGCAAGTTTGGCTGGTGATGTTTTCCCATCAATTACTTACATGATTCAAAAAGTTTTTACTGCGTACTACCCGCAAACGTAAACCCAGCAAGCCGCATTGTCTCGTAGGCGATATCGCCTTAATTAGGAAAATCACGATTTGATTGCCCCAAATGAGTTTCATCAGGCAGTATATTATTAGCTGTATAGAAGGGCTACATAACACTAAAATACTAACCCTTTGTGTCTTATTCAAAGAAGGTTGCAGTATACCATGTAACCCTAGCGTTGATTGCCCAATATTTAGGCTGGACCTTAATCTCTTGTTCACACTTTTTTAACGGTATTAATTGATCGTTATATTTGGAGATGAAAATGAGATATTTTACACAACTTATGTCTTTTATTTTTCACATTTTAACATATAAAATCAGAGTGAAGAATACACCAATTAATTGAAAGCTTCTATGGGACAGGGTGCCCTCTTCTTTTTTTTCCAGTGGCAATGAAATCTGTAAAATTTCATCAAATTTTCATTCGAACGCGTGGAAGCAATCGCTGTCATTGGGTTAATGAAATAAAACTAATAATTACTCTAAAATACATTTATTCTAAGTCATCAATTAAGGAAAATTATGAATTTACATACCTTGCGCAAAGGTATACAATTAAAGGGTACATAAATACAATTATCTTACGGATTTATAAAACTTTTCAAATTAATCAAGTTCAGTTTGGAAATGACTACTTAATTTAAATTTTAAATTCACCTGTGTCTAATGATGTTCGTTGCAGTGGGAATAACATTGATGCATTCAACGCACTATGTACATGAATCCTTAACTAGTTACTTTTTATGACAAAGTGCTATGTACAATAATTAAGTACTTAACTAAAATATCGTAAGAGAAATAAACATTGACTAATACACAATAAACACAATTAATTCTTGGGAAATTCACTTGATTTTATAACTGTTTTAAACTTGGTATGTAGCAATGAATGAAATTTCAATGAGAACTATATTTTCCAAGATAGAATTTGCCAATGCAGTTAGAATCGAAATTATTAATGACTAAATCATACAGTGATATTTACTTGAATGATAGAGTTGATAGAATTTTTTAAATAGGAAGATACGTACAAAAAGTAACTCTTTCCACGTAGGACGTAACTTATTTTCTCTATTAGATGACAAGTCAAAAAAGAAAATTGTTTCGATATATTCAGAAAAAATTTCGGAAATGCGGAAAAACAATAGTTTTATCACTGCCTAACATGTTTTACACACTATCTCTTCAGTTGTATTATCGAAAAAATTACGTAGGTAGATCAATAAAGTCTAGATAAAACTTGCTCTAATCTAAATAATTACTTAATTCTTGTCCATAGAAACTGTACAAATGTATTTACACGATTTTTTTATAAATAAAATTTGCTTAAAATAAGTTTTTTTTTCAAAGAATAATAATTTTTTTTCTTCAGGAATAAATTTCGATGATAATGATAGCCACTGAGTGCGGATTGGCACATTTGAATAGTTACCTATACGTTTTTAATGTAGAAATGTGTTTGGAGAGGCTTTGAGGGCTCGTAGAAATTGTTTTGTGCATTATTTCCAATAAACTGGCATAATTTCGTAAATGTTACGTGAAAATGGAAGTCCACCACCAGCTAGATCGATGGAAGTGAAATCAATTAATGGGTTTGGGAGTTGACGACATCGAGTGGAAGAATATATTGGCTGTTATTCAGATATTATTTGATTAGCTTTCTTGGTCGTAAATTCTGTGTAAAGAGATTCGAGGAGACTATGACATCCAATGTTAGTACATGTATCTTGGTAGTTCTACAATATTCTACAGTGAAAATGTTAAGAAGAGAAATTGAAAGACGAATAACATTTAGGTGGCTAATAAAATCTGATACAAAAATTTAATAATTTCATTGAAATTGCAGTTTTTTCATGATTTGTTGAGGTTTTCGGGTCTGTTTGAATGATTAAGAGAAGTAGTCGAAAAATTATCAACTAGACTGGAATTCTAATTCTACCATAATTTTCTATGAAATGATTGGGTATCGATGCATTCAAATCGTAGCTGGTAGATTGCTGTTTACCTTCATTATTAATTTTAAAAATCTAATTAAGAAAATTAACAATGAAGGTGCAGTCGGGCTATTGTTTCCTCGACGAGGAAATGTGTTATTCGCATAACGTTATCAATGCGAGACTCCTCAAGGGAAACCCGATTCCCACGGACACAATGATGTTTGAACAATCCGTTTTTTCGATAGAATTTTCAAGTTTAATTTGATTCATAAATAATTTAACCCGATCTGGGAATAAAACTGTTTAAAAGTTGAATGTTGAGGTGAGTTTGAGCGATGTTGGCTTGCTAGTGGACAAACGCTGTTAAGTGCATATTCTATACAAATTATATAAAATTATTTGGAGTTTGGTTTTCAATATGAAATTCTAAATTGTACTCAATTTGTTTTAATATCATAAGGAGAAACATCTTTATTAATGACAACAGTGCCATCTGCCATCGCCTGAACATACTACCAACCCACTTTCGGTGAAAATATCATAGTTATAAGCAAAGTTTGACCATGGTCACCTTTTTTTAAAAAATTATATGTAAGCAACAACGTCCACCATTTTGTGTGCCCACCTAAATGTTATTTACCATTCAAAATTAATACAATTTAAATGTAACTGTTCGTTATGACATTCGTTAGGCTGTCAGCTACTGGTTCAGACGATGGAAACTAAAATTATTTAGCCTCCTAACCCAATACCCCATGATATGGCTATTGACGACAACCTTAACTTCCAAATTCACTAAAAAAATACAAAAAGGTAACCTGGCACGACCCCCTTTAAAGGAAATCACAATTTGGAGTCTTTGCATTTTCATGGACCTATTCTTATCTATAATGCAGTTGGTTCAACTTGATTATTAAACGCACGAATGAAAAGTTTTTCCGTTTTTTCTTCAAGTAAAGCTCGTTTGAATTTTGCCAGGAAAGTTTGGGTTTCCTCATTAAACGTGGGAGTGATGCTGGAAATAGTAGTGGAAAAGTCATGAAAAATTAAGATCTTGACTGTTTGAATCAAAACTATTCAAAATATAACCCGCTTAAACAGTGTAATTTTGACCAGGTGCTTCCAACTAGGCTCAATATAGGACGGCCTATCACCATCTGAACTATCACGGAAACTGGTTAAATGATTGAAATGATGTTCACAATTTTTGAATGAACGTGGAATACGTTCCTTAATGAAAACTGCAATTTAGAATGAGTTTCTCTGAATAAGCTTTTTAGCCAGGGAGCTCCTCGGTCAGCCTTTCCAGGGAGAGATCGCCTCTCCCGCCTGTTTCGTAATTTCTTAAAACAAAAAGGTTGTGCCTAAGTTTCGCTTCTAACTCTATTAGCTGCGGTGCCTCGAGTTGGAGCTCTGCTGCTGACTTCTGTTGCTGTTGCTCAGGGGGTTGCACCGGCAAACGCAGCAGCTGGGGAAGAGGAACCAGTCCATGAAGATCCCCTTGCAGTCGTTGTCAGGATCGTACGCCAGCAGCCTGTGCCACTTGTATTTTTGCTCGCAACCGCAGTCTGCGTTGCACCTGTTTGTCTGCACTTTTCTGGAATCGAAATGTGGACATTGTGAACGCTTTGATGACAGTTTTAATCTACAAATACAATTTTCTATTATGCTTGATAGGATCAATTCCCCATGATCGTATATACAGGGTGTCTAGTAAAATTATGGGACAAACTCTAGGAATCGATTTTACGTTTAATTTGCGATCGAAAGTGTCTCCTAGCATTTTTCGTTTAGAGGCTTTGTTTTCCCGCAATTTAATTTCCTAAGATTTTTTTGCTTTTCAGACCTTGTCTCACTAAAACAGCCGTAGCTCCCTTAATTTTGGTCTAACCTAGAAAATAAGGTAACCATTGGAAAGAGCATAAAATTTCCTATTACCCTGATATAGAATTTAATTTTTTTAGCCAGACCTTATTAGTGAAAAAAATGGCCAAAGTTCAAACTTTGAAAATTTCTTAAAAATTTTTTTAGGGAGAAAAATGCTATCTGTAGGGGGTTTTTCGTCGGGCCCTCGGGAAGAACTTGCCAAGACACACAGCTTCCCGGCACTCGTTTTTATGTTTGGACGTTTTCACAACAGAAAAATGAGTTTGAATGAAAGAAAACGTGTTTTTTTCAAAAAGCAAAATCGATGATTTCAAAACTTGGCGGTTCGGGTCAAGTTAGTTTTGTATTCTACATGATTTTTCACGCTGAATCGAATGTTGATACTCCCAATCCTGTTAGGCAATCCCAAAAGAACGTATCGGGTGTCGGGTTTCAACAGGCATTCTGCGTTATCATTTTGCAAAATTGGGACAGAAAGGGGGCATCTAAACGAAAAATGCTAGGAGACACTTTCGATCGCATTAAACGTAAATGTGTATATGAGACCCTTTCGACAAAATCAAGTGAAGGGGAGAGGGCCCCAGCTGACTCGTGGGCGGAGCTTCTCACGGGACAACCGACCTGCTCCTCTCCTCGGGGACTAGAAATATACGCTTTTTTGACTTTGGTATGAGTATTGTTTTTATACTCCCTCATTGTGTTATTCACCTATTTCTTTTTAACCTGCGTAGCAGGGCCATTAAACTGGTTCAATTATGAGACGTGAACGTTCTAAATCCTGTTAGTTTCCCACCACCATACAAACTGAAAGTAATCATTAAATAAGTAGAATAGATTTCACTATAACTATTTCAAGTGTTAGCGTGTTTAATAGTTTCCTTATAATGGATAACCCTGCATAAATGATGTAATCATGCTCCTTGAAGAAAACTCAATTTGGCCCTCTTGGCAAAATCCCACAATGAATTTTGCTGTAACGACCTCAACAACCGTTTGATAGGTATCGTTTTTTGATTTTTACCAGGAATTGACCTTTTTGCGGAATGGTACTAGGCCATCCTTGGCTATATAGTAGTGTACACTTATACATTTTGCTGTTGGCCGTGCATGTTCTTTGCCAATAATGGAGAGCCGTGGAATACTAGTGGATTTGTCCGTGAGGTTGGGGAAGACTTCATGGCAGTCGCCTCCCCGTTGGCAAGTCCTGGATGCTGGCGTATACTGTATAGTGAGTTAATCATCATGGTAGATGTACGTGAGTAACATCATTCCATGGCTATTCATGATTTTGAAAAATCTTGCTGAGAATCGTCAATTGACTTTTTAAATTGTGAAATTAATATTCTAGCGTGAATTTACCGATGAAGCTTCTACGTACAGAACTTCTACCTCTGTCAAGGTATCATTATTACTATTAATATTGTGCAGGTTACAGATTCCTTGAAGCACTCGATTCCAGTCACCCATAAAAACAGAACTGCCAGCCATAGTCAAGTTAAAGTCAGTATTCGGTGTACCTGTTTAAAAATTACGTACATCTAAGGCAAGTTGGTACTTCAACAGTATCTTGCAAGAGGTGGGAGGGCAAAATAAGCATAAAAACAAATGAATACTCACGAGCAGACTTCTTGGTGGATGGCTTGCTCAAAATGCTGAGTGTTGACGACCGCGCGAATTTTCCCCGCGCTATTCGCCGCCCAGTACGGCGTCACGATCTCCACCTTCGATTGGCAGGCGTCCACCCTAAAAAATCATAAAAATTAGTTTCCGGATGGAAATGACTAAAATTACCAACTGTCATCCTTGGTTTGAACTGATCACACCGTGCTGCAAACAGAATTCGTAAACAGCTGGGAAATGAGTAGATACCAAATACCTTTAGATGTGTGGTCTTAAGATATGGAATTCATACTCTATCATTATTACTATAATGAATAGCAATAGTTGATATTGGTTTATTATTCAATAATAAACAATTGTAATCGCTCTTAAAAAAAAAAAAAAAAAAAAAGTCTAACCCCCCGCTGAAAATTTCATGGTTTACGTTTCAAAGGGTGTACAATCCAAATCTGCAATACAAATTTTTCCGTCCGTCCGCCGTACCCACGTTTTCTCCCAAACGGCTGGAGCAAAAAATCTGAAATTTTCAGGAAAAATCAATATTGGCCCAACACCCCAATTCCAGCTCTCTCACTTAATTTAAAGTGCCCTTTAAGTGTTGTTTAAGTTTTGTAAAATCCCTAAAAACCTGAAAAAAAAAAAAAAAAAACCAAGGCGGCCTAAATGTGGATTTTTATTAAAAGAACTTTCCACGAGGGATCGAATGAACCCCTCCACAGATCTGTAGCTCAAACCATTCCCGATGGATGGCATGATCTCATGCTGCCAACATTTGCATCCACATTTAGTACATCACTAGGTTACTGCGATCCTAACAAAACAACAGCGTTTTTTGTTTTTGTTTTGATCGCAGTAACCTAGTGATGTAGTGAATGTGGATACTGGAGTGAACTCCGAAAAGGGTTTATAGCCGATACACGGGTTGAAGCATTCCGATATGCATGAAACACTGCAAATTCTTTCACTGGGGTTTATTATTCAATTTCATTCATTTGGCTTGCATTCACAATTTGAATTTCTACTAAGCTTTGGAGTGTGCGTGTTTCACAGGTGATAGAGCGATTATTGAATTTCAGGAGATATGCATAGAGCACGTAAATCGGTTCTCAACCAAAATACCTATTTGGATTGATCAGTTGGTCATATTTGTTTGCCTCCTGAAATTCAATAATCGCTCTATCACCTGTGAAACACTCACACTCCAAAGCTTAGTTGAAATTCAAATCATGAATGCAAACCAAATGAAAATAATTCCCAGAAATAATTTGCAGCGTTTTTTTTTTCAAGAGCGATTACAATGGTCAAATATTCTATTTGAAAATTTTTAAATTTCGTAAGACGGAGCATGCATATCATAATGGTTCAACCCATGTATTGGCTATAAACCCTTTTAGGAGTTCACTCCAGTATCCACATTCACTACAACACTAGGTTACTGCGAAAAAAAAAAAACAAAAAAAAAAAAAAAAAAACTCTTGTGTTTGTTTTGATCGCAGTAACCTAGTGATGTACTGAATGTGGATGCAAATGTTGGCACCATAAATCGGGCCGTACATCGGGAATGGTTTGAGCTACGGAGCTGGGGAGGGGCTCATTCGATTCCTCATGGAAAGTTCTTAAAAAAAAGTCCAAATTTAGGCCGCCTTGACTTTTTTGAGGTTTTTAGGGATTTTAGAAAACTTTGACAACCCTTAAAGGGCACTTTAAATTGATTGAGAGAGCTGGCTCAAGAATTTTGGCGTCGTCGGACCAAGATGGATTTTTCCTGAAAATTTCAGATTTTTGCTCAGCCGTTTGGGAGAAATCGTGCATTCGGCGTACGGCTGCAATGTTTATTGCAGATTTGGATTCTACATACTTTGAAACGTAAACCATGAAATTTTCATGGGGGGTAAGAATTTTTTTTTTCAAGAGCGATTACAATGGTTTATTATTGAATAATAAACCAAAACGTGTTTCAAATATGAATTCGGCTCACTGAAAAACTCCAACACCAATCATATTTTTGACAGTAACAAACAAAACCTTTTTTGTAGGTCAGCGTTATTCAACAGAATGTACGTACTTTCCATCGTCGGCGGTGGTGTTGCCCGGAAAGGCCTGACGCCGCTCTCTGGTGTCGTAAGAAAAACCGGGGCTGGCGACTCTTCCGCCTCCACCGCCTCCGCCGCCGCCGTCCGCTCTCCGCTTCGCCCGGTCGCTCTCGTAGACCTCCTGACCCGGCGGCCCGTACTCCGTAGACGTCTCGAACTCCCCGTACATCCGACGTATCAACGCTTTGTTTTCGTCAATGAACAGTTCTATGTCTTCCCTGCAAAAGGACAGTTGAAATGTGATCGGTACAACGAATTCAAATAACAGGTTGGAACAACTTACGTACCTACAAAAATCAGATCTTTCATTTGCCACAACATACTACTAACAGACCTACACACTAGTTCAGAAGATCAACTTGAAAATCATGTGGATTAACCCTCCAAGGACGAGGGTGACACACACGTTATACTCGTCAGGTTTAGGCAAAACACGTTTTCTGATGACGCTTTTTTGATTTGGTCTTCAAGAATCTTCAGAAGTGTCCCCCATTGAGGGTCGTCTCCATTCATTTTAGTTTGGTAGTTCCATTTCAGTTTGGTATTATTTCCATTTGTTAGCTTCACGAAGTGTCTTCTACTTTCGACAAAGACCCACACAACTATGCCAAAAGTAATAACTATTTATAAGATTCACAAATTATACTTTATCATGCTCATTTTAAATCATTGAGAGATGGCTATTTAATATTTCATCAGTTTCTTGTCAAGAAGTATTTTTGGATTGTTCCAGTTAGAAAAGGCAGTTGACCATGTAGCCCCTTCAATGACTTTTAGTTGTATTACTTTAATCCTAGAATAATTTTCAAGTTGAATCTGTTGCTAGAATAGTCAAGAACATTCGTTCACTGTATTCTGGGATTTAGATTAATAACATAAACGTGGAGAGGAATTCATTCCAGGTGGAATTGTTGACATAGTCGAAAACAAGGATGGAAATAATATTTATTCGAAAGATGCCGTAGCTGAGATCTTTACACAGCAGATACACACAGTTCAGACATTAAATTTATTTTCCATGGTCGTCATTTTCAGGTGATGATTATCAACATCTCCACAGTGTTCAGTATTCAGTTTGGTATTATGTTTTGGTAAGTGCTACCTGTTTTTCAGGGCCAACAACTGTGGTAAAAGTAAAAAATATTTATAAGATTGATAAATTATGCTATTTTTCCATTGAGAGATAGGTATTTATGCTATTTCATCAGTATATTCGTGTCAAGTGACTATTTTTATACCTTAACCCAGACCCGTGCATGACCAATAGCCCCTTGCTATTAGTTGAACATTTACTAGAATAATTTTCAAGTATGGATTGTTTCAGCTAGATGAGTCGACATTCGTTCAGTTTGACTCTCTTCTATTGATTTTCATTATTACAATTCTTGGGAGAATTCATTCAGGTGGAATTGTTGACATAGTCGAAAACAAGGATGAATAATTATTTCCCTTCGAAAGATGCCTCTTTTGCCAAGTATCTTTACACAGTAGACTTGCGCAGTTCACATTAAATTTATTTTCCATGGCAGTTTTAGAGATCGTCAATACAGTGTTCAGTATATTTTTCCGCTGCTACCTCAATGAAAGCTGTAGCACAAGCCAGACATAATTTCTTGATCCATGTGATATTTCCCCCTTGTTAGACCCGTGTGAGACTGTAGGTACTTACGCACAAGTAAAACTTACATTAGAGGTTAGTCTAAAGCAACTGATTTTAATGATTTCATCGGGGATTATGTTGGTTGGGGCTAACAGTTCCACTGTGAAAATAGTATTTGCTTATTGTTACACGAAAAATAATCCTAAAACTGTACTCTACCTTTCTATTTTCAAGGTTATACGGGTTGAGGTTTCACAGTTAATTCTGGTTGCGGTTCTAAATAAAAAGGGATAAACTTATATTTCCTCAGTTCTTTATAATAAATTGATCTACACGACAATGTTGTGTGTTAGAAGAAGGTACCTACCACACCCGACTTGTTGTCAGTAGTTTTTATTGTTGACTCGATATGTGGGCACTTCGTGGTAACTACATAAGAATATAGGTAGATATGTAATATCCTGTGATAATAGTTATTATTATCCTGAATTGACCATATGAGTGCTCCCGATGATTGCAGGATTGTTTGTAATGTTTTTCCGCCTTAGATACGCAAAATAACTTGCATGTTCCTATTTGTAGAAATATTCTAATGTTGTATTTTTCGTATATTAAAACCTTAGAAAAGGTATGAGTTATTTCGTTTCATAATTCATTACAATTTAATATACGAAAAAAAAAAAAAAAAAAAAAAAAATTCGTCAACGATGGATAAATGTTGGAGACCAGAACGCTTCGATGTGGACCCCACAGCTACATCCGCCGACAAGAAGTGGACACATTGGAAGAAAACGTTCCTTAATTTCTTGATTCACTTCCCTGATCCCACGGACGCATGTGTGTTAACAATTACTCACAAATTACATTGCACCTGAAGTCTATGAGTTCATAAATGAATGTACAACTTACCAACACGCTCTTGACACACTTGAGGCTCTATATATTAGACCAAAAAATGTAATATACGCTAGACACTGTCTAGCTACTGGACGTCAGCACGCCGGGGAGTCAGTTGACCAGTACCTCCAAGTACTGAAACTTATGGGCAAGGATTGCGGCTTCCAAGCTGTCTCAGCTGATGGTCACAAAAATGAGTTCATTAGAGAAGCCTTCATTAGCGGCTTGTTATCTCCTCGTATTCGCCAAAGACTCTTAGAAAATACTAATCTGACACTACGATCAAGCCAGGTCTTTGGAGATGGCAGAACAACAATCTGCATCGTATTCTAGCTACTCAGACACTGGTTCAGCTGCTACTGATGTTCTCAGCAATCCCCTCCTATAGAAAGCACGGCTACTACCTCATCGAAGCCGAGCAGGTGTTATTTCTGTGGAGGACCTAGACACAGTAGAACTTCTTGCCCTGTTAAAGATGTCATTTGTAAATCTTGCTCTAAAATAGGGCACTTTCAAAAGGTTTGTACATCTAAATACGCCCGATCGGATAAAAGTGTGTCTGCTTCCGCTGATGCCACGTTTGCTACAATTTTAGCTGATAATCTTGAAAGTTTTACTAGGTCCACGACAGGCATAACAATAAACGGAATCAATCTATATGGTTTAATCGACGCAGATTCGTCTTTAAGCTTTCAAGATAATAGTTATTATTATCCTGAATTGACCATATGAGTGCTCCCGATGATTGCAGGATTGTTTGTAATGTTTTTCCGCCTTAGATACGCGAAATAACTTGCATTTTCCGATTTGTAGAAATATTCTAATGTTGTATTTTTCGTATATTAAAACCTTAGAAAAGGTATGAGTTATTTCGTTTCATAATTCATTACATATCCCCTTTCTACAATGCAGCTGTAACCCAACAATTGTAAGTAGGTGCTTACAAAATTTCAGTTATTGACACTTACAGAGGATATTTGTTTCCGGCAGTGGGGCAAAAGAGTTGGTGGTGGCGTTTTATGCACGGCGTCCCTCTGATGATGTCTCCTCGAATTTCGAGACCAAGGGCGATCGATAGCGCTGACCATAGAACCTGAAAATCAAAATGATGTATAAATAATAATATTTGGATATGGATATCATAGTATGATTCCTAAATATAATTCATTAGTGTGATATTATTGTGTGTGAGAACGTTCAGTGAACATGGTCAATATGCCTCCCCCCCTTCCTTCAATAAAAGTTGGATAAATCCATGTGAAGCGACTCCACAGCAGTTTGGCGTGCAGTGTGGCATCTTGTGTGAACGCAAACTCCCTCTCTCACATTACTGAAGAACATAGGTTGGAATAATGGCTGATAATTCCCTAATAATATGATCCGCGAAGCGACTTCATAACTGTACTTATCTCCACGGAGATGATGGCCAGTTAGAACTTAATCATCATCAACTAATTTGGAAGGATGGCGTTACGAGCGAATACGAGTTTTATTAATCGATTTGTAGGAAAAGGGGGACGGAGGTTTGACGGCCGGAAGAATTAAGACGGGTAGCGCAGATGGTGGCGGCGATATTAGATTGTATGTATATATATGGAGACCTTGGAGAAGCGGCATCTGGAAAGGCGAGACAGACTTGGGATGATGCGATCGGCTCGGCGCTCCCTCCCCACTAAATATCATCCAATTTACGGGACGGGAGCATTTAGCGATGACTTCTTCAGTATGACCTCATCTCCAATAGTCGATGTAGACAGACAGGAAAAGCAACTCCTGTCGTGTAACACGTCTTCTTTACCTGGCTCAGGAGCCTTCCTACTTAATTCTCTGTCTAGTTCTGCCTACATTGCCTTCAAGCTTTCCCAGAACACTTTTCATATAAAAGTTCATATAACTTTCCGGACAGATCTCGTACGTGCCACCACAGTCGAGTTGGCTTTGCCACGGACTCGCCACGCTATTCTTGTTTCACATTCAAATGACAAAGCCGTTTATTCCAATTCAAGTTTTAATGTTTGATATCTGATTTTATCAAACACACTATATCTGACTGTAATTAATCCAACTAATCGGTAGTAACAGATGACTGAATAGAACACATGTTTAAGATCAAGCAACGTGAACTAACTTCATAGTGGAATAAGTTTCAAAGTTGGATAGTAGGGAAAGTTGGTAGCACTCACCTGCAAAATTGCAGCATTCGGTTTTGGATGGGTAAAGAAAGTTATATTATATATGCAAGAGTGCTGAGATGTTGGGAAAATAAACCTTGATCAGTTTAGGAGTGACAGGGAGTACTCAAGTATTTGCTTAGTTCTTTAGATGCTTAAACACCAAAGGTAGACAGATGTAGAGGGGGCACACAAATATCATCAACTGATCAATCCAAATAGGTGTTTTGGATGAGAACCGATTCACGTGGTCTATGCCTATCTCCTGAAATTCAATAATCGCTCTATCACCTGTAAAACACGCACACTCCGAAGCTTAGTAAGATTCAAATCATGAACGCAAGCCAATTGAATAATAAACCCCAGTGAAAGAATACTTATTTACCCCAGTAATAATATTGAATAATATTTACCTATATATTATCAGCGTTTCATGCATATCAGAATGCTTCAACCCGTGTATCGGCTACTAACTACACTACAAGTATTCACATCGGCTATCACTCCAGTATCCACATTCACTACAACTCGACGCTATCGGACGGACATCACTAGGTTACAAACAAACAATAATAAACGAAAAAACGCAAATGTTGGCACCATAAATCGGGCCATACATCGAGAATAGTTTGACCTACGGACGTGGGGAAGGGCTCATTCGATTCCTCGTGGAAAAAGAGCACAAATTTAGGCCGCCTCAACATTTTTTGAGGTTTTTAGGGATTTTAGTACTGGCACTTTAAATTGAGTGAGGGAGCTGGCTCAAGAATTGGGGCGTCGTCGGACCAAGATGGATTTTTCCTGAAAATTTCAGACTTTTTGCTCCAGCCGTTTCGGAAATATCGTGCTTACGGCGGACGGACGGAAAATTTTTTATTGCAGATTCGGATTCTACACCCTTTGAAACGTAAACCATGAAATTTTCAGGGGGGTTAGAATTTTTTTTCCAGAGCGATTACAATGGTTTATTATTGAATAATGAACCAAAATTCAAAATTCATGTCTCAGTTACGAGCATTTTCCACTCATGTTTCAGTTACGAGCTTTCTCCACTCCTACTGGTCGTTAGACTCGAGCACCCGAAAATCGTGGAGTTACTACGATCTAATGGAGCACATCCTCAGCACCAAAATCTCGGTGACTACCTACATCTGTCGGTAAGACCCACAGAAAATAGAATACACTAGCTCTAGAATAGAAGACTCTACCCCCACTCCTTCACACCCTAGTCGATCCGCTATTCACTGCCGCGCTGTTGACCAAAGTTTTCCTTTGTTTAAGGGCAAAAATAGTATTTTTGGTAATAACCGGTATAATTACACTTCGGAGAATTACATTGTTGAGTGAAATACAGGATACGAAACAAAATTAAAGTTATTGTCCTTTGAATAGAATGATTTTGTGATTGCTTCCGAGTCTACCAAGGTAGCGGAAGCATTGTTCTCACTTTCGGAATGTGAAAATTTTTTAGTCTCCAAAATCAAAAATTCCACTCGCATTTTGCGTTTTAGACCTTTCTGAACAATTTTGGTTCCGTGTGTTTCTATCTGTGTGTCTGTCAGCAAATCCTTGTTACGGGCAAAACTACACGAAGTTATAGTCCGATTTTGATGAAATTTTCAGGGGTTGTGCGGGTTGGGGTGTAGATGGTTGGTCCCCTATAGGTTTCATGACGCCCGGATCAATAGTAGCCTCTGCGCATACGCAAACGTGAAATCCTTGCCACAAGCATAACTCCGGGAGTACTTGACCAATTTCGATGACATTTTCAGGGATTGTTCGGTTTGATGTGTAGATAGTCCCCTATGAGTTTCATGACCCCCGGATCAATAGTAGCCTCTGCGCATGCGCAAACGTGAAATCCTTGCCACAAGCATAACTCCGGGAGTTCTTGACCGATTTCGATGAAATGTCGATAAAATTGAGATTTTATGCACAAAAAACGTGTGTTTTCAAGAACATTTGGCTTTTTTTAGTTCGCACGAATTGTTCACAATATCCCCCGTTCTTGCGGATGCAGAGGATCGCTCCTCTGCGAATGGAGTCGACCGCACAATGAGAGTCGCGGCGGTTCCGGCGGATCGGATCCCCGCATGGTGAGTATTAGTGGCTGATATCAAATTCTAAATTCCACCGGTTTCAAGGTGTTTTTGATTTATGGAATTGTTACGGATTTGTGATTGCAGCTCCTGGACAATAAAATACTTGATTATCTGGAAGATATGCCCCTGGAACAGAGGAGGGTTCTATGGTTCCAAATTGATGGGTGCCCACCTCACGAGGTCGTACCGTCACAGAGTGGATGAACTCCAATTTTGAGAATCAGTAGCAAATGTGTTCGTTTCACCATCCCCATACAAAAATGAAAAATGCCCAATGATGAAATATGTCCGTTGAGGGTTCCTATGGAATGATGAACCAATAGGATGATGAATATTTCGAAAAATACTCGATTCAACGGTGATGCACTCAAACAATAACATCCACACTCCTCATCCTATTTTCTCATTCATTCAATTTTGTTGAGCTGACGGGCTTGTGGTTCACTTAAAGGTGAATCGGCCAAAATGGACCAGTCCGGAGTCCACCATGCAGTCCTGATTTCACACCCTTGGATTTCTACTTCTGGGGAAACTTGAAATCCAAGGTTTTATTTTATTTTATTTTTATTTTTATTTTTTTATTACACGGGCAGAAGCCCAATATAAGAAGGAATAGATACAAAATTTGACAAGGGAGCCAAGGAATCACATAACGGAAACAGAAAGTGAAAACTAAAACGAAAACGAAAACTCACGCCATTAACTGGGAACGCATTGCACACACTTAGTGACTCTTCCGGGACCACTAGACCAAGGCACGACGTATCGCAGATCTAATTGATGAAAACGAAGAAGCCATGAAGTCAACCGATGTGTCGGCACCCATCATGGTGTGGTTTACAGCTTGCTGTGCCCTCACCAGAGGTTTGTTCCGAAGGTAGTTTGTTGCCGAATTGAGTCGAGGGACCAATTAGTGGACCGAATTCTGGAGTATGGGGATGGTGAAACGAACACATTTGTTACTGATTCTCAAAGTTGGAGTTCATCCACTCTGTGACGGTACGATCTTGTGAGGTGGGCACCCATCCATTTGGAACCTGTGAGGTGATGGAACGGTATAGTTGCCCCTTCCAATGAGCTGAACGCGGATATTATGCTCCGCCACGCTCGGAGGATGACCCAGACGCTTGAAAACGTCTGATTCATCTTCTAAAGTCGGGGAGGGCCTACTAACCATATCCATCACAAACCAAAGACCCCTGCTCTGTTCCAGGGACATATCTTCCAGATAATCGAGTATTTTATTGTCCAGGAACTGTAATAACAAATCCGTAACAAGTCCATCAATCAAAAACACCTTAAAACAGCCACTAATACTCACCATGCGGGGATCTGATCCGACGGAACCACCGTGACCTGGGGCCGACTCCATTCGCCGACGAGCAACCCTCTGCATCTGCCAGAACGGGGGATATTTTGAACAATTCGTGCGAAAAAACCAAATGTGCTTGAAAACATACGTTTTTTCGCAAAAAATCTCAATTTTCTCAAAAAAGTTTCCTCTGAAACATTAAAACTAATTATACCATTGGAAATCTGAGGCTTTTGCGCATTTTTTATACAGGCTCGAACGCGTCGTTAAAGTTAAGGGGGTCTAATGAGCCGTTAAAAAAATTGTTTTTTCGAAGTTTGACAAAATTTACTTTTCAGGCTCATTTTTCACCCTTTGGTAACCTGTAAAAAAATTACTGTTGAAAACGGAAACGATGGGAAATTCAATGTTCCTTCCAAACCCATCCTTAGATTTGCAAATACTTCAAAAACGCCGGAGTTACGGCTTTGTCAAATCTTAAGAGTGAAATAACTCGAAAACGAAGCCTCTAAAAAACTCTACGATGCACTTTTTGTTGGAAACTAGTTGTAGAATACGTGTGCGAAGTTTTTCGGATCATACGCTGGACACCCTGTATCATGTATGCAAGAGTGCTGAGATGTTGGCAAAAGAAACCTTTATCAGACTAAGAATGAAGGAGAGTACTCAAGAGCTTGCTCAGTTTTTTAGATGCTTCAACATAATGTCAGCCTTGTTGTTCTTCACAACTCAAAAATATGGGATTTGAGTTGACTCGAGGTAAAGAGTGTCAGACCTAGGACATGTAGTGTTGGCTGCGAATCCATCGCGTTTCATGTTTAAGATCAAGGAACGTGAACTAACTTCATAGTGGAATAAGTTTCAAAGTTGGGTAGTAGGAAAACTTCGTTGCAGTCACCTGCAAAATTGCAGCATTCGGCTTTGGATGGATAAAGAAAGTTATATTATATATGCAAGAGTGCTGAGATGTTGGCAAAATAAACCTTGATCAGTTTAGGAGTGACAGGGAGTACTCGAGAGTTTGCTTAGTTCTTTAGATGCTTCAACACAATGTCTGCCTCGTTGTTCTTCACAATTCCAAAATATGGACACTCGAGGCAAAGAGTGTCAGACCTAGGAAATGTACTATTTTCTGCGAATCCAAAAAAACGCGTTTCTTGTTTGGGATCAAGGAACGTGAGCTAACTTCATAATGTAATAAGTTTTCATAGTTTGTTACTTATAGAAACTTGGTAGCACTCACCAGCAAAATGTGCAGCATTCGACTTTGAATTGATAAAGAAAGTTGTATTATGTGAGGGTGCTGAGAACATCTTTGCCATATTCATGGCAGACAATTCTCAAGAGTTTGCTCAGTTCTGGTTAAATTTGGCATCAGTATTCAGTCAATGATTCCCTACGCGAATAAAGCCAAATACCTGGGCATGACGCTTGACGCCAAGCTCAGGTGGAAAGAACATGTGAAAAAGAAGAAGGCCGAACTGGTGATAAAACTCAGAAAAATGTACTGGCTTATTGGCAGGTTGACCATTGGTAACAAGCTGCTTCTTACAATCAAGTGCTTAAGCCAGTTTGGACGTATGGAGCACAGTTGTGGGGCTGTACAGTGTCAACCAATAGACTGATTATCCAGCGTTTTCAGAATACCGTACTAATGCATCACTGATGCACGCGTTTCTTGTGATGGGATCAAGGAACGTGAGCTAGACATAATGTAATAGAGTTTCATAGTTTGTTACTTATAGAAACTTGGTAGCACTCACCAGCAAAATGTGCAGCATTCCACTTTGAATTGATAAAGAAAGTTGTATTATGTGAGGGTGCTGAGAACATCTTTGCCATATTCATGGCAGACAATTCTCAAGAGTTTGCTCAGTTCTGGTTAAATTTGGTATCAGCATTCAGTCAATGAAGGCTTATTCCAAGACAAACCCGAGCAAATAGGTACGGGAGAAAGTTATTGGAGTTATTGGGAGATTAGGTAGGATTTGCAAAGTAGCCCCAACCCGAATTCGAAACTGTTGTGATTGGAAATTTAGGAAGATGTCAAATCGTCTTCCAGACCTACCTTCAACTTTTGCATAGTCAAATGAACCGGTAACGGTAAAAATCAGTAATATAACATTCTTCAGCTTTTCAGGAGAAGCAAAAAACTGTGTAACTGCCCCACAATCTTGCACTAAGCACAAGCACCTTTCCTCAAAAATTTCGTTCAGAAGCTCCCTATTAAATCTCAACTTTCTATGGAGAACAGGAGAGAATTTAGGCTACTCAAATTTCCACTGTTTTCGTAACTTTTCTTCGGGACCAGTAGAATTTCCCGATAGTTAGCTCAAGGCTAAAGAATTTTCCGTGATAAGATTGTTATTGACATGACTATTGTAATCGTATTTTTCGCTAGTAGTGTTACATTGACATTGACGTGACCACGTTTTTACGTTTAACGCCACACGATCTAGCACGACGCATGACTCCTTCTGTAGCAGATCGATGTGTTATGCACCGTTGCAATCAAAGGAGGAAAAACGATGATTTTGGGTGAGAATTTTGCATGACACAATTAGCCATTTCATTTTGATAAAGGCATCAGATTGGAGCGTATATTAGGTTAATTATCGGAAACGTTTCGTCCCGCTATGGGGACTTCTTCAGTCCTGTCATTATATTATAGTTATGTGTACATGTCCAACCAACATCATCCTTGTCAACACACATAGGTTATTGTTGGAGTGATTTTATCCTTATCATGGCAATAAAATTTGTAAAGATCATCATTGAAAATCCAGAAAGGGAGACTAGAGAAGTCTAGAAGTCTAGAGAAGACTAGAAGAACCTAATATACGCTCCAATGTGATGTCTAAAATGAAAATGGTCACACCACAACCAACAACCATGATTTTGATAAAGGAATCATGATATCTATAGTTTTTATTATAAACAGGTAAGTTAATGTCAACTTACGAATCGGTGGCAGATCATGATTAGTCCTTTGAAAAAAACAAAAACGGGACGGCCGATATTAAACGGGAGAGTGAAAAGTCACGGAAGGAACATTCGCGGTGGAGCCGGCACGTGAGCTTGGGAACCGTGTGAACCCGGCGATCAGAAGAACGGGCCCCACTCGGCAGGCCGTCCTTCCAACTCATCCCAAGGAGTGGGATCCTCTTCGTTCTGGAGTCTGCTGAGTCCGAGGGGGGAAATACCCTCGACGCTCGAATCGGACCTTATCAAGATCACATTAAGCAAGTTGACGTTTGCGGGGGTATTTCAACCAGGTAGGTGCCTCATCGTGACTTCCGTTTCTCGTCTTATTAACCTCCCGGGAAGCGGTTTTAATTTCGGAAGTTCGGAATTAAACACGGTTTTATCCTTATGTGTCAGAGAAATGAGGTAATAAGCTATTTTTACACTTCTCCATACTTGTTAGCTCAAGTAGTACAAGGTCGCGAATGATTACATTTAGGACTAATTTTAGACGATTTTTTTTTAAATTTTAATTTTACATAACTTCATGTATACAATACTTTTTGTTTTGCTAAGTAAAGCTTTTAAATAGTAGGTACCCACTACACTGTAGGTAGTTACAACAGTGCAATGTGGATGAGGGTGGCTGTCCACCAACAGTCCCTTACATACACATATCTATAGTGTGACTTAAATAATACAATAATTTAAATACTAGGGTATGAACAAAATTAGGCATAGTAATCTTGAGTTAGGTATCACAGTTAGGAATAATGTACAGTTTAGTTACCGCTCGTCAGGATCAGATGGACAGCTCTTTCCTCTAGATCAGGGGTCTCCAAACTATTTGTGGTGGTGAGGGCCAACAGTGGGGTCCCCACTTATTCTTTCATTTTATTATTATATTCAAAAAATAATTTTTGGAAAAATTGTCTAATGTGATGTGTGCATTTGTTTTTTGCTTACGATGTCTTTCCGCTTATCCAAGTTTGTAGTTCCAATCATGAGCAAATTTTTTAAGAGTTCTTCTGAAAGTATCGCTCGATATTTGGATTTGGCGTGTGTCATTTTTGAAAAGGTTTGTTATCAAACATACGTTGAATAAAAACTTGTTATAATTTGTCTGGGAAAACTCTTGATTCCCTTGAAATCATCACGTTCTGGCGATTGCCTAATTTTTTCCATCCATACATTTTTTCCGTCGGTGGCGGGCCGGACGAAATACTTCCGCGGGCCGCATCCGTAGTTTGGAGACCCCGGCTCTATATAGACGGTAGAGCCCAAGAACAAAAATAATCGCTCTGGGATACCATAGCTAGCGTAGCATTCATCAATTTGTTATAAAGAAAAGGTCAAAACACTACATATCCATTCAAAGAAAACATTTGATATGTTGTGTTGTGGAGCATGTATACAAATAAGACAACATTCTTTGGATCGAATGCTACGTCGAAATGGAATTAGACGATTATTTTTGTTTGTATTGTATAGATAGAATAGATTGTATGTAATCTATTTGATCGTCCCTTCAACAGATAAAAAATTTACGCCTCACCTTTTCTGTTTACAGAACAAGTGGATTTGGTATAAAATTCAAATAAATCAAATTTATGTATTGATATACCACACTCGTCGAAAACGAGGTCCGGAACGAAAAAAAAAAAAAAAACCAAATTCGATTGGCTGATGCGAATTTGTTCCACTGGATTCAAAATAATTAAATACCACTGGCCGATGCGGACTTGTTCCTCAGTGGCCAATGGGTAGGCAGAATTCAGCTTCCTCAATGAATCCGTGGATACTGAATAATCAGTGGCGAAGCCTGTATCAATTTCTGGATTCGGCGATGACCAGACGATTTATTACATTTAGAGAATTAGTTAATATTATTGTTTATTATTAAATTTCCTCTTTGTAAAAAAGGGTTGTTCATGCTCGCAGTTGGCGACATTAGAGCTTGTGTGGAAGCGCTGCCATTCTGCTCATCTCATACACCCACTGCAGAGGGCTCCCTCCTCTTACTCCCACCAAAACATCGACCAATCAAATCGCTTTTTTCGAATTAGTCTGGCCAACCTTTGGGAAGTGGCGTCTTGGAACTTTGCTTCAAAGGTACGACAATGCTGTCAAACGATTTTCAAATTTGAATTGATACGTCGAAAACACGCTTAGATTGGCATTTTTGACAGGTAAACGGGGACACAAGTTACTAATCGCCGACTGGCGATGACCTAACAAAAATGTCACGCCTCGCCACTGTGAATAATATATTATACTATCAACGGAATCGTTCCTGCAACGAGTCTAATGATCCGAATCCTGAATGAACGTGCGGCATTCGACACAGTAACGACTTTTACAATCACTTCACAGAATGTAGCTGACGGGAATATCCCCTCTCAGATGTAAGAGGTTGGAATATCCCCAATAGCCGAAAACAGAAGAACCGCGAAAGAGTTCGATAGGTCCAGGGTTGATGAAATCTCTCCACTGAGGAGACTTCCTTCTTCCTTTAAAAACAAACCTATAAAAAACATTTGAAAAGTGGAGTGACGCTTAGCTTCCTCGTATTGAGAAGATGAATGAAAAGCTTTTATTCAAAAATGCAAATACGCTAAACACAATAATTTCACAAAAAGCACACAAGTTTTGTCAACTGGAGTTCGTAAACTAGATCAAGATTAAAACCTTATTTAGTTTAAACATTGTAATAAGAAATTATTAAATTGAAAGACGAAATAAAATGAATAATGGCGATCACTAACAATACACAACTTTTTCGTACTTTGTTATGATTAAAAATATTTTATTTTGGTTTATTATTCAATAATAAACCATTGTAATCGCTCTGGAAAAAAAATTCTAACCCCCCTGAAAATTTCATGGTTTACGTTTCAAAGGGTGTGAATCCGAATCTGCAAAAAAATTTTCCGTCCGTCCGCCGTACGCACGATATCTCCGAAACGGCTGGAGCAAAAGATCTGAAATTTTCAGGAAAAATCCATCTTGGTCCGACGACGCCCCAATTCTTGAGCCAGCTCTCTCACTCAATTTGAAGTGCCCTTTAAGGGCTTTCAAAGTTTTGTAAAATCCCTAAAAACCTCAAAACAAGTCGAATCGGCCTAAATATTTACCTATTTGAAGAACATACCATGAGGAATCGAATGAGCCCTTCCCCACGTCCGTAGGTCAAACCATTCCCGATGTATGGCCCATATTTATGGTGCCAATATTTGCGTTTTTTGGTTTATTATTGTTTGTTTGTAACCTAGTGATGCCGATAGCGTCGAGTTGTAGTGAATGTGGTTACTGAAGGGATAGCCGATGTGGATACTTGTAGTTTATAGCCGATACACGGGTTGAAGCATTCTGATATGTATGAAACGCTGATAATATATAGGTAAATATTATTACTGGGGATTATTATTCAATATTATTACTGGGGTAAATAAGTAGTCTTTCACTCGGGTTTATTATTCAATTGGCTTGCGTTCATGATTTGAATCTGTACTAAGCTTCGGAGTGTGCGCGTTTCACAGGATAGAGCGATTATTGAATTTCAGGAGATATGCATGGAGCACGTAAATCTGTTCTCAACCAAAATACCTATTTGGATTGATCAGTTGATCATATTTGTGTAATGAAATTCAATAATCGCTCTATCCTGTGAAACGCGCACACTCCAAAGCTTAGTAGAAATTCAAATTATGAACGCAAGCCAATTGAATAATAAACCCCAGTGAAAGAATTTGCAGCGTTTTCTACTCATTACCGAAATTGATATATTTCCACTGACGGCATAACAAAACCCCAAATAGAAGGTAGTTTTCCTATCTACAGTTGCGAGTTACGTATATACGAATAATCTTGGTACTTGACGGCTGACTCTTTCATAGTTGTTCACATCCTCGGGATTCATGGTTCATGTTGGCAGCACGACCTTCCCATTGTTTCTGTTATGAATCACGCAACTAGGAAACCCAGACGTCAGACTGGATATTCGTAAACCAGGAAAGCGCGAAGTTCTTGACTCGCTTCATTCGAGTTGTACGGGTGGTAAAGCGTTGAAAGATCAGCCGTGACATCGCTTCGTCTTTAACTACGTCCTTCCGATGGTCAGCACTTCCGTCTGTAGAGGCAGACGTGGCCATAGAACACATTTTGAGGTTACGACTCAAAGCCCCTCGTACTGAGCGCAAATACCGAGAAAAAGGAGTTCATTAACATTTCGCGTGAGAGAACACGTAAAATCCTTCCTTCGCGTGCATTGTTGAAGACCACGGACCAGAATATATTAGCTTCATGGAAAACGAAAATGAATACAGGTGTTCTCGTTAAGTCAAAAGCTCCCATTTATGTTTCCTGACTGAGGAAAATAGATGATCGAGTATTGTGTATGAAGATATGATGAAACCTGTCTTGAAAAACGCTGCAAATTTTTTCACTGGGGTTTATTATTCAATGATTCATGATTTGAATTTCTACTAAGCTTTGGAGTGTGCGTGTTTCACAGGTGATAGAGCGATTATTGAATTTCAGGAGGCACACAACGATGATCAACTGATCAATCCAAATGGGTGTTTTGGTTGAGAACCGATTTACGTGGTCTACGCATTTCTCCTGAAATTCGATAATCGCTCTATCACCTGTGAAACACGAACACTCCAAAGCTTAGTAACTAGTGAAAATTGTAAATTTCGTAAGATGGAGCATGCATATCAGAATGCTTCAACCCGTGTATTGGCTATAAACCCTTTTAGGAGTTCACTCCAGTATCCACATTCACTACATCACTAGGTTACTGCAAAAAAAAAAAAAAAAAAAAACCGTTGTTTTTGTTTTGATCACAGTAACCTAGTGATGTAGTGAATGTGGATGCAAATGTTGGCACTATAAATCGGGCCATACATCGGCAATGGTTTGAGCTATGGACCTGGGGAGGGGCTCATTCGATTCCTCATGGAAAGTTCTTAAAAAAAGTCCAAATTTATTCCGCCTTGACTTTTTTTTAAAGGTTTTTAGAGATTTTACAAAACTTTGACAACCCTTAAAGGGCACTTTAAATTAAGTGAGAGAGCTGGCTAATGAATTGGGGCGTTGTCGGACCAACATGGATTTTTCCTGAAAATTTCAGATTTTTTGCTCCAGCCGTTTGGGAGAAATCGTGCGTACGGCGCGGCGTACGGACGGAAAAATTGTTTTCGCAGATTTGGATTCTACATGCTTTGAAACGTAAACCATGAAATTTTCAAGGGGGGGTTACAATTTTTTTTTTTTTTTTTCAAGAGCGATTACAATGGTTTATCATTGAATAAGAAACCAAAATCAGCCATGATGTCAGATAATATACTAACAACGGTAATGTGACATGTGGTTTACAATAAACCGACGAAGGACGACCCGAGAGTCGAGGATCACGGGTTTCCCCCGGGAAAATCAAGCTCGCCTAAAAATACCGCTATGTTAAGTCACCAACTCGCTGTGCCTTACTATCATTCATCCAGCCATCTCCAAATACGCCAACTAGACTTGTAATGGGACTATTACAGTTTAATATTAATATATTATTTAAGTTATTGTAATGACTAATAACTGATCGTTATCATTTCATAACTCAAACTGAAATTAGAGGTGGGTAGTGAGTGAATGACCTTGTCTCAAAGAACTTCTCTTTCAAGTGAACTTGTCCCAAATGACCTGCGGAGGGAAGACCTGCAGTTCATCACAAGACAACTTGACAAGAGAAGTTTGAGACCTGCAGGTTGCAAACGTTCTCGACAGCATGTCTCCTGCGGCCGACGTTCGAACTACTCGGAGACCTGCAGGTCTGCCAAACCGTTCTTCACAAAGCGCAGTTCAACCATCTGCCATTGGCTGGGGTTTCCTTCTAGTCAACGAAGGACTCCCCTCATCACAGAGTCAATATCATTCAAATTTACTCAATAGTAAACTATACTGGTCGATACTATACTCATCACAGAGTCGATTATATTCAATAAGTAGGTATTTATATGGAAATCTGCATGAGGACTCGAAAAATAACTAGGGAGTAGGAAAACAGAACAGTAGATGACTGTCATTTACCGAATTCTGACGGATGAAGAAGATAATAGAAGCTGACGGTCATGCCACGAGATAGCAATAGTGGTGGTGACTGTCTCAGAATGGAGACGACGAACTGCAGGTCCCATTCATTTACGAAGTGAACTGCAGGTGTTGCATTCAATCACAGAGTGAACCAGTGAACTTCTCCACTGACCTTGTCTTTGGACTGAGAGACCTGCAGGTCGTCTACTCCCTCAGGTGACCTGGGTTTACACACCTATAAACTGAATTTATTTCACATTTTTACAACTCTTTGTCTTTTCCCCATGGAGACGTCTGAAACACCTGATCATAATATGTTTTAGAGTGAACTTGTGTTACAAGACTCTTCAACAATTCTGAGGAAAATATTGTAATTTTTGGTGCACCGTCACAATTTTTTTTGAACCTTCATATTTTTCTCCAAGAACTCAAATGTCATATTTGCGCACCTCGTGCAACTGCTCAACCACGCGCAATCGACACTAACTTTCTTATTTTATACGGCAACCCCGATTTTTTATTAACGAGAATCACGTTTTCATGGTTTTTTCAACGCTGATTCACGTGATGCTATCCGTTTCTTGATCCGACTCAATTTTCGCGGAATAATGACCGCGTCGGGACCTTTGAATTCGTGATGCACAAATGAAGAAATAAAAACTACCTTCATTAAACCATGCAGGTGGATTATTACAATATATAAAAGACCACAATGGCACAACAAATAGCACACATTTCTATAACCCAAACTTAGTCACGTTGCGTCATTTACTTTTCAAGGTTTGAAGATTCTAGATCTGCTATGTCCGTCCGCCACACAGCGGAAGCAGAAAGAAGTCAATTTCCCTAATTAGCTTTTTGGTTGATTTCGTGTATTATTTATCTATATGTAAATTACGAGGTTCCCCCAAAATCGGGAGTTTTGGCCCATTCTAAGGGCCACAAAAGGTCTTAGAATTGATGAAAAAGTTCGTTCTTTCGCACTCGAACTCCACTTAGGGTTCGGTTGGTTTCAACTTCTAGTCAGCCCAATCGCCTCACGCACAAAAATTTCATGAGCCAACAATGGTCAAAAACGTGTATTTTCGGGTTCATACCAACATGCGCAGAAACGGATGAAAATTTTCAAGTAATTTTGGACGAAAAATCGACTGGGGTTCATTGCAGATCGGTGGAAATTCACTCGCAGCAAATAATCGCAATTAGCGAATCTAAAAGTGACCCCACGAATCTTACGACAAGAACTATAGAACCGCACCCTGCACAAAGAAAGAACTCGTCATTGCAATAATTGTAGCTCCATCCCGCTTCACGTCAGCAATAACAAGCGACGTGTCTGGGCATTCTCCGGTTGCTGGCAGCAATTTTAAATAGGCTATGTTACTTTCGTTTATTCAACATTTATGCTATTCACTTGCATTCAGAATATTGCAGTTTTTAAAAAATAATGTTAATAAAATGGAATCTTTGTTTCAATCATGTATTTTTTTACACTTTTCCAAGTTATTAACTGAATTTTATTCAAGGCCTACAATATTTTTTTGGGAAAAGAACTACTTTTCTATCATTTTTTTTTTTTTTTTAGTGCTAGAATAGTTGAACATGTGATTTTAGACACCTGATTTTAAAAATTGATGGAATACCCCCAGATCCCCCGGTATTCTCGGCCTCCCCCGAAAATATTGCATGTTTACGCCACTGCTGGGGTTCCACTGTATTAGGAAAATCTCCTATTCGAAAACAATCAATTCAAACTTGAAATTCAACGCTTTTCCCCTGGGCCTACGAACTTGCGTATTCGATTTTGGATTTGAAGTCTCATCTTGTCAGTGAAGCGGATCCTGACAGTGTCAAACGAGTAGGAACGAATTCCAAACCTTCGCATGCGCCTCAATGGAAGGAAGCCCACACGCATTGTTCGCTCGTCAAAGCGGATGTAGGCTTTTCGAATCTACATCGAAATTTCATTTGTACACCTCAACCTCACATTACACATCTTCAAGGCCTCTGCGGATGAATATCAACCTTCTTATGTCAACTTCATCGGACCTAAAAGACAATTTGAATTGCAATTGTATTAGTAGAATGTTGAGAAAAACCGTTTTTTTGCATATGGTCCTTTTCGCGGATGAGATTAGGTAATTTTCATATTTTGAATTCATTTCGGAATCATAATTACTTTTATTTTACTCCTATCAAAATCCTAAATCATCCGGAGTTAGAAGAATTTTTTTTCCAATTGCAACTGTAAAATCAAATACATTTCATCTTGTAATTTTACATATCAATATAAGTACACTCCAAGAGGGTAGGTTTACAGCAAAACCTAGCCCTTTATTATATAGCTCGATTATATAGCACTGAGTTCGATTGCTAAATCCAGTGGTTTGTTTCGCTTGGTTGTCCAAAACGTAGAGCATCTCCGGGTTCTCATGTTTGTGGAGGCGATGTTCATGCTTCCTTCCGTATTTTGCAATAATTTCATATACTGTCTCCATCCTCAAATCTCGATTATTATCATCGTTTCGCATGTACCACGGGGCTCCAACTATACTTTTCAGTATTTTATTCTGAGAGGTTTGGATTTTCTTAATATTTGATTTCTTGGCACAGCCCCAGATCTGTATCCCATAGGTCCAATAGGGCGAATTATCTGCTTATATATAATCAGTTTGTTGTGAAGAGAGAGATGGGAATTCCTTCCCGTTAGCCAATACATCCTTCTGTACTTGATTTTAAGTTCTACTTGCTTCTTTTCTATGAGTTTATTCCAGTTTAATTTGGATTCAAGTGTCAAACCCAAGTATTTAACTGCTTCAGTATGCGGTATTTTATTTGAATTGATCTCAACATCCAAGATTGGGATTTTTCGGTTAGTGAAGTTGATGTGGGCTGATTTTGATTCGTTCAGCTTAATTCTCCACATCTTGGTCCACTTAGAAACCACAGTAGTAGACGTCTGTAGTTTGCGTGTTGCAGCTTCTATATCATCACCAACAGAGAGGATAGCCGTATCATCTGCAAAGGTGGCAACAGTTGTGCCTTCTTGTTGGGGTAAGTCCTATGTGTACATGAGGTAGAGTACTGGCCCTAAGACATTCCCCTACGTGACCCGGATTTGTTATAATTCATATTTATTCGTGAAAAGTTATTGGTAAATAAAGCTGAATGAAGCTATGTCTAAACATATAAACTTTACCTATCGAAAATTGAACCCAACCCCGATTGAAATTAATTCTCAAATAGTACTAGAATAGTAGTAATAGTACTGTAGTACAACCAAATATCTGGGCATGACACTAGAAGCTAAGCTCAAATGGAAAGAGCACGTAAAGGAGAAGAAGACAGGAATCAAAATTAAATTTAAGAAAATGTATTGGCTTCTGGGAAGGAATTAACAGTTCCCAGTTCACAATAAAATACTTCGATATGAGCTAGTGATTAAACCAATTTGGGCCTACGGCTGTCCCTTATGGGGCTGTACCAAAAAGTGCAACCTCAAAATCATCCAGGCAATCCAGAACAAAATTCTGAGAAGCATAGTAAATGCCCCATGGTATATTCGAACAAATGATCTCATCGCGATCTTAAGGTTGAGATGGTCGACGAGGTTATAAGAAAAAGAGCTGTCACGAGAATCGGCTAGACAATCACATCAACGATCGAAGCCATTTCACTAATGGACAACAGGGATGAAGTGCGACGACTGGAGAGGACCAAACGCTTAGTACCTAGTAATGAATCGCTAGTGGTAGTGAACTCTTTTGTGGAGGCAGTTAGTGATTTATGAACCACCAAAAGTGAACCATATTAATTAAAGTTACTAGTTGTATTATATTATTTACAGTTGTAATCAGTGATTCCTGCATTAGTGGTTCCTGATGTGAACAAACACCTAAAGAAACTTACATCTAAGCCCTGAGGGAGTTCAATAAATTGAACGAAACGTCGGCCTAGAAAAAGGGTATTATATTTCGACCAACCCTCAATAAAATCAACAAAAATATACTATACAAAATATTTAAAAAAAAACAAATTTTTTTGGTTGTTTGGTCATATTTGACATTGTATTAACATTACTAGTAATTAGTAATACTAATCGTAACATTCACTGTAAGTATACCGCGTCCGCTTCACATCAAAATCCACTGGCGACTTTGACAAGCGGACACGCATTACTTCAGTGTATTGCAAAATGGTATAACCCTGGAGCAGACTTTATTCAAGGGGCTAAACCTCGCACTATTTTAGCCTGATTCACGTCTGGTTATACTAATCCGCAATACTTGAAAGTCATGCAGATTAGCCTATGTAGTCACATCTGATAAGATGGAACGTTTGCTATGATATTAACCGCGTTTTGCCATCTCCTAACTAATTATATACTAGGTGAATCACAAAGTTAATATTAACTTTAATTATTTATTTAATTTCCACCTCCGAAAAATGGTCACTTGATCCGTCATTTAGGAGCTAAAAATGTTCCGAGGTTCACCCCTTTCATTTGATTTATGTGGCAACAAAATTATGGACTCCAAACAACAGATTAGTATACAAACACAGAAGTGCAAGCTGCCTATCCAATTATGCTTCGAACAGCCACAAACAATTAGGCTCACTGGAGCCATCACTTCTTCTTCACAATTCGTAAATTTGAAATTCCCAATACATTATGGAATGTTGGTCTGCGAAAAAAGTTCCTCCAGTACTTCTCCAGAGACTTTTCTGAAACTATCTGTTCCAACTCATCATCGCTGTTAACTTCCTTATTCTTAAATCACAATTATTTGACAAACAGCAACGGCAATCAATCCATACCAACCAATAATACGCTTACCGAATGTTTATAGACACATTACCGTTAATTTATTCATGGAAGTTAAGTGCTAATTCTTAGAAAACAATTTAAAGAAAAACGCCTCGGTTGTACATGGAACTCCCTCCGCAACTCAGAGTGCAACAATCTTTCCGAAAATTCAAAGTGATTTTATACGATTATCTCAAGAAAGAGTTCTGCAATAATGATGATTTCTTACCATTACTAAGCATCCTCAGCTGATCAATTTATTTCAAGATATCCAAGTGTGTGTATATGTATCATTAAAAAAAATTTTTTTTTTTTTCAATTGGCCTTTGAATCAAATGTAGAATGTTAAAAAATGTGCTTTTTTACAAATATGTATATATAAATTTTTTTTAATTTCAATTTGGTACAGTTCAATATAACAATCTTGTAACTCCTGATCTCCTGACAATTTTATAAATTTTGGAGATCAGAAATAGCCAGTTAATTTTTAAGGGTATTCATTTTACAGTATCTAATACTGGTAAGAAATATTGTGAAATTACTAACCCATTCCATTTTGTATTCTTTTTTGTAAATAAAGGCTATTTAAAAAAGAAAAAAAAATTACAGTTACTCCCAAATTTTGGTGAAACAAAACGGTGAAGGGATTCTGCAATTGCGCAGGAAAAAAGAGAGCGAAGAAATCGATAGAAGACTCTCTACAGACAAACTAGGACATTCCCTGAAATTTCCCTAATATTTGAAGGAAATGATTTGGAAATTGAGTAAACTAATTGCAAGGATTTGTGAAGCTATGCAGGGTGCGCAGCGAGCTGGGAATCCAAGAAACAAAAATGTCTATCTCTGACAATCACTGAGGCTGAATACGTCAGGTGCTGCTTCAAATAAAGGAAGACAAAAAGAAACAAGACGAGGGCCCTCAGGCATAGCAATTAATTACCTCCCACAACCTGTACAACCCAAACCTTGAAAAATCTCAGAAAAAAGTAAATAAATCGAAACTCAATTTTTTTTCTGGAATTTAAATGGAAAATTGTTGTCACTTAATAATGAACCCGATATTTTGAACTATGATGTCCTATGTTTTACTGAAACATGGCACGTTGATGCGAACTTCTTGAGACCTGATATGCTGTTAATCTACGCCCGTTTCGATTCTACAGCCTCAAGAGACAGTAGCCATGCCAGTGGTGGCATAGCGATATCTATGAGGAGTGAGCTCGCCTATGTGTGCACCGTTTTGGACATCTCTAAGTTCTGGATTGTGGTGAAGCTTAGTTTTCATGGAGCACACTCCTGGGGTTTGACGGCATGAGCGGCCCCGCGGGCAAGTTGGAGTACATGAGCGGCCCCACTCAGCGTGGGAGCACTTGTACCAGCGGCCCCGGTCGGTCTAGGCGTATTTGTACGAGCGGCCCCACGGAAATATGGGAAATGAAACCAATAGCACCAACTCGAAACTTTTTTCATGCGTATAATTTATTGCTCTAAAATGAACACTATCAAAACATGCAAATAGACAATCACAGTCACATGACTCTCGACCCAAGTAGGTACTTCTCAGTTATTCGATCTGGGCTGGTACTTATAAGAAACGATTTGGACATACTTGGCTAGGGTAACCGTTTACCAACATCATATCTCGATTTCCACGTGAACTTTTCGTTAACAAGGCTACTTCGGGTACCATCTTCGCTCGGATTCTTCCTGTCACTGGGTTCAAGTGGCTTGCGGGCCTTCGCTCGAGCGGGGCCGCTCGTACCATTTCTAATTTGTGCCCTTAGACCAGGCGGTGCCGCTCGTGCACGCCTGTGACTCCAAAACATCGCCTTCCCTCCCTACGGGACCGCTCGGACAAGTACCCCTCCTGGGGTACATTCTACATGAGCCCAGCCCTAGGTGATGGGGTGTGCGTCGATGTAATGGGGGAATTGTTGCAGAAGTACTGGACTTCGGTGATGGCAAGGTGAAGATGGATAATGTTTACCAGTTCACACTCAGATCCCTTATGCTGCGATCATTTGCCTCAGACGAACTTTAATGGTCTTGAAACCTCATATCTATATGGAGTGTGCGGTCCTTAGCGGTAGATTATAATCTGCCCCTCTCATCGTGCTCCTACCTTGTGAATTGTGAACAATTTTCCAAAGTTTATTTTGTTTCATCCTTATATTTCTTAAGCTTTCAAGCTAACTCCTTCAGCTAGATATGCATCTCATGTATTGAATACTTCACATTTCATAGGAATAGGTTTGCCTGTTTTAATTTTTCTGGAGATATTCTTCCTTTTTGGTTTATTATTCAATAATAAACCATTGTAATCGCTCTTGAAAAAAAAAATTCCAACCCCCCTGAAAATTTCATGGTTTACGTTTCAAAGGGTGTAGAATCCAAATCTAGGCTGGAGCAAAATATCTGAAATTTTCAGGAAAAATCAATGTTGGTCCGACAACGCCCCAATTCTTCAGCCAGCTCTCTCACTTAATTCAAAGTGCCCTTTAAGGGTTGTCAAAGTTTTGTAAAATCCCTAAAAACCTAAAAAAAAAGTCAAGGCTGCCTAAATTTGGACTTTTTTGAAGAACATGCCATGAGGAATCGAATGAGCCCTTCCCCAGGTCCGTAGGTCAAACCATTCCCGATGTATGGCCCGATTTATGGTGCCAACATTTGCATTTTCACCACATTTATTATTGTTTGTTTTTAATTTTTTTTTTTTATCGCAGGGTCGATGTAGTGAATGTGGATACTGGAGTGAAGCCGATCCTGGAAAAGTAGTTTATAGCCGATACACGGGTTGAAGCATTCTGATATGCATGCTCTGATAATACGATATTAAACATTTTCAAATAGAATATTTTTCCATTGTGATCGCTCTTGAAAAAAAAACGTTGCAAATTCTTTCACTGGGGTTTATTATTCAAAGATTCATGATTTGAATTTCTATTAAGCTTTGGAGTGTGCGTGTTTCACGGGTGATAGAGCGATTATTGAATTTCAGGAGGCACACAAATATGATCAACTGAGCAATCCAAATAGGTATTTTGCTTGAGAACCGATTTAAGTGCTCTATGCATATCTCCTGAAATTCAATAATTGCTCTTTCACCTGTGAAACACGCACACTCCAAAGTTTAGTACAAATTCAAATCATGAATCATTGAATAATAAACCCCAGTGAAAGAATTTGCAGCGTTTTTTTCTTCTAACTATAATCATTTTGTTAGCTTTAAGAAGGAACTCATGTAACATCTCATGAATTTGTTGAATACATTTTTGATTGATTGATTGATTGACGTCAGGTGCTGCTAAAGAAGCTTTGCACCTCAAGCTTTTGAGCCTATCATAAGACATTGAGATTCAACAGCAAGATATTGCTGCATATACCACGACAAGGAAATCAACAATTAATCCCATTAGCCACTCAAAATCAAACCTCATAGCCATAAGAAATGTTGTGTGGAAAGGGGCCCCTCGATACACAGTGTATCACTGCTGACCAAAGCTTTAAATAGCACTAGACTGAATGAACTCAGAAGGCACTTGGGACTACGTGAAGCATAAAAATTTGGTTGAGTGCTGTTGAAAACGTTCTAACACGCGAGAAAATGAACCAAAGGATGAATTTATTCGTTAACAAGCGTCGCTTTTCCAAATTTGAAGATTCCATTTGTGATTTTCATAACTATATTTGATTGTGGATTGTTTCAATATTGTAGATCTATTGCTATTTAAACTCTGCTAAAATCATTTTAGATTCTTATAGATAAATAATCATTTACCACACGGTCAAATGTACAGGTAACACGCCGGATCAAACAACCAGGCTTTTTTATGGACCCCCCTAGTATAAAAAAATATTATAGCGTTTGCGTGATTTGCAATCTGATATAAACATATAATTAAGTATTAAATACAAAAAATATAATTTTAAACAATGTATATAAATTAAAATACCAAGTCGGAAATTGCTTCATGGCTCCATTGCTTCATAAAAAAAATTGAATTGTGGTCATTCTATAAATCAAAACAACTTTGAAATTTTTCCAAAGTCTTTTTGAAGAATTTTCAACATCAACTCGTATATATCCGGTATGAAAATGGTGTTACATGATTGTGTCATTTTCTCACTGCAATCGATATTCGTTAACACTGGGCAAATATGGATCTTAAAGATAAACAAAATTTAGCAACTAAGCTCAAAGAGAATTTGGAACTGTTGCCGATGGGAACATTGGAATTAAGTCTAAAAATTTGGATACGTTTTGGTTAAAAAGAAAAACAGAATACCCGAATTAACGTAATTTTTATGAAGTCTCCGAGGCTTTGAAGTGTTTGATTCCATTTTCTACCTCGTATTGTGCAAGTTGGCATTTTTCATCAATGGCGCGAATAAAATGTAAACTAAGAAATCGCTTAAATTTTGAAAACGATTTAATACTTAATGTGGCAAAACGGTCCACGATGGGAGAAATTAATTGAACAAACTCAAGCGCAACCATCACATTAAAATGAACGAAGATTAAGCAAGCACAGATGTAATCATTTTCTATTTAAGCACATTTTTGATATTTACTTTTTTTTGTAATAACATGTTTTAAACTAGCATTTTTCTGACTTGTATGATTGATTATATGAAAATTTTGTTAAATATAATAATTTTTTATTTAAGTCCCCAGGCCCCCAGGGGGTCGCGACCCACAGGTTGAAAAACACTGCTTTACACAATGTTTAAAACGAAAAATGCGTCGAGAGCTTTTAATTTTGTCTGGAATCAACTTTTGGTCCTCTGGAAGCGAATATTAATTTAGTAGAAGACCATTCCTACCAAAGGTGGATTAGTAGGATCTGACCTTGGGCATCCCTTAAGTAGGTCAGAGCGCGTGCTTTGGGTGAAGGTGTTTGTTTTTTTATCAAGTTATAATGAAGTAGCTAATAATTGACGGTGTCGCAAATTAATAGGCTAGCGATCGCGAAGATGGCGAGCTTCTGTTCATCATTACCAACTTGAACAATTTTAATTTACCCAAATGGCGTTTGCCCAACTCGAAGACTGAGATTCCTGTTATTACAAAGATGGGAACAAATTGCCCGCGATTAAGTGGAAAATTAACGGTAGCTCCGCCGTCAATGCTAACATCACTTGGCCGCGTCCTTCGGTTGGGTATTGGCCAACGTTTTTGAAGACCCCTGGACGGCAGAGGAAAAAAAAATCTCTTTTCATTCCGGCCCAATTCGTTTTTTCCCAATTATAACAGATATTAGAAAGTCCCATCGGCCTCGGGGATCAGAGCATTATCGGTCTACCAGTCACTCAATTTCTTAAAGAGTTCCCGCAAAGCTCTCCCGCTTGTGGGCCCGTAGATGTAACATTTTGCCTCATACGCGGCAACGAGCTGATTTCAGAAACTTGCGTGCCTATTTTTTTTGGTACTATATTTCTCTATACAGTTTACAAATATTAGTAGGGGAACGAGCGGTAATACCGTGCACTTAACTTTGAAACCATACAGTTAAGGGACAGAACGTCATAAAAATGTTTTTCTTGGACGAATGGCTCTAGAATTTATTCTATTTTCGATATCTGAGCATTTCCCTTACATAAAAGGATTTTTAAAGGAAAAACAGCCGTGAATGTTAATAAAGTGCTTTGGGCGGCATTACCCCACAGTGAGCGAAATGCCGCCCGCACTGTAGCGTAATGACGCCCAACCCCGAGAACTGAATTATGTTCCCCTCTCAACCGTCATTCAACCCATTTTTTCCAAAGTTAGAAGGTTAAATGTATTTAGAACAATAGAAACCATGAAATCAGTCAATAAACTATAGTTAAAATGAACGATGACGTAAATAGGTAAACTACAGTCTTCTATATAGAACTTTTTTGAACCCACATTAATATTTAGCTTTTCATTCTTTACAAAATTATAAAATAGCCTTGCATACATCACAGAGTCCGTGATCAGGTCGTCCCATGGAACACATGTAGTGGCTGCTGTGATTGCAGTGCTCGCAATTCCACTTTGGCGAATTATTATCGGCTTCTTGGCAAATTGTACACAAGCTGTCCACAAAAGACGAAGTCAAGAATTCTTCAACATCTTCGTCTGTGTCTCCAACAAGGTTTCTTTCAGAGATATCTCCTCAGCCATCACTGTCACTGCTCTCACTTCTGGTTCTCTTGCGCTTATTTTTCTTTTTTTGAGGTCATTCAATTTTTTTCATGATTTCCACCTTTCTTCTTCTTCTTCTTCTGAACCCCATCTCTGCTACTAGTAGTGAGTTGATCAAAATCGAGCTGAATTTGGCGCTTTGTTGGTTATTTGTTGTTCTTTTCCATCTTTTTTTGACGTTTCAGAAATGCACGGCATTCCCCCGATACGATGGACGGCATTACCCCAATGTTTACGTTTTTCGTAATTCATTCACGCTGACTTAAATTTGGTTAGTGCTTCAGAAAGATGATGAAATTCTGCGTATATACATGGAAACTAATCTAAAAAAAGAGTTGAAAATGGGACTTACATTGCTTATTTCCGATGCACAAGAAATAACGTAAAAACATTCGGAAAAATACTCACTGCACTCACGTCAAGAAGACTAACTTTGCAGGTAGGGTAACGCTAGAACCTAGTTGGCGGGACATTTCTCTAGGATCGGCCCTCATTCCGACGTTTCTGGTGACGATTCGAACATCCGAAACAGCCCCGTGAGACATTACCCGATGCACGGTATTACCTCTCATTCCCCCACTATATTACTTCTTTATACAGGGTGTCCCGCACTTAGTGTAAAAAAAAAAATTGGGTGAAACTACATGGAAAATGGAGTAAATCGCCGCCAACCGCGATTTTTTTTCTCAACCCGTTGCTGAGATATGCTATTTTTAAGAGTTTTTTCAAAAAATCGCGTTTTTCGCCATTAAAACGCTTTTTTCTCGGCAATTTCCCAACATTTTTGCACATTTGACCACATTTTCGGAATCTGCGTTAAATTTCCTATAAGATGAAGTTACTTTGATTTCCAAAACGCATCTTCCAAACACCGAAATTTTCAATCAAAGATGAACATTTTTCGCAAAGTGAAATTTTTCAAAAACTTGGAACGCTTGGCGTGACCACAAAAATAATTTTTTTCGTTGTCAAATTTGATAAAAAAATGTTTTTTCCAGGTACTGTAAAAAATTAAAAATTGAGAATTGTGATAAATGTGTAAAAAAAATTTGGAAAAAAAATGAACCTCTTCTTACAGGAAATTTAACGCCCAATTCGAACCTGTGGTTGAATGCCGGAAAACATTAATTGAAATCGAGAAAAATCAGTTTCTGTGGCCCATATCGTACGTCACCTACCAACTTACGTTAAAACGAACTACACGTTTTCTGGCATTCGAACTTTAATTTCTCCGTCAATTCCAATCAGAATTAAATGGTTGAGACGCCGTTGGAAAGCTTAGGAGTGGGAGAAGTTTTTATCAAATTTGACAACGAAAAAAATTATTTTTGTGGTCACGCCAAGCGTTCCAAGTTTTTGAAAAATTTCACTTTGCGAAAAATGTTCATCTTTGATTGAAAATTTCGGTGTTTGGAAGATGCGTTTTGGAAATCAAAGTAACTTCATCTTATAGAAAATTTAACGCAGATTCCGAAAATGTGGTCAAATGTGCAAAAATGTTGGGAAATTGCCGAGAAAAAAGCGTTTTAATGGCGAAAAACGCGATTTTTTGAAAAAACTCTTAAAAATAGCATATCTCAGCAACGGGTTGAGAAAAAAAATCGCGGTTGGCGGCGATTTACTCCATTTTCCATGTAGTTTCACCCAATTTTTTTTTTACACTAAGTGCGGGACACCCTGTATACCAAACCGACTTGAAATCAGTGACATCTTTTGACATCATCTGAATGACTTTGACCTCTATAAGGATAACTTTTGAAAATACAAAAACCAGACGTTCCTATATGATTTGGTTCCTCAAACAAAATATTTGCACAGTGGGCTGCCCAATAAAAAAAGTTGAAAACCTTATATAGACGATGCCTTGTTTTTCTTTATTTACTTGACTGACTTTTATTTTAGTAAGAAATCCCCCTATACTTTTACAAACCTGAAAACACGCTTGGGCGTCAGGTTTTTACGACTACCCAGTCCGCAGAATCTCCATTTGAAGCGGAGGCGCTTTTGTCCAAGTTCAAGAACCCAGATGCTGTTTTTGGATTATCTTGATGAACGTGAGAAGTGAATATGTGAGTGAGTGGGTGCGGTTAGGAAATTCCTTTACGTGTCCCTGATACCCTGCGCTAAATGGTGCGATGAGATTTATGTAGCAAGTTGCCAGCTATGACATGAGACGAAATTCAGCCCTGACATGAGAAATGGCATGCGATTCGGTCATGAGCTTAACGTGTTGTCGGGGCTATCGAATGAAGTATGAAATCATACTTTGAATAAGAAATTGAACTCAGTAGGTATCTCGTGATCGATAATGAATATTATATAATTAAAATTCTATCGAAACTCTCCCTTTAGCCCTCGACAGAGATGTAAGGGTCCACTACTTCTTACATTAAAAATATTAACATTATAGTGAATGGAAACACTTTTTAAGAATCATAACTTTTTTTATATTGAGACGAATCTCTGATATTCCCCATCTCAGGTGTTAACAGCACCAAGGTTACTCAGCTGTATCCTTCGAATAGTTATAATAACAACCGCGATGGATTGCAATTAGGTACCTACTGTATTACAAGAGAGCTTTGTATCTCGGAAATGACTACTCAGAGAGAGATTATTTATTGTTGAGAGGGAGAGAGAGAGAGAGAGAATTTTATCCACCATTTAATTTTTTTAGAGGAATCTCTGTGGTTGATCGTCTGTGTCCCATCTGGTCTCAGAGAGAGATTGATTGATTGATGTGTTTATTTATCCAGCAGGAAAGGTTAGGGCCATGAGGCCCTCTCTTCCACCTTACCTGGCTACAACAGACTTACATTCCTCTTACAATCGGTAAAAACAATCATAACATCCTAAAATTATAAACGCATAAAAACAGATCATTAAAATTGTATTTTTTTAAAAAAAATAAAATAAAAATTGACAACAATTGCTCTTAAAATTTTCAAAAAAAAAAAAATTGATAATTGCTCTAAAAATACTGCTTCTTAAAATGTATAATATTGTCTCCAAAAAAAAAGTTCATACAATTGCATGTTTGTTCATTTCATTTCTATAAAGGTGAGTGCTCTTATTCTATCAATAATTGTCCAATAATTTAGTCTTATATGCATTTCGGAACGCTTCGGTTTTCTGATCAACTATAAATAAATGACTTAGTTCATTATATAGCTCGGTCCCTTGCAGTAAAAACGATATATTAAACATCACTGTACGATGTGCAAATTAGTTGTAGAACCTACCCCTTCAGTACGTCAGACCTGTTTTGTTGACACCCTGTATAGCTTGGTCCCTTGCAGTAAAAACGATCTATTGAACATCGCTGTCCGATGTGTAGGAATCTGCATCATCCTCTCTCTATTCCTCGTGTCACTTAAATGAACGTCAGACATCCAAACAAATTCTTTATATAAATAAAACGGTCTTTTAAATTTTAATAACTTAAATACCATAGTGGCCATTTGTGACATTCTTCGTTCAGCTATCTTAAGCCAACCTAACTTCTTGTAACGTGGGGTCACATGATCGTCCGGTTTCAACCTCAGTACAAACCTGACCTCAGCATTTTGTGCTTTTGTAAACGGTCAAGGTCTTCACTTTTCATGTCACAATATGCCACTGGCGCGTAGTCAAAAATTGGTATTATTAGAGAAAGTGCCAATTGCTGCCTACGTACAGGGAAATCTGCAGCAACCCTTCTCAGTTGATAGATACTCTTAAAAACAAAATTGCACCTGAGCATCCCATGAGAGTGAATTTTGAACCAAAATACCCAAGTTTTTAACCTCGTTCACGTATTGTAGAGGGTTTAAGCCGTATTTCACTTTCGACGAGGAGCCGAGGTCAAGTTTTGCTAGTATTTTAGGATATCCTAACACAATAACTTCCGTTTTCGATTCGTTAACCCTCATGCCATGCGCCGCGCACCAATCGACCACCATGATTGACAATGTGCACTGCCTCATCCATTTCACCAACCTCACATGACCGATAAAACTGCAGATCACTGGGTCTTACTGGGTTTTATTATTCAATATTACTACTGGGGTAAATAAGTATTCTTGCACCGGGGTTTATTATTCAACTGGCTTGCGTTCATGATTTGAATCTTACTAAGCTTCGGAGTGTGCGTGTTTTACAGGTGATAGAGCGATTATTGAATTTCAGGAGATATGCATAGACCACGTAAATCGGTTCTCAACCAGAAAACGGATTGACCAGTTGATGATATTTGTGTGCCTCCTCTACATCAGTCTACCTTTGGCTACATCGTTTAAATTTGTGTTTGGGGAAGTTTTAACGCAATACGAGCGCTAAAGGACTTGATAAATTATAGATGTTTTTATTGTGGGGTGGGGGGTATTGAGGTTCAATAAAAAAATTATGATAGTTATTGAGATTCAATAAAAAACGCTGCAAATTCTTTCACTGGGGTTTATTATTCAATTGGCTTGCGTTCATGATTTGAATTTCTACTAAGCTTTGGAGTGTGCGTGTTTCACCGGATAGAGCGATTATTGAATTTCAGGAGATATGCACGGAGCACGTAGATCTGTTCTCAACCAAAATACCTATTTGGATTGATCAGTTGATCATATTTGTGTGCCTCCTGAAATTCAATAATCTCTCTATCCTGTGAAACACGCACACCCCAAAGCTTAGTAGAAATTCAAATCATGAACGCAAGCCAATTGAATAATAAACCCCAGTGAAAGAATTTGCAGCGTTTTTATTCTTGTGTAATGTCGGCTTGCGACATGTGGAATGATGTTTCTTTGTGCATGGCAACCGTACTCAACCTCCGAGCTTGAACTGCCTTGATAATAATAGTAATTATAATAATTTATTTAATAAAGAGATTGAAAAGCAAGTATTTATTTAACAAGTTACGCCTGATTTGACACAATGTATTTCTTGGTGATTGATATTCCCCGCTACCACAGAGTAGCAGACACTTATACGAGCTGCTACTAAATCATTCATACCACTGGGATCTGTGATATTTATTACGTTTCGAGTAGGCGGAACAGACGGAATTGCAGGTTTCAATAAATCATTTCGATTCGTCACCTGCCTCCTTTCGATGCCTTAACCGAGCAGGCCTCCAATTTGGCACAATGGCTCTCACAGATCCGGTTAGTTAGCGCATATAGGATCTTGTTTTGCTCCCTCCACAACAGGTCGTTATCACAAATAACTTATAAGAGCTGACGTTTTGGCAAGTCAAAAAAGAATCGAGTTTGATAAGTGACAGGACAAACGACCTTATTCGAGAGGGGTTTTTTTCGTTTTGTTTCGTTCGAAATAAAGAAAGCGGGTTGAGATATTGACGGGAAGCTAATTAAATGGCATTAATGCGGGCGGAGGCTGCCCCAGTATTTGGCCTTGGGGAATCCCATAAGCGCCGGCGGCAGAGTTGATCGTGTTCCTTGAGCCACACCTCGCGTCAGGCGTCGACACAATGGGCACCTCCGCGGGTGGGACGGCGGGGTCCCATTATCACATGGATCACTATCGCTATCTGTACCGGAATGGAAAATACGAGGATCTAACGTCTGTCAGTGATTCGTGAATGGTCCCCAGTTAGTGTGTACGTCATGAGAGGTCGGGAAGCACGCGGATTACACATACTGATTAATCCTGAGGCAGCATCTTTTATTAGAATCTTAGCTGAGCCCACCAGATTGGAAAGGTGATTTGTATCTTTTGTATCTATGATCCGAAATATTCTTAGGAAAATTCATATGAAGCCAGATAAAAGCGCCTAGATAAAGTAACTACGTGAATTGTATCTTTGTATCTATGATCGGGAAGATTCTTGGGGAAATTCATAGGACATCAGAAAAACTGGTATCGGCTAAATCGAAGCTAACATTCTCACAATAAGCTCCTCTTCTGGTTCCCATTATCACATGGATCACTACCACTATCACAAACTCACTTTGCTTCTCGACCATTCCTGACTTACACTCTACCTAGTTACTACTTTAATTGTACCATTAAATAATAACATAAATCTAAAATTTAATAATCTGCACCACTTTTTCGTGCGTATCGTCAGCGTATGTTGAGCGCATATGAAGCCTGATTGGTGTTTTGATTCTAAAACGAACGACGAAACGTTGAATCGACGCATTTTACTCTTAATTTTCCTTACGAGTTATCCGACATGAACTTCCCACGATTATTCAATATCATATTCGATTAATCACTTTTATTCAAATAAGAAACGTGCTCACTATAGAGGATAATGGTTACCAGATTTTAGTTCCTCCTTATCAAGATCTGTTAACCCGTCAATTGACCTCCCTTTAAATTATAATGAGTAACCACCCAATAAAAATGCTACAACAGTTTACATTTTATCACCGTCGATGTAATAAGATCCCCTACGGAGGATGGATTGTAATTTTAATCAGATAGTAATCATGAGAAATATGCACGGGTTTTACGTTTCCCTAAGCATCGTGAGTACTAATTAGGTATTTATTACGTATGTATTACCAACAAAACGTGAAGTCATCTGTAAAAAAACGCTGCAAATTCTTTAACTGGGGTTTATTATTCAATGATTCATGATTTGAATTTCTACTAAGCTTTGGAGTGTGCGCGTTTCACAGGTGATAGAGCGATTATTGAATTTCAGGAGATATGCATATAGCACTTAAATCGGTTCTCAACCAAAATACCTATTTAGATTGATCAGTTGATCATATTTGTGTGCCTCCTAAAATGCAATTATCGCTTTATCACCTGTCAAACACGCACACTCCAAAGCTTAGTAGAAATTCAAATCGTGAACGCAAGCCAATTGAATAATAAACCCCAGTGAAAGAATTTGCAGCGTTTTTTAAAGAGCGACCACAATGGAGAAATATTCTATTTGAAAATTTTAAATTTCGTAAGACGGAGCATGCATATCAGAATGCTTCAACCCGTATATCGGCTTTAAACCCTTTTAGGAGTTCACTCCAGGATCCACATTCACTACGCTGTTGTTTACGTTTTGATCGCAGTAACCTAGTGATGTAGTGAATGTGGATGCAAATGTTGGCACCATAAATCGGGCCATACATCGGGAATGGTTTGAGCTACGGACCTGGGGAGGGGCTCATTCGATTCCTCATGGAAAGTTCTTCAAAAAAAGTCCAACTTTAGGCAGCCTTGACTTTTTTTTTGAGGTTTTTAGGGATTTTACAAAACTTTGACAACCCTTAAAGGGCACTTTAAATTAAGTGAGAGAGCTGGCTGAAGAATTGGGGCGTTGTCGGACCAATATGGATTTTTCCTGAAAATTTCAGATTTTTTGCTCCAGTCGTTTGGGAGAAATCGTGCGTACGGAGTACGGACGGAAAAGTTTTTATGGCGGATTCGGATTCTACACCCTTTGAAACGTAAACCATGAACTTTTCAGAGGGGGTTAAAAATTTTTTTTCAAGAGCGATTACAATGGTTTATTATTGAATAATAAACCAAAACAACATTCTACTCCTCACTGATTCCACCGTTAGCACATCAAAACTGATTCTATGATAGATACCTGAAAAGTATTGCGCCAAATGTCAGTTACTAAGGGGTTCTTGAACTAATGGTTTTCTTCTGTATTAATGTGATAAACATATTCTCAATAGTGTTAGAGGGAGCTGCCACACAACACTACAGAAAATACTCCTCACTGATTCCACCGTTGGCTCATAAAAACTGATTTCTTCACAAATACTTGAAACCCATTGATTCCAATGTCAGTTATTGACGGATTGTTAAATTAATTTGCTTTTCCTGTACTAATTTGATAGGACACATCCCCAACAGGACCTCCCAACACTACTGAAACTACTCCTCACTGATTTCATCGTTAGCACGTTAAAAGTGACTCCATGGTAGATCCTTGAAAAGAATTGCTCCTTATGTCAGTTATGAGGGGATTTTCAACAAGGTTTTTTCCTGTATTAATTCAATAGGCCACACAACAACACACCACATAACACCACACAACACTACTGAAACTATTCCTCACTGATTCCATCTTTGACACACTAAAACTGATTCCATTATAGATACTTGAAAAGTAATGTTGTTATTCTGTATTGAATCGATAGGCCAAGGGGAGTTGCCACACAACGTTACTGAAACTCCTCCCCCACTGATTTCACTGTTAGCAAATTAAAACTGTGTCCACGAAAGAAACTATTGCTCCTAATTTCAATAAATAAGGGGTTTTCAATTTAAGGGTTTTCCTATATTAATTCATTTGAGCCAGAGTGAATGCCACACAACACTATTGAAATTACTCCCTTCTGATTCCAACGTTACCACATTAAAACTGATTCCATGGTTGATACTTTAAAACTATTACTCCAAATGTCAGCTATGATGAGATTTTCAACTGGAGGTTTTTTCCTGCATTAATTCATTGGTGCCAGAAGGAGCTTCCTCACAACACTGCTAAAACTACTCCTCACTGATTCCATCAAAACTAATCATTAAAACTGATAATTTCACAGGCACTTAAAAAGTATTTAAGACATCAGGTTGGAGCGTAATAGGTTTATTTTTATTTTTCGGAAACGTTTCGTCCCGCTACGGGGACTTCTTCAGTCCTGCATACAGCATAAATCATTCGTCAATATTCACTAAGGCCTATTTTTATCACATGAATTTTATTCTTTATTAAGATTGTCATCCTTAATAAAATTAAATTTTTCTCACCTGTCATTATGTTATATTCAAGTATGTGTATCCAACCAACATCATCCTGGTCAACACTCATATGTTATTGTTGGAGTGATTTTATCCTATAGGGAAAGAGTTAAGTTTGTTAATTAATATAGTAGTCATAATTTATATTCAGTTTTATGTAAATTATATTCAGTTTTATATTTATTAAAAGTTTTATATTCAGTTTATATGTTAGTTATGTAAAAGTTGAATTATTTCCCTTTGTTTAAGATCATCATTGAAAATCCAGAAGGGAACAGTAGAGAAGTTTTTTGTAAGATAATGTAAGTTATTCATATATTATGTTTAATTATTATCAAATATAGGTTGGAAGCATTCACTAAGTCTATATAAATCATTCTTAATATTCATAGTATTTTTACCAGCTTTGACTATTTTTATATTTTCTTTTATTTTCCTCTTCCATGTGTTGCTTTCTTTACATAAAAATTTTTACATTCATAAAGTCTGGCTTATGATTAAATTCTAACATATGTTGAGATAAGTAGGTATCTCCTACCCATAGCGGGACGAAAGTTTCCGAAAAATAAAAATAAACCTATTGCGCTTCAACCTGATGTCTTAAATGAAAGTGGTCACACCACAAACAACAACCATGATTAAAAAGTATTGCTCCTAATGTCTGTTATTCAGGGGTTTTCAACTGAATGCTTTTTCCTGTATCAATTCACTAGGCCATATCCTCAAAAGCGTCAGAGGGAGCTGCCACATTTGAGGGGAAAACCATTTTAGCTGACAGACTTGAGTTCTGCCAACCTTGAGTGACTTGTGTGCAGCAAGGTGAAATCTGATTCTATGACGTCCGAAATTGCCTTTGCGGGCAGAATTTACATATTTACAGCTGTGAAAATTCATGCCCATTAGGTTCACGTTGAATCTCAGTAGGTAACTTTGACAAATGAGTTGTAAACCGCAAGTTGACTTGGGGGTTTCGAACGCGCACGGGTTTGAAAAGAAAATACAACTCGGGCCATTCAGTTCCGATAGAGCCTGCGGTCAGGATTTGAGATGTCGAAGGGCCCTGAACAAATTCTTGCTAGTTTGTGATGGGGTCAATAGAACTCCTTAGTTACGACAAAACTAAGATTCAATTTAAAGTTCCTACCGAAAAGGGGACAAGTTCTTAATTTACTTTGAGAACTGATTATACACAAGTTCTTATCTAAGAGAATCTGCCACTTTATAATTTTCTGCAGTCTCATCACATGAGGACATTGCTTCCTCGTATCAGAAAGATGAATGTATCTGTATCATTGAAATGTTCTTAGTAATGTCAAAATATTCTTAATTTTAAACGATGTAGAATTACCTGTTCACGAAACAGAACTGACACAGGAGGTGTCCTACGCCCGCAGAATATTTTCCCAGGGGGGGGCAAGGCCTGTCTGGGGGGTATGAAACTTTGCGGTAAAAAAGTAAAAGTCAAAAATGTTTTAAAGTAATATGTATTTGCTTCAAAATGAACTTAGGTGTGACATGATCTGAATGGAAGTAAAATATTATGACTAGAACAAGAATTATACTCTTCTCTTATCTATTCCAAAAACATTGATGGTCTTTTCTATTAGCTCATCTTTTTGTTGTTTTACTGTGTTCCTATGAACAGACAGTAGACAGAGGCCGGTAAGCCGATCGTTTGACATGGTGCTCCTTATCCAAGTTTTTACTCGTCTCTGAGTGCTGTAAAGAAACATAACAGTATCACTTGCTCTTCAGTGTCTTGCTTATTCTTCTTTTTGTTGTCAATTACGTTGTTTCTTTCGCTATAATAATACTAGGGTTTGGTTATTTATGTAGTCATGCTTTTCGTTAACGTGACCTTATCCCGGCGTTTATGCGGTATGGCCGATATTTATTAATTTCGGACATGCTGAATTTTTCAAAACACTAAAACCTGACAAAAATGTATGTATACTATCCTGATTCTCAGGGGGGCAATGGCCCTCCCTGGGCCCTCCCTGCGGCCTCCCATGGTCCCTACAGCTATCAGCGCCTTCAAGTGAGTGGGGCGGCATATTGCGGATCTGCCTTAGTTTTAATCCTATGGCGACTACAAAAAGTGACAACCATTACGCCTGTTGCAAGGGCGTAACTGCTCATGCTCAGTTGATACCAATGATACGATCTTATTAAACTCAAAAAATGATCATTAGACTATTCGTTTTAAGATCACGAATCTCATTTTCAAGTTCACTTTGTGAAACTGGTTGTATATCATCTAAAACCGTAGAGGAGGTAAGAGTCGGCAGATCTCCATCATCCTCGACTCGAGGGATCGGAGCAAATGTTTGTTCAAGATGATCAGCAAAGACTTCTGCCTTTTCAATAGGGTTTTTGCCCATTCCCCATCTTCCTTTTTAAAACTCAGAAAACCTTCTCCAGTTCTTTGTTACTCCAAACGCAATTATAAACCAAGCTGACCCAATTCCAGAACTGGAAACATCTCAAGCTCTAACTCCAGTTCCAGAACCTCCTCGAAGATCGAGAAGACTTAAAAGACCTCCACTCTATCTCCAAGATTATGAAGTTTCATAATAAGGGTGGGAGGACTATTGTATCCAACTTGATAAAACCCCACCGATAACCTAGAGACCCGTAAACAACAAGTCAAGTGTTACTGGTTCATTATTCAATAATAAACCATTGTAATCGCTCTTGAAAAAAAAATCCATGTTGGTCCGACAACGCCCCAATTCTTTAGCCAGCTCTCTCACTTAATTTAAAGTGCCCTTTAAGGGCTGTCAAAGTTTTGTAAAATCCCTAAAAACCTCAAAAAAAGTCAAGGCGGCCTAAATTTGGACTTTTTTTGAAAACTTTCCATGAGGAATCGAATGAGCCCTTCCCCAGGTCCGTAGCTCAAACCATTCCCGATGAATGGCCCCATTTATGGTGCCAACATTTGCATCCACATTCATTACATCACTAGGTTAGTGTGGTCAAAACAAAAACAACAGCGCTTCTTTTTTTTTAATTGCAGTAACCTAGTGATGTAGTGAATGTGGATACTGGAGTGAACTCCTGAAAAAGGTTTATAGCCGATACACGGGTTGAAGCATTCTGATATGCATGCACCGTTTTACAAAATTTAAAATTTTCAAATAGAATATTTTTCCATTGTAATCGCTATTGAAAAAAAAACGCTGCAAATTCTTTCACTGGGGTTTATCATTCTATGATTCATGATTTGAATTTCTACCAAGCTTTGGAGTGTGCGTGTTTCACAGGTGATAGAGCGATTATTGAATTTCAGGAGATATGCATAGACCACTTAAATCGGTTTTCAACCAAAATACCTATTTGGATTGATCAGTTGATCTTATTTGTGTGCCTCCTGAAATTCAATAATCGCTCTATCACCTGTGAAACACTCACACTCCAAAGTTTAGTAGAAATTCAAATCATGAATCATTGAATAATAAACCCCAGTGAATGAATTTCCAGCGTTTTTTAGAAACAAATTGTCATCTCCTTAAAGTAAAAACAAAGGTTCCTTTGCCTAAAGTTAGCCTCGGAAACAATAGACTGGTAGTCAAAGGTACTATAGGTAGATTCGGGAGTAGTAACAAACCTTTCTGGAATAATTCGCAGCGTTTTCTAAAGTTTTCGTTTTCTCTTCCGTTTGGTTCAGTTGGATTTCTCCCTTGTTGGCTCTATTCATCATTGAGACTTCAACGCAGGCCTCAAGTCATAGGCCATTGATCACATCGGCGGACCTCCACTTTGCGGTTTGAGACCCCGCTCTCGCCCGTCATTCATTAACATCTCTGCAGCGGTTTCTTCGGCTACGTCATGACTACGCGAGTGACGTTAGTGGGAAATGGGTGCTTGGGTGCCGCTTTTGAAAACAAAGTTGTCCTTGAGGGATCGTTGACCAAACGTGATCAAGGATGGCGGAGCCGGAGGTTTGTTTTTGCCACCTCCTGCCGCGGGCCTTCGCGGGGAAGCATCTGTCATGTCCCCAGCTCCCAGAAGACCGTTACACCAGCTTATATTGATCAACACACGTATTACATCACATTTTACATCAGATTCTTAGGGTAGGTACATCGCCGTGGTGGTGGTAAAAATGATCAAGTGCATTTTTTGTTGTTGAGAAACTGAGGTTTCCGTCTCTCTGGATCGTATTCACCAATACGGGAATAAAAGAATGAAATTACTTAGAAGAAAAGTTGACCAAAACTAACAAATTAAACTTTTGTCAAATAGCATCTAACTAAATTTACATGAAGAAGAAGAAGAAGAATGTACCTTATATTATGGCTTGAAAATTTTATTACATCCTCAATTCTATACAGAAAATTTCATTTTTTAGAATTATTAAATAATAATGCGATAATTTGCAGTTTTTCGTAGGTAGTGTTACCTATGAATTTCCTCGGTAAATAGACACAATAATACTAGGAGGTCTGCATTGATTAGAGTTTTGTTGTCATTCCTAGGTTTTTCATGTTCAATGTCAAGAAATACCTTCTGTCAAGATAGGAGTAATTTAACGCCGTGTGGTACTTGGATAACGGAAGAAACAAATGTTGTACATTTTTCCTCAGTACTAGGTACTTATCAATTCTCATTAATGCCATGTTGTGATAAATACCGCATAAATCGCCCATGTCGGGAATCTATTTCTGAATTAACTACCTAGGACTTCTTTTTTTTTTTACTTTCATCTCGGAAAGAGCGTGTTTCAAGGCCGACCGGAGCGGAGATAAATCGGGCCGATAAAGCCTTCGAAAGGTCAAAAAACCAGCGTTATGCCGTAGAAGTGCACTATATTCCTGTTTTATCAGCCCCGAGTGGATTATAAGATCGGAGCGGTGGGTGTTGGATAACAGAAGAGTTGGGTTCCATCGGCGGTGTTTGGAGAAAAGGTCATGACGTCCTGTCAACGAGGTGGTCTCGAGAATATCCGCGACGTGCAGAATCGTCTGGATTTATTACTGACGAGGACGATACAGGCACTTTGAACGTAGAGAGGAGATAGAAAAAACCATAATACTCGATCAAAAGCAAAGCGTCAACTTGTGTGGCATCTTCAAGTTGTACGAAGGCCACCTAGAATGGGTTTCAGAATACACTTTTTGGTCTTGAACTTTTGTAATAGACCAAGTGCACAAACAAAATCACCCTCTTCGAAATCATTGTTGGTTGCGGTCAAGATGTAACTTTAGTTACGATCTGAAAAAATCTTCACAAAATTTATGACACAAAAGTTCATTATTTCTGTATTAGTTAACCCTGTACTTAAATCACTCATCTATGGATATTGGACGTGGTCTTGATGAAGATTAATGTATCAATACATTATCTAAGCTGGATGCCTTGTATTTGTTTTCTAGGTGCGAAAAAAATCGTCACTTGCGTTGCTGAAAAATCGTCACTAAAAAACTAAAAAATGTTGCTGTTCGGAAATTTTGACCACCAATTTTCCTTAGGAAGTTGTGGTTAGGGGGTCTTCGTTTGCTGAGTCTCCCTCGGTGACTACTATGAAAAGCATAGGCTAAATCTACATACCACTCGACCACCACCACCACTTGGAAAGTCGAAGATAATGACTGAAACATCAAATTAATTGTGGTAAACGGACTTGGAGTCGTAAGTATTCTAGTAAATTCGTACCTACTTCTAGGACTTCAGTAAAAAAAAAAAAAAAAGTCGGTAATAATAGAAAAAGGCCTGAACCTCAGTTGTAGTCTCAAAAAAGTTGTAGAAAAGCTCTTGCTAAGTCAAGTTCAAGTACTTAAGTACTCATTAAAAACTGAGGAGCGTTACTGTTAAGACATTTCGATCAACAAGATTACTTAGGAAGATTTGGGAGTTTGAACGAACTTCGAGTGAACTGCGTTAAACGGACTCAGCGTTGTAAGTACTTCAGTAAATTCGTATCTAAGTACTAACTTCAAGTACTTCAGGAAAAACACGAATGTTCTTTACCAAAAATGAGGGTAAACCTCTCAAAATCTCGAATAGCATTTGCCACGTCAAGTTCATTTACTTCTACCGATACTTCAACTAGACGGAGAAAAAGTACAAGTAATTGGTACAGTCGATTACCAGCACTTTCACAAGTACATGGACTTCCAATTAGAAGCAGTTGGATTTCCAATTATTTGCTCTTGAATTTCCCATTACAAGTACTTGAACTGATGTACTTGTACTCGAAAGACGTGACAACTAAATGTACGAAAACACATTTAGAATGACCGTCATAATGCAGGCTGGGCGATTGAAATACGTGGAGGATCCCAGGGTCCCAAGGCGAAACTATACAGAACGGACGAGACTGAAGAATTCTCAATGAGAAGGTGAGCTGCAAAACTGGCTCGTTCCATTTTTCAAAAAAATTGAGTTAGCAGTGGAAACTGTAATTGAAACAGGAGAAGTATTTTCCCTCTTTTTCCGAATATGCTGTCAGGTTGAAGCAAAACTTGCTCTTTCCCATGGATAAAGGGCCACGAAAACACAGAAGTGTTGCAGAACTCATTCGTTCCACTGGTCAGCTGGTTTCAAAACTGGCTCGATACAGTTTATGCTGCAAAACACGTGCTAACCGTGCTAACCTATCTAAATAGTAACCTTCTCATCACTGTTTACCTCCGACTCTAGGTTTGTTTGAGAAATAATATTACTTTATCACTTAGTTCAAGCCTGTATTTTATTGTGAAACATTAGGTATGTGAAGCTTTTAGTGAAGATTTTAGTGAGTTACTTTTAGTAGGTACCTACCAATGATCATAAGTGAAGTCGTTCTCCATGTTTTTGTTTCAATTTTCATTTTTCAACTCCCTACGGCGACAGAAGCTGATTTCTTCAAAAAGAGTTCATTTTGTTAGTATGATGATATATCCATGTGATTTGACCATAATGCAATAGTCATAATGTGATGTGATGGCCTAAACGTCCACGTCTTTGTGTGGAACATCAGTCAGTGTTACGGTTACCTTGAGTGAGAATTTATAATATTTTTTCAGACTTCAAAAAGAGCTGATGTTGTTAGTGTGATATTATACCTAATTATGTGATTTGACCTTAATTTTATGGTCATAATGTTATGTGATGGCAAGAACGTCCATGCCCTTCTGTGGGTCATTATCAGCATAACAGTTGCCTTAATTGAACCTTATGATATTTTTTCAGGAGTGAACTTTTTTTCATAAAAAAAAAAAATAAAAATAAATGAAAAATATTCTTGTAAATTTAAGAAACTAGGTGTAATTGATCATTTCGCAAACCTCATAAGTGTGCTGCAAAAAACTCGTTCTTTGCGCGATTTCGTTGCAAAACTCGCTCGTTCACAACTTCAATCCCTAATTTCTCGGTCAAGCTCGAATGAATTTTATTCTTTCCTCTCTTACTTTATCAAGGCTGCAGGACCTTTGAAAGGCAAAAAGAATCACTTTCACCTGATCAGTTTCAAAGATGTGCGACGTTTTTCATGATTTCTGAAAATTGCATCTGAAAGGAACGAGCGAGTTTTGCAGCTCACCTCCTCTCATGTACTTACAACCTCCACGAGTGGGAGGATCTAGCACTTTCTGGGCAACATTTAGGCGCATCACGTTCAACTGCTGCGTTTTGTCATTAGATGTAGCAATTTTTATGAAGAACGGCCCGTTTGAACCAAGCTCGATCACTATTGCAGGCTGGTTCTAAGAGACAGGAAAATTGGTAGATGTAAAATTAAATTTTTAATTAATAGGTGACAGTAAATTTCATCTGAAGACACAAATTTTGTGTAGTGCAGTACAACAAGAATGTGTTGTTGATTAATTAGTTCAACTTTCATTAATTCAGAACATTTATTGCCTTAGTTTTCCCACCATTGTCATCAAAAATCCCTGGACTACATAGTGTCGATCCCCTGCACTACTATTTGAAGTTTATTTTCCAGCGCAAATACCCAGCAGAGGATTAAAACTCGTTATATTGGATTAAAAGTAGTATTCCATGTTCCTGAAAATATTTGCCTCTCTACAATGTTTTGAATTTTCTCTGTTTTCAACGCCGATTCACGGGGTGCTCTCAGTTTTTTTCATTTGATTAAATTCGATCGCCCTTACAGATGAAAATGTCATGATTTTCAGTGATAAACTGCCATCTTCTATGTAGACGATTATGGAAATGAGGGAGGGGGAAGTAATTATTCCATCTCGATTCTTGAAACGACCGATTTCAGAGATAACCTTTCGCCGTATAGCGACATGTTTATCCGCCGGGTGTTGCTGGCATTAATCGCCTCAGCCCTTGAAAGGGGCAACTATGTCATCCTTCACGCTCCTTGTTACATGCTGGCAGAGCCTGGTTACAAACCTCGGATTGTTGACTGTTCCGATATTGCCTTCGTATTTCCCCCAGAGATTTTATTCAAATGAACAAACAGGCGAAATTGGCTATACATTTTGGCTGTACCATACTCGTTAACAGTTAAAAATGTGCACCTACCCTGCCTAATGCGGCCCTCCCCCTCCTTTTTTTAAATACCAGGGAGCGTGATGGAGATGGATAGTTTTCCTTTCAGCATTCCTGAAATTGTCGCTTCCAGAGATAACCTAAAATCTTCTAGCGCCATGGATGTTGCGGGCTTTAATATCCTCAGCTCTTTGAAGGGGAAACTACTTCACGCACCTGTTTGGAGCTGGAGCAACCTACAATACACAGGGCCTCCATAAAAATACATTTATGGAGTTATTTTTCAAGGATTTGTATCGTTCTTAATATTTGTAAGAATCAGTTGGCCTTTCCTGCAGGTCCTACTCAGACCTGTCTTCTAACACTGAAGGCGTTCATCGTTGGTAACTTTGTTTCATTGCTTCAAAAATAATTAAACCCGCCCCCAATATTCTTATTCATCACCTTTTTCGATCTCAATTTGATGGGCCTTTCCTCATTCATAAATAGAATCTGACGGGTCTACAGTTTGCCAAGTGATTTTGCAAAAATCGCTCCTTTTATTCTCCTCGTAACGGCCTATAATTGATGCGTATCACGAATTAGATATTTATCTTTTGAAATATGGACTCGGCGGAGCCTCGTGTTATTACCACTTTTTTTCAGTTTAGTTGAACGAATTCAACGCCAAGATGAGATGCGATCTGTTGAGATACCAAGACGTTTTTATGAAATAGGCTTCCACTCCCCCTCAGCGATCCACAGTAAGAAAACGGCCTATGTATTCGTATCTCATCCCGCATCGAATGAAATCCTGAACGTTTTTGCCACGGAAGCAGGAAAACTGTTTTAAAAGAAAAATGCCTTAGGCCTTTTGTTTCGCAATTGGATAATACAAAGAACGAAGTCTATCGACTTACTGTCAGAAGAGTCTAACTGTGCAAAGAAAATTATATCCGATATCCAAATCATTTCCTCAACATTTTGATGGAGAGTAAAGAAAGTGAAAGAGTACATTGTTGCATCTTCATTTTAACTGCATGCTAGTTTGTTGAATATTTCTATTAGAGATGGTAAATACATGTACAATTCCCGAAAGATGTGTAAGGACTAAAGTTCTAACACGGGCCAAGTATCGAGGTTCAATTAATAAAATTAAGAATTCATTGGTTCCTACCGCCAGTAGCTACTAGGGTTTTGTGTGTAGGTGTGCATCACCTAAAAAGCCAACTCGAGTGTGAGCGACCTACGTATTCACAATGCTCTGTGTTCTTTGTCTGATAACACCTTATGATTTATTCTCGACGCTGTTTGTATCTATTCCTTGTTCACACTTGATACACAAAATATTGGTTTATTATTCAATAATAAACAGTTGTAATTGCTCTTCAAAAAAAAAAAAAAAAAAAATTGTAACCCCCCCTGAAAATTTCATGGTTTTTGTTTCAAAGGGTGAAGAATCCGAATCTGCAATAAAAATGTTTCCGAAACATGGAAAAATCCATGTTGGTCCGACGACGCCCCAATTCTTGAGCCAGCTCCCTCACTCAATTTAAAGTGCCGTTTAAGGGTTGTCAAAATTTTGTAAAATCCCTGAAAACCTCAAAAAAGTCAAGGTGGCCTAAATTTGTACTCTTTTTGAAGAACTTTCCACAAGGAATCGAATGAGCCCCTCCCCAGGTCCGTAGGTCAAACCATTCCCGATGTATGGCCCGATTTATGGTGCCAACATTCGCGTTATTTTGGTTTATTATTGTTTTTGTGTTGATATCAGTAACCTAGTGACGTAGTGATGTAGTAACGTGGATACTGGAGTGAACCCCTAAAAGGCTTTGTAGCCGATACATTGGTTGAAGCATTCTGATAACCATAAAAAACGCTGCAAATTCTTTCGCTGGGGTTTATTATTCAATTGGCTTGCGTTCATGATTTGAATTTATACTAAGCTTTGGAGTGTGCATGTTTCACAGGTGATAGAGCGATTATTGAATTTCAGGAGGCACACAAATATGATCAACTGATCAATCCAAATAGGTATTTTGGTTGAGAACAGATTTACGTGTTCTATGCATATCTCCAATATTCAATAATCGCTCTATCACCTGTGAAACACGCACACTCCAAAGCTTAATATAAATTCAAATCATGATCGCAAGCCAATTGAACAATAAACCCCATTGAAAGAATTTGCAGCGTTTTTTATAGTCCGGCTTTCTTATTCTCCATTAAAAGGTTATGGTACCACACTACACGTTAAGTCGGTCGCGGAAAGTTTTTGATTTCAGTGTGAACGGGCGTCATTTTTCGTTGTCGGTTTCACGTGATTGCGGGTAGTGAATGGAGTCAGGTTCTTTTATATTTGTGTGTATTTAGTGTGAAAATTTCGACAAAAACTGATATTCCCGTTCTGGTTCTGAAAGGAAAAAGTTACTGGAATATCTGGAAGTTCAGGACAAACATCTTGTTGGCTACCAAAGGATCCTAGGACGTCATTAAAGAAACATTTGACTCGGAAGGTAAGTCAAGGAAAGAAATGGACGCTTGTCAAAGTAAATATGTTCAGGCCATGTACGTGATAGCTAATATTTTCGGCAAGTTTTGCTCTGTAAAAATGCTTGCGACATGAGGCAGAAATTACTGTCAATTTACGATTAAAAATCAAACGTCGGGCTGACTACCGAATATAACCTAGAACCCATCAATCCTCGTATCTAAAGCATAGTAACTTTTTTAAAAGTTTTTTAAAAATTTAATGATGTAGGTTTGTTATTATATTATTATTATTATGAAGAAGAAAGCATCATTACTATCAGGGAGTCAGCATGAGGTAAAATGACTGTTTGGTTCGCATGAGAACTATTCTTTCTGTACACGAGCATTCTGAATTTGAGATCGAAGATTTCGTAAACCACATTAACACACATCATTCGTTGGGACATTCCTATACGAGCTGTCTAAGCGATACCAGAGCTGACACTCAAGACAGTGTCTGTGCGCCTTATTGTATAATACACTGTATAATATGATATAGACTGTTTGGTTCCCATGAGAACTGTGTGGGCACACCTTTCTTCTTTTCGAAAGCATTCTGAGATAGAACAATTTGAGATGAAAGATTTTGTAAAACACTTAACATTGGTTCTGACGTCCCTATCTAAGCGATACCAGATACCCAGGGCCTTTCAGTATGATATAATCATATCAGTGTATAATATGACATAGTATTAATGTCTTCACCCTGAAATTGTCGATTTGAAGTATTTGAACCATAAACTCTGAATGACCAAGGATAGTCGGTCGTTCAACTAAAGCATTTCCTAGCCAAATGAGACCTTTTCCATATTAAATTGAACCTTTTCCAGATCAAATGCTATATTTACTGTTTCATTGATTTACTTCGAATCTTCAAACTCACGCTGAAGACATTTATAATAATAGTACTTTTTTTACAACATCATACTTATTACAATTCCATTGTGGTGAATCGGAAGATTATTATTACTGGTTGCCATTACTATTTTATTATTTTATTACTGCTTCATACATGTCATTATTCAAAACTATGTTCTTACGCCAAGTTTAGCGAATTAGAGCCTTATATTTGCAAAGGTTCATGTTTACATCCCTCAAATTGGTTCCATGACTGTTGAAATTCTTGGCAGATTTTGAAGTCATGAACTGGGTGTAGTGTTTATATTGTGTAAAAATATAGTCCCAAAAACTCAATCAAAACTTACATTTCAGAATCGTACAGACTAAAATCGTCACATACGTGCGTCACCTTAATGAGGATAAATAACTTGATTATCATACCCGACTCTTCATTGGTCATGGAAAATCACACTTACCTGAAACAAGAAGAAAAAAATTCCATCATGAATCATTTTTTATACATGGATAAGTATAAACATCACAAGCAGAGTAGATAGGTACAGTATGAATTGGCAGATAAACAATAGTTATTCCTTTAACCATAGGGTAGCATTGAATTGTTTAAAATAGTAATTGCAATGTGTTTTGAGAAATATATAACTCCAAGAATACCAATAAAAAGCATATTATGTAATTTTTCCAGATAGAATATGGGGATCAAAACCTTCGAGGGCCCAAAATGAAGGATTTTAGTGTTCATCCTCACAATAAGCGTAAAACTGAATCGTGTTCATCTATGAGATCCAGTACATCGATATCGATCTTCAAGAAGTCAAGAGTTTCTTCTGCTTATTTCATTTCACAACTTCATGAATAATTTTGGTTTTGGAGTTATATCTGTTTATTTAAGACTATGTGTAACAACTGAAGAAATTAATTCCAATTTCTCCCGTTTTTGATTTTCAGTTATTTATGTAATTGAACTTAAAATGAATAACTTGAATTGGACAGGCAGGATGTGGGTTCTGGAACAAAAAATTCTAACCAACAACAATCTGTTACATGTTTCCTCAAGTATGCTAGTTGTTACACATAGTTAGACTGAGGTTCGGGGAAACGTCTCTACATGAATAAACAGATATAACGCTCCAAATTAAGAGATTCGAATAATGTGATTTCCACTACCCACACTAACTTCATGAATAATTGTGTTGTGTGTTGTGTGTTTGTGTGTGTGTGTGTGATTCTCTGTTCTGGTCTCTTGTAACGAACATTTTAGCACTGTTCTCTACAAATAAAGGTTTTGATTGATTGATTGATTCTCTGTTCTGGTAAAACTAGACTCAAAGTTCAATCGATTGATTTCGATGACTTTTTAAACGATTGTGTGGATTGGTTTTTCCAGAGGGTTTCTCATACCTTTCTTCCTCGTTAGGGTGTTCGCTTATGTTTAATCTAGAAATTCTCAAGAATTTCCCTAGTTCAACCGAATTCGGGTGATAGTCGAAGGATAGCAAGTGATTGATAACGAATGTCATATCGGACAGAACTATTCTCCATAACCAGATTCTTGCCAATTAAGGAAGAACATTATAACTCCTTGACCTCTTGGTACAGTTCGTGATGTAGAAATGTCCCTAGAAATTACGCTATTCACGCAATACAAACTTCTGATTAGCTTATGTCCTGAATTGAGGAAGTTTGGATTCTTCCTCGTGAATTGGCTAAATCCCGGATCCATGTTGAACATGCAAATCCTACAGAAAGATGACATCTCAACAACATCGTTGATTTGGGGAATTTCATGGTCTCGGTGAAGTTATTTGTCTGCTACACACAGAAATTGAGTCTACAGGGTGTCTAGGAAAATTATGAGACAAACTCAAGGAATCGATTTTGCGTGTAACTTGCAATCGAAAGTGTCTCCTAGCATTTTTCGTTTAGAGGCTTCGTTTTCCCGCAATTTAATTTCTAAGATTTTTTTTACTTTTCAGACCTTGTCTCACTAAAACAGCCGTAGCTCCCTTAATTTTGGTCTAAACGAGAAAATAAGGTGACCATTGGAAAGAGCATGAAATGTTCTATTACCCTGATATAAAATTTAATTTTTTTAGCCAGACCTTATTGGTGAAAAAAATGGCCAAAGTTCAAACTTTAAAATTTCTTAAAAATCGTTGTTTTTCTTTTTTTTTTTGCTATCTGTAGGGAGGTTTTTCGTCGGGCAGTCCTCGGGAAAAACTTGCCCAGACACTCAGCTTTCCAACGGTATACTCGCTTTTATGTTTGGACGTCTTTTTGTGGGAGAAAAATGAGTTTGAACGAAAGAAAACGTGGTTTTTTAAAGCAAAATCGAGTTTTTCATGATTTCAAGACTTAGGCGGTTCGTGTCAAGTTAGTTTCGTATTCTACATCGTCTTAAAATGTTTACCACATCTTCGTCAATATGAGTTGAATGTATGGTAAAGATTTCAAGTCAATCAAACAACCGCGACGGCCGGAAGAAATTTCAGAGTGTCTCAAGAAAGGGGCGATTTTAGCGAAAAAGCCGAAATTCGTATACTTCAACTTTGGCGTCGATTCGGCACGGGTTAACGTCATCGTAGGGGAAAAATATTTTGTACACGATAGTTTTACCCCAAAAGGAAAAAAATGAGAGGGTATGCGTATCAAATTTATCACACAAATAATTTTTGACCCATATAAGGGACACCCTAGTGTGTATACACACTATGTAAATTATTCTAAAGAACGACTTTTATGATTAGGTATAGACTGAAGAAGTCCTCGCTGCGGGACGAAACGTTTCTGACTTAAATGAATAAATACGTACGCTCCAAATAAGAGATTCGCTTTTATGTTTAGACGTCTTTTTATAGGAGAAAAATGAGTTTGAATGAAAGAAAACGTGGTTTTTTAAAGCAAAATCGAGTTTTTCATGATTTCAAGACTTGGCGGTTCGTGTCAAGTTAGTTTCGTATTCTACATGATTTTTCACGCTGAATCGAATGGTGATACTCCCAATCATCTCAGGCAATCCCGGACCGATCCACTGCCCGGGAAAATTGTCATTCATACAGTCACGTATGTTTCGGTCGTTGCGGACCGGTCCCCAGGCCAGCCAGGAGTCCTGACCTGACCCCTCTAGATTTCTGCGTATGAGGTACGCTATTTTCTCGTTTAGACCAAAATTGAGAGAGCTGCTGCTGTTTTAGTGAGACAAGGTCCGAAAAGCCTCGAAACAAAAAATGAGGACTGAGTGTCCCATAATTTCAGTAGACACCCTGTATATTTCCCAGGCAGTGCAAATGAGAAAGCTCTACTGCCCACCCTCTTGGACAACGTTTAAAGCGGCCCACACACTATCCAACCGTCGGCCGACAATCGGGACTGAAGGAGGGGGGAACCCGACCGGTTGATGTCGGGTGGTTCTAGTCATCCAACGGGCCTGACGGTTGGGTCCCTCCACGACCTGGTGCCGGCGTCTTTCGGCACCCCCCACCACCGATTGTCGGCCGACGGTTGGATAGTGTGTGGGCCGCTTAATTCCTCCTCGACCTGGTCCGGCGCCAGAATGAGTAGCCGTCCTGCTGAATAGGACGTGACAGGTCCTAATATGAAGAACTGAGGAGACCCCACGCCCGCAGGCTGATGCCCACGATCGATCTCGTGGGTATCGCGATAGAACCTACCTACCGCGGGTTAATTATAACACATCCACGTACTCTCACATTGGAGGATTTTCCTACAAATAAAGTGGCCTTCGACGCAAACTACACATATATGGAGCAAGGCGGTGATTCATATTTTCTGCAAACACAGGCTACGTGAGTCATTACTCAAGCATTTTCGAATCAATTAATTATAAGTAAATAAAAACAACATTTAGGTATAATTAAGTATATTTAATGATTCCTATAGGACATATTTATTCAACTTAAGGAGGTATATAAAACACAGACTACGCTTATAAGGTAATAAATGGGAATTCCAGTGTGTTCGTGTCAGTTCCTTTGTCAGTTGTATACACTAGATTCATAAGATGTTCACTGCGTTCATGATTCACTATGTTCACTCGTTTTCACCCAACATTTGCAGGTATACAAATTTGCATTTGTTTCGACCAAAAAGTAGCAAAATAATTGTTTCAAAGTTATCCATCTGGGCATCTTTTTTTGGATATATTGTCTGTTTTTGTTGGCGTGAAGTCGATCCAGACTAGCTCTACGTCTCAGCGGTTGCTAGAATAGCTAGAAAAAGGATGTTTAAGTGAAAATTCGAATATGAAATTGATTACATTTTCATGCTACCTGTTATTTATTTATTTTTCATCCTTTCAATTATCGAGTTTATATGCGTTTTCACTTAGTAATTAACCAACACAGGGGAGATAATAAAGGCAAAACGTTCCAAATCATCAAACAAAGGTTTATTATATCTCCTATTTATAATATGATTTCGATTATTGAACGTTGAATAATATCAGTTGTATGGAATTTTGAGTTTAAGTCGGTTTTAAATGGAAAATGCTGAAATAAAATTTTTTTTATTTCCATTTTCAATCCTTACAACAGGAATATCTCAAGGTACATTAGTGATTTCTGGTAACTACATTTTAAAGTTGAATTTGCCATTATTATATTTATAAAACCTAGTGGATGTTTATGCACTTACAGTTTTGAAGACATGCAGGGAGCAAATTTAACTTTAAAATGTAGTTACCACAAATCACTCATATGTCTTGAAATATTCTGGTTGTAGGGTTCGAAAATTTAAATACATTTTACTTAAATTTTATTTTAAAAACGCTGCAAATTCTTTCACTGGGGTTTATTATTAAATCGGCTTGCGTTCATGATTTGAATTTCTACTAAGCTTTGGAGTGTGCGTGTTTCACAGGATAGGGCGATTACTGAATTTCAGGAGATATGCATGGAGCACGTAAATCTGTTTTCGACCAAAATACCTATTTGGATTGATCCTATCACTCCAGTATCCACATTCACTACAACTCGACGCTATCGGCCGGACATCACTACGTTACAAACAAACAATAATAAACGAAAAAACGCAAATGTTGGCACCATAAATCGGGCCATACATCGGGAATGGTTTGACCTACGGACGTGGGGAAGGGCTCATTCGATTCCTAATGGTATGTTCTTCAAATAGGAAAATATTTAGGCCGATTCGACTAGTTTTGAGGTTTTCAGGGATTTTACAAAACGTTTACAGCCCTTAAAGGGCACTTTAAATTGAGTTAAGGAGCTGGCTCAAGAATTGGGGCGTCGTCGGACAAAGATGGATTTTTCCTGAAAATTTCAGATTTTTTGCTCCAGCCGTTTCGGAGATATCGTGCGTACGGCGTACGGCGGACGGACGGAAAATTTTTTATTGCAGATTCGGATTCTACACCCTTTGAAACATAAACCATGAAATTTTCAGGGGGGGTTATAATTTTTTTTTCCAGAGCGATTACAATGGTTTATTATTGAATAATAAACTAAAAACCTTGCCGAATTAGGTATTTCTAATTTAAAACCGATCGAAACTAAACAATCCATATAAACTGATACGTCTGTATGTGAGTGTACCAAATCGTAGTTTAAGCCAAGAAATTCCTGGCTTAAATTACGATTCTTGGCCCAAGAAATGTTCCAAAATGGAATTCGTTAACAAAATGTTTTGAAAATTGTTTAAAAAAAAAAAAAAAAAAAAAAAATACTTCACGAAAATTTGCTAAAGGCACATGTTCTTGACACCTTCGAGAAGTATATTGGGTAGGTAAATCAATTACGAGTTGGTTAATAATAATAATAATAATAAGAAATAATGAACTTGATAGGCGGCCTCGTTGGGGGACACGTGTGCGGCGAATTCGAAATTTACTTGTCCGCCCCCTTCTGTGTTATGACACGTAGGACCGTTGAAACTTGCTACTTGGCCTGGAAGGTCAAGGACCACATGCGATTTCCTCCGGGAAGGTGCGCCCTTGGTCCTTGGTGCTCTAAATGTCAGAACCGGTCACCTACCGGCCACCGCGCCGAACAATGCTGAACCCGATCACGACGCATTAGCAATTTATCGCGCTATTTTATTCGCGGGCGTTTATACATCTGTGTTGATTTATCGTACGGGTTCCACGTCGGCAGCTACGGCGTTCCTTCGCTCTTCCCACCACGCCCTGATTTGGATCTTCGGGCGGCAACTCAGAATGTTTGGTCGAAGTAACGAACGTAACTCAGACACATTTCAAATAATCTTTATGAGCAGGTATTTGATGCAAGGGTCCATTACATATACATGCTGCACTAACTGCGCAATAATGGAAAAAAGGAAATAAGAAAATTGGTTGGAGAAGGTGGGAAAAATGATGATTTAGATGGGGTGTATGAAGGATGCATAATTTAGCGAGATCTCATTCTGCTATAGTTACATTGTGCTGAATCTTCAAGGACAAAATTCATTTTCATTCCTAATTATTGCAATTAGGTTAATTATTATCAATGATGAAGCTTGTGAGGTGGTGGAATGGTAGAGATGTCCCTTCCATTGAGCTGAATGCGGATTTAATGCTCCGCTACGCTCACAGGATGATCCAGACGCTTGAAAACGTTGGATTCATCTCCCAAGACGACGGGAGAATTGGCAAGAGCCAATTAACCATATCCATCACAAGCCTTGCAAATAAAAGAAGCGGCTTGTCAGCTTTTTGAGATGTGAGATGTGAAATGAAATGAAATGAAATTAATATATTCCTTCATAAAATATACATACTCTGTCACATAATATGCACTACAGACCTTAGAACCAGGAACTACCCCACACCAAAGAACCAAAGAACAAAAGAACGCAGTTCTGTGCTGGGTGGACCGTTTCAATAAATTTAAATGATAAAATTAAATTGCTCCAAATTCGACAGAAACGACTATCAATACGAGAATCAAACGAATTTCCAACGGGTTCCTATTGTAAATTTCAGATACTTTTTATCTAATATTTACAGTCATAGATACTGGAACATTCACTATGTGTATGTACCACTGAACAAATTTTCACAATCTTGATAACCTAGTGATATTAGCCAGCTGAAAACAGTTCTTTTGTATACTATTCTCAGCAAAAGAGGTGAACTGTGCAAAATGTGGCATGAAGTACCTTTTAAGCTTGAAAGCGGAACATGAACAACAGAACGGGTTGTAGGATGGAACGAATATGCATTACTGAAGGTGTTAATATATTCAAATTCCCTAGGGTTTATGTAAATACCAAAGGGCTGATTTAGCGTACACTGACTTACTGAAAAAACTTAAAAAATAGAATTAGATCATTCGTATAATGGTTTTAGTATTGTATGAGCAGTTTTTTGCAACATTATAGGTATATGGATAATATTATCATCTTCTGTAAATGACTCAGGGACTAGTGAAGCGAAAGTCCTTACGGAGTTATATTTATGAGGAAGTCATCCCGCCGTCTTAGGGAGATTTAGAAGTAAATGGAGGTACACTGATCGGCTGAATGGCCTTTTTTCTTCTGTTTTTCGGTGGCAGGTGAGGAAATCTTTGAGATTCTTAGGTGGAAATCGGATCTCCTAAGATACCCAAAAGGGACCGCACTTTGGGTTATGTGGGATTCAAACCCACTAAAACCTCACCTTCCATTTCCCACGACGGAACTCAGCCTGGAACTGTTTGACACATTACTTCAGGCTGGTTCTAGGGAGGGATTTGTTACTCCTTTCGGTCCGTGTTCTCCCTGCTCTGCCTCTCCCGTTCCTTCACAGCCTTTATTTTCAGGATCTTTTCAGAAAAGGATGCCCAGTTCGTGAGGTCCAGTTCTGTTCACGCTCAAGCATTTTACTTAAGATACATTCTGGTATCATGTCCTGAGGTGATAGCTCCAGTGTCTGCTGAAACCAACTTCTGTTGGCAGCCCAGTATTCACATTTGAAGAAAGTATGGAACACATCGTCATCATCCTCTTCCTTGCAATACGGGTATGCTGGGTCATCCACTTTCCCCATCCTATGCAAGTAGGCGTAGAGGAGTCCATGGCCAGAGAGGAACTGCGTCCATGTTCACCTCCCCATGTGATCTGTTCATCCATGTGTCAATACAGGCTTAATAGTATTAAGCGTGCAGTCCATCTTCCTCGGTGTTCTCCTATCCACATCTCCTGCCAGTTAGCCATCGTGCGCTGCCTCTCTTCCTTGGCGACTGTATTTTTATTTGTTTCCCCTTTTCTATCGAACTTACGTTTCCGTTCTGCTGCAATGAGTTGTATTGGGATGACTCCCGCAATAACAAGACTCCCGCAAGAATTGCCCTTGAGGCTAATTTATTTCCTAATCGATTATGCAGATGAAATATGAATGAAGCTCTATTGCAGTAAACCAGTTATTTACGTAGAAGGGTTATAGAATACAGGTATAAAACCTTTGTGTAATAATTCGCAGAGTTTTTGTGAAAAATGACACCGGCTCTATCCATTAATTCAAGATACACCATTTCAGAAAATACATACTATAAAGTAGAGAGAATATGTATGCTGAACTTTTAAAAGACAGGATATAAAAAAATTGCATTGTGAGAGGGTAGTTTTTTATTAAATTGATCGAGGTAGCAATTAATTCTGTGGACTATCCGGGTTGCTTTACGGTGAACCGTTCGCTCCCTATTTTTGTTTATGGGTATCGCGTTACACTTTTTCTAGCAGAAAAACAAACCTTTTTTTTTAAATTCAAACTACTTTCCTTTCAAACACGTTTTTTTCAAATACTCAAAACTAAATGACATATCCATGTGAACAATTTTTTAAAAGAACTAGTGGGGTCCCACAAAGTCGATTATATGTAGGTGCTTCATTCAACTAGACTGGCAGGAACACTAAAGAGGCAAATCACGCGCGATGCTCAGCTTCGGAGCGACCCGTTCTCACATTCCGTTCGCCACAGGTATGTCATAACTCGCCCAACAGTCACGTTAAGACTTAATTAGCACAAACGGCTCCCAGAGAACCTCTCGTTAGCGTGTTTTTTCTTCCCATTTCCAGATCCAATTCGTTTAGTTGTAATTGATTTCAATTTAAATTACGGCTCGGTTATTCCAGGCTACCAAGATGGTGACTAATTATCATCCCATTAGGGATGACCTAATCAAGTGGTTCGGAGAAAGAATTTCTCAATCATGGACCTTGTTTGAATGAATTTCTTTGCTCGATGGGCAATTTTACCTGTTTTTTTACTTCCTTAATTGAAATGTTTCGAGCTTTTCAAGAACGTCAAATATGTAGTGTATCTGACGGTCGGAAATAGTCTACAGACTACTGGGAAGTAAAGAAAACGTGTTTATACACCTCTTCAGCCCCTTGTATAAATCACACTTTCGTTCTTTAGTCCACTTTTTTTCAAATCGGGCTAAATGAACATTTTAACAACTATGATATTATTATTTCTTAAACATCAAAACCCAGGATATCTATAGAGTAGGTAAAAATTCCTTGTACACAGAACCTTTCTCAAGACTTCTGTCGGTAAAGTTTGAGAAACGTCAATTCATAATGAGGCTGTAGTTTATGTAAGAACATAGTAGTGCATTACTGTGTCAAGTAGGGTAAGTCGCAGTTACCTATTTATTTAATAACACGTGAGCCCTGTAGTATTTGGAGCAAACAATAGTATGTGAACCAATGCAAATGAGAGTATAAGGTCAAAATTGATGAAAAAAAAAAACGCTGCAAATTCATTCACTGGGGTTTATTATTCAATTTTATTCATTTCGCTTGCATTCATGATTTGAATTTCTACTAAGCTTTGGAGTGTGCGTGTTTCACAGGTGATGGAGCGATTATTGAATTTCAGGAGATATGCATAGAGCACGTAAATCTGTTCTCAACCAAAATACCTATTTGGATTGATCAGTTGATCATATTTGTGTGCCTCCTGAAATTCAATAATCGCTCTATCACCTGTGAAACACGCACAGGTGGTTTATATTCAATTTTATTAATTTCGCTTGCATTCATGATTGGAATTTCTACTAAGCTTTGGAGTGTGAAACCCCAGTGAAAGAATTTGCAGCGTTCTTTGAACGGTTTTATGATTTTATGGCACTTGTGACACGTACATACAGCGTTTCGTTTTGTCTTGGGCCTAGGTATGTCTACGGGGCAAAACTTGTCTCTTGTGTCCAAGTGTGTATACCATATTCATCTGGGGCAAAAATTTTCCTGCTGAACGCTTGGAACAAACCCGAGGACCTGTGGTTGTGAGGCCCGCACGAAACCCTTGCGCTACGGGTTTATTCATAAATTGAATAATAAAACCAGTGAAAGAATTTGCAGCATAAGATCATGCCATACATCGGGTGTGGTTTGAGCTACAGACCTGGAGAGGGGCTCATTCGATTCCTCATGGAAAGTTCTCCAAAAATAGTCCATATTTAGGCCGCCCTAATTTTTTTGAGATGTTTATGGATTTTACAAAACTTTGACAACCTTTAAGAATTGGGGCGTGTCGGACCAATATGGATTTTTCCTGAAAATTTCAGATTTTTTGCTCCAGCCGTTTGGGAAAAAACGTGCGTACGGTCAATAACTATACACCGATGATCATAATGGGGTTACAAACGCACACAATACGGATACGATTGGGTATTCACATACTTTCTGGAGGGGGGGTTGAAAGACCATGTCGATATTAACGAATGGACCTAAGAACCTTTGATTTAATTAAAAACTGGTTTCTAGCTTCAAATACACTCATGCTCTCTTACTCCACAATTGACCAAATTCATCGAATAACACATATAATCGAAGAAACGCTTGAAAAAAAGAAAGTCTGCTCTGCCATCTTCCTTGACGTTGCTCAAGCGTTTGGGAAGGTTTGGCAATTGAGTCTCTATTTGGATACTGGAAGCGAGTGGATTTGGGTGGCTAGTTAACTTGGTATGTAGGCGAGTATAGCACTTGCTCAGAACCTCTTTCATCATAGGAGCACTAGTGTCTTTGTGTATGTTGGAGTATCTTACTTACCACGGCCCGAAGTGATGATCCATAACACATTGTTTTGGAACGTCTGCATTTCTTTATCACTGAATCTGAGCATCCGCCCCAGGTTCGGCAACCGTATTCCCATATGGGATGAATTATTACTAGATATATTATACGTTTCGTGCTCAGTGTTAAGGAATATGTGGAGATGAGAAGAGGTTTGAGGGTGTGGACACGGTGACGACATTGTTTTATTAGTTGGTTAACGTGGTTTTGGAAGGTTAGCCGCTTGTCTAAGGGTAATCCTAAATATTGTTCTCAGGAGCTATTGTTGTCAATATTTTACAACATACCTACTTGAATAAGTCAGTATTCAAAAACGCAATAGTTAAAAAGATATGGATTGCAGAGTTTGGCTAAGGACAGCTTGAAGAAAAACAAGTTTTGAGACTTAGTGCTACAAATCGTGATAATTTGCACGAGGAAGGAGAACGCCTTTTGCACATTCGTCCAATACTTTCCTACATATCCGGCAGAGAGTAAACAGTTTAATAATTCTATCAGTACCAACCCTGAGGCTACCGTTGATGTCATTTACCGGCCAACGTAAAAACAACAGCCGACCTTGCTTTCACGGGAAAAGCATAGTTTCGACGGATTCGAACTTGTTGACCGAACGGCGAGGACATGAAGGGATTCCTGGTGTCCGAGGAAGAGGCGCTCCGGTACTTGCTCTTGACACAGTTGCTATGATGAATGAACGCCTGAGGCACTGACAACAGACAAGCGACAACAGACGGCTGCGTAGACAATGGATTGTAAAACTGCCCTTGCTCGGTGAATAAATAAGGAGGCCTTTCCAGACTAAGCGAGTGGGTGACATTCATTAAACGAGAAGTTTGACTCAACCGCTCGCCATTATATGAAGGCAGACAATGAGAGAGGGCTTGGTCCTTTTAACCTACTTATGGTCAGTGAAACTGCGAACATTGGATGGGTGATCGTTAAAATCCAGAAATACGACGATTTTGGAAGGGCTATTCAGGTTGTACTGAAATTTTTATGAGCTTCCACAACGATAAACCTTCGTTGCGTCCTTCAGAATCAAACTCTTTCTGGTCATTTTTGGATTTGTAGGTTGGATCAGTAAAAAAAAATTCAGCCCACCCCATCATATATCTTTGTGCAATAATACACTTCGGATGAAGTAGAGAATAGGTAACACGTACCTCTTATCAGGCTCATTTGAACACGTTTCCTATCCGTAGAGGTAACACATACCTTCGATTTATATATCGAATCGTTTTCAACGTGTTGCAAGGGTAAATTAAGTGAGAGTGCTGGCTAAAGTTATGGGCCGTGAAACACGCACACTGCAAATCCTTTCAGTGGGGTTTATTATTCAATTTTATTCATTTGAGTTGCATTCATGATTTGAATTTCTACTAAGCTTTGGAGTGTGCATGTTTTACAGGTGATAGAGCGATTATTGAATTTCAGGAGATATGCATAGACCACGTAAATCGGTTCTCAACCAAAACACCTATTTGATCAGTTGATGATATTTGTGTGCCTCCTCTACATCAGTCTACCTTTGGCTACATCGTTTACATTTGGATTTGGGGAAGTTTTAACGCAATACGAGTGCCAAAGGACTTGATAAATTATAGATGTTTTTATTGGGGGGGGGGGGGGTTTTGAGGTTCAATAAAAAACCGCTGCAAATTCTTTCACTGGGGTTCATTATTCAATTGGCTTGCGTTCATGATTTGAATTTCTACTAAGCATTGGAGTGTGCGTGTTTCACAGGTGATAGAGCGATTATTGAATTTCAGGAGGCACACAAATATGATCAACTGATCAATCCAAATAGGTATTTTGGTTGAGAACAGATTTACGTGCTCTATGCATATCTCCTGAAATTCAATAACCGCTCTATCACCTGTGGAACGCGCACGCTCCAAAGCTTAGTAGAAATTCAAATCATGAACGCAAGCCAATAGAATAATAAACCCCAGTGAAAGAATTTGCAGCGTTTTTTTTAGATAATCATACAAATTATTATCCTATAATAATTATTATAATTTAAATATTTCTATTTTTCTGAGTTAACAGATTGTTAAGCTGATGGCCAGGATTAATGTTAGTTTATTTATAATTAAATTCAGAGACCAAATTTGCGTAGGCTATGTCGTCTCTCACAAATTTTTATATTAACGTCGTTTTTTCTGATAAGTTTAAGAAAACCCCTTGCCAAAATATCTTGACCTAAATTCAGACAAAATAGGACATTTACAAGGGAAGAGATGCACATCCTCGTCCTGACCAGTATTACATGAAGAATATTTTGCTTCCAAAATACCTCGGTTCCATCTTCTGCAATTCAGATTTAGGTATTCACGGCGTACCTTCAACAGTAATTTCAAAATAATAGTGCTGAATTCGAAACTACTAGAATCCACTCCACGCTTCAACGAAATGTTCTTCCACTTCGCATACCAAAAAACACCGAGTTTAATACCCTTTTACCGACCCGTTCTGTATAACTAAAGTGAAGTTTCAAGAAAACTAGGTACAAAGAGCTGACATTACACAACTTATCATGTAGTTAGGAATAAAATCCGATTAGCTTCATACTTGAAAAAAAAAATAGAAAATAACGAATGAGAAGTTCATTATACCTTTAGAAGTTTCCATACCTGCGCCGCATGCCCGATAACACACCGCGAGGTTGCATTAAAGACTTCAAGTTTGTATAAAAGATTTATTCTTGGCCATGAGACCAAACTGTGCAGCGGATTTCTCAATTACCAAATGGTTTTTCCAGTCAAGAGACGGAGTAAAGGTAACTCCAAGGCATTCGTATTCGTTGACAAAATCGATGGGCTGGCCATTTAAAAAGAAATGTTCATGCTTCGCATGAACTGTCGGCCACGAAAAGAATCTCATCTGCATACTTGAGAATTTTTTGCTTCAACCTGACCCACACACGCTCCTCCACACATAAAACTATCTATGTCATCCAGAAATAAAGGAAAAATCAGGGGAGAAAGCAGCCCTGTCGCAGGCTCATGTTAGAGCAAAAAAGATCACATTTTACCGTTGTTATTACTCGACAACCTACAGTAAAGAATCTCGATCAGCATACCTATTGTTCAGGAATTGTGGACATTCGTGCATTATGGAGTCGTGAGTTCATGTCATTGAAATCAATCGGATTGCAGGTAACGTTGTCAGTACAATAATTCGTTTTCCGTTAGTTGTAATTTCTGATTTCCTATTCGAGCTCTATCATCACCCCTACTGCTTCATCGTAGACTTCCCAACACCTCTGACCCCTTCTCGAAATCCAACTTCCCAACCCGTAGCCAGTAATGGATCTGCCCACACGATGGCGTCCTTGCTCTCTTTTGTTGCGGGAACAACGCAACGCCTCACCCTTGAAATTTATTCTCCGCTGGTTGGCAACCGGCAAGCCGTTCCTGCTCGTCTTGTGACTCACAACTCACGAGTCGGCGAGTAAGTGAAGGGGATAGTAACCACAAAGATCATTTGATTCCTTCTTTGAACCCGTTCTTCACGTCTATAGAAGTGTCTAGGGTTGTTTATTGAAATTTTTTTACGGGAATGGCAATGACCATAAAACTGGAGTCGTCAATTAAAGAGAAAACCGTAAAAGAGGCATCCAATCTCTGTCAAGCGTTACGTTCAAGTCACAAGGACAACGCATTATTCGTACTGTCAGGTGTCAAGGTCTTATTACTTTTGATATCAAAGTACCAGGGTATGGATTAGAATTGAATAAAACTACTCATCACCAAGCTTTCGGTTTACTTAAAATCGTTCCTCTCCTTCGAATGGGATTCTTTAGTCATAGCCAAGATGTGACATTAGAACTCATTCCAATCTCTATAAGAACCTGAACCCTAGAATAAACATACCATGGTTCAAAAAAACTAATCAGAAAAGACGGTTTATACGTATCCTATGTAGATTACGAACCAATCATGGAATACCTATATCGAATTAATCGTAGAGAGGAAGCAAGGTGCGATTGTGGAAATCCGACGGATAATATGGAGCATATTATTATGGATTGTCCTATTTATGATCTGTCTAGGGAAGATTTATATAAATTTGTACAGGATAACAATTCAATTGTTTAAAAATATATATGTGTATCGGTGTGTATGTGTGTATCCACCAATAAACATAAAAAAGGTGTAAACCAATAAGAAAAAAAAAACAATAAAAAGGTGTAAACCAATAATAATAATGAAAAAGGTGTAAACCAATAATAATAATAAAAAAAGGTGTAAACCAATAAAAAGGTGTAAACTAATTTCAAGGTGTAGACCAATATATATATAATTATAACTACCGTTTAGTGACATGGCTGTAAAACTAATGTTAATGGCAAATGAAATTAAAAAAAAAAAAAAAAAAAAATGAATTATATAATAAATGAATAAAGTAAGTAACATCAATTAAAATATGTAAAGATGACCATTTATTTAGAAGGAAATGTTTTTTTAAATTTCTTAATTATTATTTAATTAATTTGAATTAGCAATTTGGTATATTAATTAGATGAGCTATATTTGAATCGAATATTTTTTACAAATGTTCATGAATCCAAGTGTAATATGGCTGTATGTTACTTTTAACCATGCCAATAAATATAAATAATAATAATTAAAAGAAACTCATTCCAACAAGTTTCAAAAGTTGCCAATTTAATGAATCCGATACTGGGTGATTAGTCACCACACAGTTAGAGATAACCAAGGTTTAAACGCAGTTCTTGGGTTCAATTCACGGTATTTGACACCCACTTGTCATAAATCTGCTGCCATCGGGTCTTTAAACTATTGCGAATACATATGAATATTATACATTGCTGTACGACGAGATTTTATCTTTAATTGAACCGTTTTGTCGAGCGATGTTGTTTCGTTTAACCCAATATGACACATTGTCCACACAAAATCCTACTGTCAACTCAAGAGCAACACTGTATTCCAGATTCTCATGATAATATAATTGAAATCTGCTTTTAAAGCAAAATTTGCCAGTCTCACTAGGGCTCTATGGAATTCAATGATCACAACTAGTAGACGTTCATCGTTCGCTATAGCTCACTGCAGCGCTTGCCATGTGAAACCAGAGGCTAAATGTAAACATTACATTTAGATTACATTACATATAAACATTACATTAAATGTAAACCTTTACATTTAGGGACCATAACAATTATAAAGAGTTAGGCTTATCACAGAAAAAAACGTCTGCCGTGTGGCACATAGCTTCCTCGTATCCATAACATGACTGTAGATCATTGAAAATTATTATTGACTAAAGAACTTCGTTCAATTAGGCGAAGTAAATATTGAATCAGGGTAAATTTATTGTTATTCAGGAGCATAACTTGAAAAAATAAAGGTAGGCATGTTCAACTATTGAACAAACTATAAAATATACTTAATAATAAAAATTGACATTGACGCTGAATGGATAGATGCTGAAGTGATAAATAATTAAATGACATTTCTAAAAATAAAACATAAGCGGAGTTATGCTTGTGACAAGAATTTCACGTTTGCGCAGAGGCTACTATTGATCCGGGAGTCATGAAAATTATTAATTATTATTATTATCAAACCGAACAATCCCTGAAAATTTCATCAAAATCGGACTATAACTTCTTGTAGTTTTGCCCGTAACAAGGATTTGCTGACAGACAGACAGACAAACAGACAGACTAACAGACAGACATACAGACACACAGACAGAAACGGAACCAAAATTGTTCAAAAAGGTCTAAAACGCAAAATGCGAGTGGAATTTTTGATTTTGGAGACAAAATTTTCACATTCCGAAAGTGAAAACAATGTTTCCGTTGCCTTGGTAGACTCGGAAGCAATTAACTGTTAAGGCGAATTCAAGGAAGATGTAAACGGTTGCGCGGTTAACTGATGGAGGTTGTATTTCAAATGAATGCGTACACGCTAAATGAAATAGTATGGAAATACATAATTCAATTCTTATTCGTCGATACAGTGAACCAAACTGGTATATAAAGGTGTTGTTAGTCGAGTTGGTGGGGTATGGGGTATTCACCCATGCAACGTGGGCTTCATCAGCATGTATTTTCTTAATTTTAAATAGGCAATAATCTCTTTGGTATTGGTCATTCTTCGAATTCATTTGATTCATCGTCAACGTCATCATGATCATCTAGTTTATTTAAATGTTATTTTGGTCATCTTTCTTGCATATATTTTTTGTTATCTTTGCAGCTAGTCATCCTCCTGTGAAGTACCTTGGCAACAACCCAACCTCCTCTTTTAACTATTCCAGGGTAAAGAAGGAACTTTTTCTGCTTGTTGATGGCTTTGCAGAGCTTACTTTTGTTAACTGCACTGTCCACCAGGTGCATCACTTTATATGTTACTTGGTTGACTTTGATTATCTTTATGATAATTTGCCTTTAAATGCCAATTTCGAAAAAATCTATGAGAGGTGAACACGTTTTTTTTGGGGTAGAGGATCCAGATGAGATTCATTTCAATATTTAAAATTAAGAAAATACATGCTGATGAAGCCCACGTTGCATGGGTGAAACGTTCACCGATCGAAACCATGACAATAAAGATGTTTTAAGAAATTGAAGAGCTCCAACAACTTATTCGAAAAGGTGTTGTTGAATAAAACCTTAGGACCCGCTTCTGCCAAAGTTGAGGTTTCGCGGGTAGCCAACAATATCACAAAATATTTTTATTAGTCATTTTGTTAGCCTTAACTAAACTTTGAAGAATATCCACCAGGAAGCGGGGTGTTTTTTTAAGAAGGCTGGAATTTGTTATTATTCATTTATTGAATCTCATTTTCTCATTAATGGTTATTGTTGATCACTGTTATATATCATGTAGGGCTATGAAAGACTGGATAAATAATAAGGTAATAATTCCAAATAATAATGTAATTTAAAAATGTTATTGTTATTGAATGTACGATGCTAATGGTTTGATTATTTTAAATAGGATACATTGTTGACTAATTGACTGCAATGAGCTGCTAATCATAAAATGACGTGGATGAATGTCCAAAATAAAATGTAAGTAGTTAAATGGTAACTTATTCTTGAGAAAATTAGTATTATAAGGTAAAACCCTGTGGTGTGGGGTGACATAAATAATATTAATTTATATGTTGTCCCATAGATCCCCTGAAGATGGAGTGTGTTACCACTCCGAAACGTCGGGAAAATGAGATTCAATAAATGAATAATAACAAATTCCAGCCTTCTTAAAAAAACACCCCGCTTCCTGGTGGATATTCTTCATCACAAAATATGCTGCTTTGCCGCTACTTAGTTAGGAAAATGAAGTCACTTTGATAACTATGATATAAAGTCAGTCAAGTTTGATAAGTGATAACTATATAGGGATCCCAGCCAATATTAGGGAGGTCCCAGGAGAGCGAAGTTAACAAGAGTGTAAGAGCCGGCTAAAACGAAGGAGATAACAGACTCCGGATTCCGTTAACCAAAAAACGGGATTTTTTTTTTTTTTTTTTTTTTTTTACGTGCATATATTTAAGAATGGAAAAAACAACAAAATTTTAAGTTACACATACGCCTTGGCTCGAAGGCCGTTAGGCGGGGACGGCCGTAACCTTACATCAAAAACATCTTACACCCCAGTATGTTGCAACAGTGGCTTTAAGCTAAACTTGATCCCAGTTAATCAATCTTTACCTTATATTACATTACATTTTTACATACATTCATTACTTTACATCAAACTTTATAACATCATTGTTATTATTAATATTAAATTAAACATGCATTAAAAAGCATTACTTATACTTTGGGAAAATTTTGTTTGGAGGGGAAGTGGAGAAAATTTAGAGTGGGGAATCGCGGGGAGCAGAGAGAGGGGGAAGTAGAAACCAATCAGGGACGAGGTTACAACTACCCCGCAAAATTCCAGGGTGCTACAGGGGAGACTACTGGTGACTGACCGTTTGTCAGAAAGAGGGTGGCTTGGGAAAAACCCACGGCGCAAAGCAGCTTGGGGAATTTGAAGTCCATTTAAGGCTTTAAATATTTTTACATAAGAACGGGATTATCGGACAATGAGGTAACCAACAGCAGCGAGTATGGACCCATTACATGTGGGCCTTGAATACGAGTCAAGTGTGGTTTTCAAGAGGTAATGACCTAAATACTGAACAATTCTGCATGAACATTTCAGATGCACCTGAACATTAACAAAACAACAACTACTTCTTCACAACCACCATGGGGCTTCAAGTACATAGTAAAATCGAACAAAGTAGAACATATCGTGGGGTTCCGGGTAAAAGTGACCAAGTAACATTTTTTTCAAAATGAGCTTTTTTTGTCATTCCGGTACTAAGGAACGTTGTCTACTGTGTGTTGTTGCTAAGAACGTTATCTTCAAACTGATGTGAAAGAAATACTTGAAAATAAATTTTACCTGCCTGACCCAAAGAGTTTTATGTGACCAAATGGCATTTGAACTCAACCACAAAACACGAGATGGATTATAAATGTACTCTCGCTGGTGCATGTAGATGTTATCAATTGCCATTTGATCACTTTTACTGTGTAAGATTTGTAAGATTGCATAGTGGGCAGGTGAAAATGACCAATTACAGTGATAGGTAATGGATAACCTTTTCCAACAGAAATAGGTATATCATTGTTATTAGATGCTTGGCAACACGATAAATTAAAGAAAAAACTATTCAATCCCTCAATTTCATGTAACTATGCGACTGATTTTCAAAGAATTGAATTGACCAAATGAGTAAAGCTTGAAACTCCAGGCAGGTAAAAATGATCAAATAGAGTTTTCCGAATAAACAGCTCTTATTTAATCTGAAGTGAATTTTGAAGCACGATATGAGAGGAGGGCACTAGCTAACTACCTACAGGATAAAAAAAAAATCGAAACATGGTCGGTTGAGACATCACACAACCAGTGTTCGTAAGAAGAAAATAGGTGAAACTTCAGATCGCTCCCCTGTAAAATTTTGCAAATGTTACTTGGTCACTTTTACTCGGAACCCCACGATATACAAATAGGTTCGAAATATAGTTTATCGGTATCTCTGATGTAAACAATGTACCGCAACAATTGGCGGATTTCATTTAAGTTACCATTAATTTTTTAGTTCGATGGGACGATTTCGCGATTTTGACGAAACGAAAAGCAACGGTTGATTAATAAGATCAAATTTCTTGTTATGACGTAAATTCAGCTCCTGTGTGGAGAAGAGAAAGCTGGATATTTTACCGGCCTTCTTGCGTGTTGGGCTGCAACGCCGCAAGGTTGACTCTTATTGGGCAATATGACGAGCTCGTGATGCAAATCCCACGACAATGTGAAAGGAAATACGTACAGCAAAAAAAGGTGATTTAAATATCTCATCGGTGAAGAATCATTTTCAAGCTGACGGCTTGGATGGACGTCGGAACATAAGGCGAGTTTGATTAAAACTGCTTTGAAAAGAATAATGGTTTCAATAACCATGGGAACTAGGTTATTGTAATGATTGCGTAACCACAAATTATAAGAATTACAATATTGCTTGATGGAAGAGAGCTAAAACCCACAGTAAATATAGGTGCTTCATCCGAAGGATCTTCTTGACTTCTATTCTAGTTTATATTTTCAATAATAAGCCTTTGTACCCCTATTGGAAAAATTGTTAATAAAATCCCTTAAACTTACTCATTTTACGTTTCAAGATGAGTTGATTCGAAATACATTCGAATACGAATACATTCCTATTTACACGTATGGGTATAAATACGTTCGTATTCGCAGAATCTAGTGTAAATACAAACGTATTCGCGTTCACCTCTGTGAATATGAATACATGTTTTTTATGCAAAAGTGCATTTCGGACATCATGTGCATGGAACATTTTTGTTCAGCGTCCAATTTCCTTTTAGATGGGAATTTTTTTCGGTCACAGAGGTGAATACGAATACGTTCGTATTTACACTCGATTCTTCGAATACGAACGTATTTATATTCATTCGTGAATTACGAATACGAACGTACTTATATTCATTCGTGAAATACGAATATATTCGTATTTATATTCACACATAATGTATTCTGTGAATATATTCGTATTCATGAATATAAATATGCCCTACACTGCCCTAAGGTGACCATATTTGCAATGACCTCAATGCGGGACACACATTATGGTGGTCAGGGTACCCCCTCCCAGGTACCGTGTGAAAGATATTTTCTAGATTGACACAAATGAACGTCCTAAACTCATTTGTAGTGTTATTAGGAGTTCAAAGGCGGAGGTCCTCCTCTCCTTTCCCCACCATTGGAAGAGGTGGTACACTCCACCTAGTCTGTTCCATCAGATCATTAAGTCTTTGTTCTACTCGACGTGCGGATTGTTCAGCCAAAACTACTTCTTGAGCTGTTTATAATTTACCATATGTGAATACATGTGATTTTCATCACTTTCTCCGAGGAGCTTCATCCTATCTGGAGGATTGTCACGGCGGGAACGCTATTTCTACTTCCCTTCTCGTCGTATACTTCGAGTCTCCCGAAGTACTGACCCCATCGTTGACGATCTGGAGGCAAATTCTCTACGAGGATCCTGGAAACCATTTCGGAAATCTCCAAGGACCAACATACGAAGAAATTGGATGGGAACCGTCCACAGGAAGTGTTTTTCACCACTATTGCTGTGGCGTCAGCAAACTGTTCCAATAGAACTCCGTCAGATGATGGATGTGGAGAGGGAAGATCATGAACGTAAAATGCTGCAAATTCATTCACTGGGGTTTATTATTCAAATATGATCAACTGTTCAACCCAAATAGGTATTTTGGTTGAGAACCGATTTAAGTGCTCTATGCATATTCAAAAATCGCTCTGTCACCTGTGAAACATGCACACAGCAAAGCTTAGTAGAAATTCAAATCATGAATCATTGAAAAATAAACCCCAGTGAAAGAATTTGCAGCGTTTTTTAGATGTACTGTATCCTAAAGAATTTTAAATTTCGTAAGACGGGAGCATGCATATCAGAATGCTTCAACCCGTGTATCGGCTATAAACCCTTTTAGGAGTTCACTCCAGTATCCACATGCACTACATCACTAGGTTCCTGCATAATTTAAAAAAAAAAAACGCTGTTGTTTTTGTTTTGATCGCAGTAACCTAGTGATGCAGTGAACGTGGATGCAAATGTTGGCACCATAAATCGGGCCATGCATCGGGAATAGGGCCATACATCGTGAATGGTTTGAGCTACAGACCTGGGGAGGGGCTCATTCGATTCCTCATGGAAAGTTCTTCAAAAAAAGTCAAAATTTTTTTTGAGGTTTTTAGGGATTTTACAAAACTTTGACAATCCTTAAAGGGCACTTTAAATTAAGTGAGAGAGCTGGCTAAAGAATTGGGGCGTTGTCGGACCAACACGGATTTTTCCTGAAAATTTCAGCTTTTTTGCTTCAGCCGATTGGGAGAAATCGTGCGTACGTCGTACGGCGGACGGACGGAAAAATTTTTATTGCAGATTTGGATTCTACACCCTTTGAAATGAAATTTTCAGGGGGGGTTAGACTTTTTTTTTTTTCAAGAGCGATTACAATGGTTTATATATTGAATAATAAACCAAAAGATAAAGAGTTGTGAGTGGGACTAAAGAAATGTTAAAACAGCAGTAAATGTGGGAACTGGGAACGTGTCGCGAAGTGCATAACTTTATTGAGCGAAGGCCAAGTAATGGGACTGCTTCGTGGCCGGGCTTTATCCCCTTGGCACCTACAAGACCGAGTAAAATGGGAACACGAGGAAATATCAACGGGGTTGGGAGCGCGTGACATTTTCGCTCTTCCTACCGACCTTCCTCGGGGTGGGCTTAAGCGTAGCGGCTTTCGAACGAGACGGCAGACGATTCAAAGGACCCGAATCAACGGTTACTGAAGAGGTAGTTTGGGTAGTTGGCTTCGAGCCGGGGGTTTCACGATCGGCTCAATATCAACGGGAGATGGGATAATGAGATGGGTGGGAAAAAGGAGTAAGGGAATCGCGATGGAAAGCGACGCTCGTCATTGACCCAGATGCTTCAACTCTGCCCTCGCTCCTTCAGCCGCCGAATTTGCATTTCTTTTGAACTCCGGCCCGGCACGGAGGGTCGCGGCGAAAACGAGATTCTTCCTTTTTCGGTCAATATGGTTACGGTCTTTATTGTCCGGGAAAAAAAAACCGACAACCACCTCTGAGATGAGAGCCTTCCATAGGATGATGAAAGTGTCGGCATACCAATCACAACCAAATAGATTCCCCCGCTTTACTTCAGATGATAAATTTTGGTTTATTATTCAATAATAAACCATTGTAATCGCTCTGGAAAAAAAATTCCAACCCCCCTGAAAATTTTATGGTTTACGTTTCAAAGGGTGTAGAATCCGAAAATAACAAACGGTGGAGCAAAAGATCTGAAATTTTCAGGAAAAATCCATCTTGGTCCGACGTCACTCAATTTAAAGTGCCCTTTAAGGGCTGTCAAAGTTTTGTAAAATCCCTAAAAACCTCAAAACAAGTCGAATCGGCCTAAATATTTACCTATTTGAAGAACATACCATGAGGAATCAAATGGGTTGAAGCATTCTGTTGCATGACAGATTTGTGATATATAGGTAAATATTATTCAATATTATTAGTTAAAAAGTATTCTTTCTCTGGGGTTTATTATTCAATTGGCTTGCGTTAATGATTTGAATCTCTACTAAGCTTTGGAGTGTGCGTGTTTCACAGGGATAGAGCGATTATTGAATTTCAGGAGATATGCATGGAGCACGTAAATCTGTTCTCAACCAAAATACCTATTTGGATTGATCAGTTGATCATATTTGTGTGCCTCCTGAAATTCAATAATCGCTCTATCACCTGTGAAACACGCACACTCCAAAGCTTAGTAGAAATTCAAATAATGAACGCAAGCCAATTGAATAATAAACCCCAGTGAAAGAATTTGCAGCGTTTTTTTATTGAACCTCAATACCCCCCCCCCCCCCCCACAATAAAAACATCTATAATTTATCAAGTCCTTTGGCATTCGTATTGAGTTAAAACTTCCCCAAATCCAAATTTAAACGATGTAGCCAAAGGTAGACAGATGTAGAGGGGGCACACAAATATCATCAACTGATCGATCCAAATAGATGTTTTGGTTGAGAACCGATTTACGTGGTCTATGTATATCTCCTGAAATTCAATAATCGCTCTATCACCTGTGAAACACGCACACTCCGAAGCTTAGTACAGATTCAAATCATGAACGCAAGCCAATTGAATAATAAACCCCAGAGAAAGAATCCTGATTTACCCCACTAATAATATTTACCTATATATCATCAGCGTTTCATGCATATCAGAATGCTTCAACCCGTGTATCGGCTATAAACTACAAGTATCAACATCGGCTATCACTCCAGTATCCACATTCACTACAACCCGACGCTATCGGCATCACTAGGTTACAAACAAACAATAATAAACCAAAATACGCAAATGTTGGCACCATAAATCGAGCCATACATCGGGAATGGTTTGACCTACGGACCTTTGGAAGGGCTCATTCGATTCCTCATGGTATGTTCTTCAAATAGGTAAATATTTAGGCCGATTCGACTTGTTTTGAGGTTTTTAGGGATTTTACAAAACTTTGACAGCCCTTAAAGGGCACTTTAAATTGAGTGAGGGAGCTGGCTCAAGAATTGGGGCTTCGTCGGACCAAGATGGATTTTTCCTGAAAATTTCAGATCTTTTGCTCCAGCCGTTTGGGAGAAATCGTGCGTACGGCGTACGGCGGACGGACGGAAAAATTTGTATTGCATATTCGGATTCTACACCCTTTGAAACGTAAACCATGAAATGTTCAGGGGGGTTAGAATTTTTTTTTTCCAGAGCGATTACAATGGTTTATTATTGAATAATAAACCAAAAAGCTTTTCGTTAATGTTAATTTTCTTCTTATAATTATTTTTTTTTCTAGTTTATTTCCGTGTGAATTGTCTCTCCTGGGATCATTGTTTTTCGTAGGTTGGTTGTTATGAAATGGTTGGTCGATACCTACAGTTTCCTTCGGATACTTAGTAGGAAATTATTACACAATTAAATAATTTCTATGTAATTGGGCGGTTGACTGCCCGTATATATGTATAAATAAATAAATAAAAACCCAACACTGGGTAAACTCTTTGAATGGGTTCATTGGTCATTCTTCCTCATTTACAATTTTCACTAATGAACGTTTGTTAATCGACGAGGATAAACAATTTTCTATAAATAGGGCACAACACGCAATTTTCGGCTCCCTTAAGGGAATTTCAAGGGCTTTTGTCGTGCCATAAATTTAAAGAGGGTCTCTCAACTTTTTCTCCGCTACGGTTTTAATCTTCAGTCTTAAGGTTTTACGTCGTTGTATACGTTATTAATAAGTTAATTCCAAATAATTAATTTAATCATTTGGTTAATTATGAAAACGTGTGAAAGAGCTAAACAAACCAGTTTTATGCACCATTTTCCTTGATTTTCGGACCTCAAAGGGTCAGTTCTTGGCATCTCTCCTAAATTGAATTTTCAGCACCAAGGGACGAGTGTTCTGATGTCACGTACCATGGACTACGTCACGTAATCATCATCAGTGGTTTACACAGAATAAATACATAAATAATAAACCTTACTGTAATAATTTGCAGCGTTTTTACAGGTCAAAATACTTGTATTTGTAAAGGCAGGGTTTTTTAGGAAGATAATTGAAAACATTCACGAATACAAAATAGAAATTTAGCAACTTAAAAACCATTGCTGTCACATTTTCTTAATTTGGTCGACCAGTTGGTGGGTTGAGGCATTCGAGTTCTTGAAACACATCTAGGTTTCAGGAATGATCTTCAAACGATCAGTCTCACGCTGTTCGGGGAATTACGATTTTTTCCTGTTTTTAACTTTACGATTATTGGCGGGGTTAGAAAGGTTTTTTTGATTTTTTCAGCCTTAATTTTGTTTACCTTATAAATGGGGGGGAATAATATTAAATTATATGTTGTCATAGACTGTACGATGGATTGGCGGTCGGAATATTGATGAATAAATAAATAACAAAATTTTCATACAACAACACCCCGTTTCCTGGTGGATAATCTAGAATACTTTTTGTTCTGGAAGGTTTTTTTGTGCATCGATGAAGAAAAGCTTCTGCCTCAGCTTCTTATTTCATTTTAATTCAAGAATAAGTCTTAGCTCGTGGAAATAGTTGCCCCTTATGGACAAAATAAAATCCGAAGTTAACAAGTTGTCCTCAATTCCCACCACCCACCCCATGAATGATGCATCTCCGCCAAAAATAACGAGATCAGCTACAAAATTAAAAAATAATAAACCTCCTGGGTATGATCGAATTTTAAACATTTCATTAAGAACTTACCTAAAAAAAGGAATAGAACAATTAACCAACCTAATGAACTCCTGCTTTAGTCGTGATTACTTCCCAAATCTTGGAAACAGCCGCGGTCATCCCCATACCAAAACCCAAAGACCACGAAGAGTGGTTGTTATTGTTTGTTGATCTTTTGATAAAATTAGCCGTTTTGCTGTTGGTGGATGTTTAATAGTTGAACCACTAGAGCGATCTGAGAATCCCTCCTCTCCAAGGCCATGAGGACTCGAATATGATTGCGATGACAGATTCCTCTTTCTTTAGTAACGCATTTAAGTTTACCTTAATTACGAAGTTGTTTACCGGAGCCACGTCGTTAGGGAATTCCGAGCTGACGGCAATGACGATAAGGGAGAAGGTTCGGAGAAGTTCACTACAGCCTAAATGTTGATCCGCAACTTAAGGGTTATTCTGTCGTTTGGGCGTGAATCGACCACACTGACCAATGTCAGCTCTTCCCTCAAGACACCTGAGATACAGAAGAATCGTCGAAAAAACGACATCATAGGCAGAGTTGTTAGGAAAGTAATTCGATTACCCATTACAAATTCCAATTACTTTTGAAGACAGGTAATCGCGATTACCATTCCAATTACTGTAATGGTAATCGAAAAAAACGATTCCTTTTTCCGATTACAAGTAATGGTAATCGAAAAAAATGATTACCACTATTTGTAATCGGAAAAAGTAATCGTTTTTCGATTACCGTTACAGTAATCGGAATGGAGCACTGGTAATTCGATTACTTTTTTTAATCCGATTACTGCATTGGTAGAATGCAAATTTTATGCCACAATGATAGATGACACAATGTTATCTATTTAATATCGCATGATACACATGAGAGACTCTCCGGCCAGATTGTTATTGTTATAAAATGTTTGAGAGTATTTAACCTAGATTGTAATTTTTCTTTGAACCTTGCGTCTTAAACGCATCAAACCTGTAAGAATACATCCCCCATGGAATGGACCCGGTCTGGAAAATCGTTATTTTCTGTAAAAAGTGTTTTCCCTTTTAAATCGACTTGTTTTTTTTTTTTGTAAGGAATTAATTAAACTCGGAATTAATTAAAAGTAATCGGAATGACGATTACCATTACAGTAATTGGAATGGTAATTGCGATTACTTCTGGAGTAATTTCAACCCCAAAACTTCGGATTTTCAATCTCCTTTTTAATGAAATAGTTACTAGCCAAATATACGTCATTACAATGAAAGTAATCGGAAAATGATTTTATTCCTCAAAGTAGTGATTATATCTCAACTCTGATCATAGGTACGGAAAAAGTCCCTTCTGGGAGCCCATTGTTTATGTGGAGGCCAGTGTTCAGTGTAAGGTAACGGCACCGGTAGTGGCCACTGCTCCAGTAGTGGCCATTTTAAAGTTTATATTTGAGAAATAAGGATTCCCGGTCTCCTAGTGGCTTCAAACTTGCAGGAGGTACAGCTTATGTCATCTTGTAGTCAGAGGTTGAACTAGGAGAGCGCAGAGCATCATGTGGTAAACTTCTCAATATGACCGTCCCTAGTTTCCTCGTTTGTTGGGCTGTATCCTAGAGCTTCTACTGGATAGAATCAATTTTGTTCATCTGGTATTGAATTTAATGATATTAAACACGTAAGGAGGGCAAAATGTCAAGTGGCCACTACTGAGACATGCACGTGGCCACTACTGGAAATTTCGTAATTTGATGTGGCCACTACTAGATCAAAATAAAGGTGTGAGAAAAAATTAATAAAAAATAGAAAAAATTGTTCTTTTGATAGTTTTAGGCAATGGATATGTTAGGGAAGAGTCGGGCTATATTCTAAATGAGTCCTGAAGAAAGTCAGTACTACTGTTGGCCCACAATTGTCAAAACTAAAGAAAAAAATTCTTAACTGTGGCCACTACCGGTACCGTTACCTTAGTGCGGTGGTCTCGATGCTCGCATTCCGAAAATAAATAAGTATTCTAGATCAATCCTTCTAGCAATGTATACTCGTAGATTAGTTGAACAAATAGATCGGATTCTATGATAAAATTAGCATATGACTAATAGATTGCGATTGGGGAGATCAGCAGGGTCCGTAGCAAAAGGAACTGAAGAAATGCTTTTCTTGGACAGAAAATTGTCTGAGTCTCGTTGTCCCTCTTCTTCCGAAGATGTTTGAAAACAAAAAATGCAGTAAAAACAAAATAATAAAGACGCCGATACACATCTACCTCGACAATGTCTGAATAACACGTAGGTACCAATGGCAATTAGTTCTTTCGCCGATATCCCATATACTACACTGGATGCACAACGAGCACGAATCTCTTTCACGATTCATCAGTTGACCAGACAAAGAAACAGATCCACTACGTTTACAAACATGTGGCGAAACGCGCTTGGACATTCGAGAACGTTTGTGAACAGGGTTGGCAAGCTCTGTCACAGTTCACACCACACGGCATCTTGCTGATGATCGTTTGAGAACGGTGTTCGCGAATAATGCTCGTTTGATGTAAACAGACAACTCAAAAATAACTTCCAAAGCTGAGTGGTTATAATGCAGTGATAACGAAACGATAATATCAAACTAAACCTTGGGCTCCCGAAGCTGGGAGTAAACGAATTGAAACGCTTCTTCTTTGTCTTTTTAAAGCTCTCTGATTGTTCATTCAAATATGGTGTAAATTTCAAACGCCCCGAAATTCCGCCTCGCTTGTAAATTGGACGAGATGCACACATAATTCTGATTGGAAGGTCCATTAAGATCGTTGGTTCAAATAGGGTAGGTCCAGTCTTGTTTTAATTTCAACTTTTTTATTTATTGGTTTGGGGGTGTACATGCTCCTATGCTTCTATCAGCAGCCACCCCTAACACAGGTATTTATTTATTTGAAGATACAGGCAAGCCCAATACAACAAGAAGGACAAAGTGTATGAATACCTAAGTACAAAATAATAAAGTAAACTGTAACATAGGTGATAATATACGTTTTATCCTCCACGCAGATGACCTGAAGTTTTATTCAATCATTCGAAATGTGCATGGTGTTTTTCAAACCAGCTTCAATTGAATATTGGAAAATGCCAGGTGATCTCGTTTTCTCGCTCTCAGAACGCCATATTGTTTGACCACACAATGGAAAGTATCATTCTACCTCGACCTGACATTGTGAGAGACCTCGGTGTGAACTTCGAAAAGGCACTCAACTTTACATACCATATTGGCTTTATTACAAGCAAGGCAATGAGAACACTCGGCTTCATCAAGCGCTCGTCCGATGACTTTTCGGACTTGAGCACACTGGTTCTTCTCTTCAACACATTGGCACGAGTATTGCTCCACAGTATGGTGGAACGCCCTCTACAGGAACGTCAAGTCATCTCTAGAGAGAGTTCAGCGGAAGTTTCTGCGCTTTTACTCGTACAAGTCAGGTACTCCGTGGGAATTATTTGATGTTGATGCGGCCATGAGCGCGAGTGGTCTTTTGTCATTGGAGAAGCGGAGGATGTTTGTTGATGCACTATTGATCTACAAGCTAGCAAACAGTTTGATCGATGCAGCTACTTCTATGTTCCAAATCATATGACACGGAACACACCTACCTTTTACCCTCAAGTTGCTGGCACGAATTATCAGTTTAACGCCCCGCTCGCCAGAATCCAGCGAAATCTTAATAGAATGGAGATTGATTTCTTCGATTCTTCGCTCCCGAGGTTTCGTCGATTGGTCCTGAGCAATCTTCGCGCCCCTCAATGATCCCCTCAAGTCTCCAAAAATGTCCTATATTTTAAAAGCTGTCAACCAAATTGTAATATTAATTTTTCCTTTTACTCGTATACGTACACATTTATTTTCATTCATCAACTTTATATCATATATTTAAACATTCATTGTAAATTTTTGTCAATAGGGCTACTGACCGCTAATTTGTAAAATAAATAAAATAAAATAAATAATAGAGATAAAATGCAGTTGATACTTTTAACAAGGCTCGGGGAGAAAATATTGTGATAAGATGCAACCTTTAGAAACTACGAGGAAGAAGAAGGCAAGAGTGAATAGAATTAAAAGAATCGAAAAAAGTCTATGAGAATTGGTTGATAAGGAGGTTAGCTTCTCTGGGTAATCTACCCAGCTGGTGGTTGTACAAAAAATTTGTGAATGAAAAAGGACGGTGAAGGCGATTTGTGCATGCTAAAGGAGGATTCCTATTGCAGAAGTTCTAAGCGCTCATAGCTTCTTTCGTAGACAGCACATTTGGTTTATTAAAGGATTAGAATTATGTTAATTCAAGGATTACGATAGTGCAGAATTGATGGCTCGATTCGGAGGTTTACTCGATTCATCCGTTGGAAACCGTTGACCGCGGATCTCGATCGTTAGCGGCCATGACGGATAAAATCCAGAAGCCCATTATCCAGGTAAACTCTCCCATACTAATCCTTAACGAAAACGAGCCGAGAACGTAAGATTCTGACGTGTGGGTGCGCGTTACTTTAACTGATCCAACAATCCCCATTAGAAGCCCACTATCAGTTTTGAACTTTTGACTTGTCGACAGTGATTTGCAGTCTACTGTGATTGATCGCTCACCAATCAAGCGGTCGACAATTGTGAAAGGCAAATGACTGGCTTCCGTTGGCGGTTTATCATTTCTCAACGCAATTCCATTGGTTAACCTTTCAATTAATGTCTTTCACGGAGGTAAATGGGCGATTTCATCTGTTCATTCGTTCAAGGAATTAATATGCCATTGAAATAAGAAAAATAAACAGTCGATAGTAGACCGAACTAATTAGGTAGTATAAAACATCAAGAAAATAGTCATATTTAACATCATTTCAAAGGAAAATTAAAAATTAATTATCAAATAAACGGAAAAATTATTTAATGAGAATCCAAAAAACGTGCTGGAATTTGGCAAATATCGGAACTTGCAAATTAGATAAGCTTTTCAGGTGTATGGTCGAATTTGCGAAAAAAGAATAGAGAAAATCGGTTGAGAATCACATGACAAATTTTGCCTACATGTTTACATGTTTACATTTTTTGCCAGCATGTCAAAAAAAAGCGGAAGGAGCTTGATATTAGGTATCGAAAAATGTACTGGCTTATGAGCAGACACTCGCAGCTGTCAACGTCTAATAAGCTTATGTTGTGCAAGCAGGTCCTAAAACCTGTGTGGACCTATGGTGTGCAGCTATGGGGCTGCACTGCTAATAGCAACATCAAGATTGTACAAACATTCCAGAACCAAGTATTGAGTACATTGGTGCACGTTGGTACATTCGGAACGACAACCTCCATAATGATTTGAAGATCGAGAGCGTCGCTGCCACAATAAGAAAATTCGCCGTTAAACACTCTGAACGGCTAAAGGGCCACGTCAACGCCGAGGCCGTCCATCTCCTTGATTTTGACCACCTTTTTCGAAGATTAAAGAGAAAGAAGCCGTTCGAACTGACACTTGACGTATAAAGTAACTTATCGCGAGTGAAGTGCGAACAAACTATTATTATTATTAGAACAAAAGAAACTCCTGTTATGTACAAGAGGACTGCATATTAAATTATGATACTAGAAATACATAAGTTACTAATAAGTTGCTGAAACTGACTTGATTGTAATTTTTTTTTTTCGTGATTTATTAATTGCGACTGAAAAATCAAATACATTTCATCTAGCAGAAGGATGTATTGGCTAATGGGAAGGAATTCCCATCTCTCTCTTCACAACAAACTGCTTATATATAAGCAGATCCTTCGCCCTATTTGGACCTATGGGATACAGATCTGGGGCTGTGCCAAGAAATCAAATATTAAGAAAATCCAAACCTTTCAGAATAAAATACTGAGAAGTATAGTTGGAGCCCCTTGGTACAAGCGAAACGATGATATTCATCGAGATTTGAGGATGGAGACAGCCTATGAAATTATTGCAAAATACGCAAGGAAGCATGAACATCGCCTCCACAAACACGAGAACCCGGAGATGCTCTACGTTTTGGACAACGAAGGTGAAATCCGACGTCTCAAGCGAAACAAACCACTGGATTTAGTTGTGCTGCGTGAATAGAAGTGCAATCGAACTCAGTGCTAATTAATTGAGCTATATAATAAAGGGCTAGGTTTTGCTGTAAACCTACCCTCTTGGAGTGTATCTTTATTGATTGTAATTAAAATAAATTCAAAAAGAAAAAAAAAGTTGAAATTATTTCTGAAAATTAATTTTTTCACAAGCACATGTGAAACAGAGAGAGTTCCACTTCATTGAGCGAAACACCAAACTCAAATTGACTGACATTCAGCCGAACGAAATGAAATTTATCCGTGGAATCGATATGGAATCTTAAAGTTGATGTTTTTTACTGGTTATAAACCGCTTGACACAATAAAAGAAACTTTTCGGATTTTAGTTTTCCTAGTTTATGCCGTTCGAACTTTCGCTCCTCTTATCTTTGGGTTCGTTACAAAGTTGATGAACAGAAAATGAATAACACGGCTTCAGTTGGACTTTTGCGTGATAATGAATATTTTATCCCCTTAACCCTGGTGACGCTGGGTAAACCAGCAAGTTGTGATGGATAGTTGGCCCTTCCCGTTTCTTAAATCCGTCACCTTGAGAGATGAATAGACGTTTTCAAACGTCTGGGCCATCTTCTAAGCGTGGCGGAGCATTATCACCGCATTCAGCCCAATGGAAGGGGCAACTATACCATCCCATCACCTCACATAGTACGGATATAATGATGTAACGTAATCTCCGTTAAGACATCATGGCCAGACTAGTGAGCTACTCAGAAATATTGATTTATTTATTGAACGGGACAAGCCCAATTACATGTTGTGTTACAAAAGAAAAAAATAATGAAAGATAGTGACAAAGAAATGATTTACAGGGTGGTAGGCAGAGATAAGATGTGAGGTTTGAGTATGGAGGCGGAATCGTTGAAAAAGTCATATTCGGGGAATAACTCCAGGTAGCAGTTCGCTGTTCGTGGGAGGCGGTGAAGTGGCGCATTCATTAGATAGTTCGTTGTCGTATGCTGAGTGCTGAAGAGGAGAGGTGCACGGGAGGAGATGCGGGGAACCTGGAGACCCAATCTGGAGAGCTGGTCCGGACAGGATAATTTGTTGTTGAGCAGCTTCCACATAAGGGTGAGGTCCGAGATAGATCGTCGTCCTTCCAAGGAGGAAAGGCGACAACCCTCCAGTAGGACCTCATAGTTCACCTCATCCGAAGGTGTCCCCTGCTTAAAGGCGATGTAACGCAGGAACCTTCTCTGGACTCTTTCCAGGACATATCTGTGGGCCGAGTACCTAGGAGACCAAATGGGGGAAGCGCACTCTAGGATGGGCAATACAAGCGATTTATAAAGTAGAGTGATTGCTTGCGTATTGTGGAACTCCCGGGTGCTGCGTTTTATGAATCCGAGGCGTTGTAAAGCTTTTTTGGCGACATTATCGATGTAACCAGAAAACGAAAGCTTGGAGTCAAGGGACACTCCCAGGTCATGAATTTCTCTTACTCTTAGAAGCTGGGTGCCGCACAGGTGGTAGTCATATGTAACAGGTTGCCGCATGCGATGAAAAGAGTTCTGATGGAGATTTAGAGAGATTTTTAAAGCCATCTGTTCTCGAGTATCGTCTTGACGTTTTTCTAAGTGTTTGCGGAGTTCTCCAAACCAACAAGTGTCTAGTTTGCATTGACTGCACTGAATACCGTCTTTCTTTCCGACGTTAATTTGCGATAATTTTCGTATGTATATTCCGCGCATTGTTCGTCCAACACTTTCTTGCACTTGGTACAGAAGATCGGATTATTTATTTGGTTCTCCGGCAGGAAGATCCGCAGTTTGACAGGATTTTATGGTTGCATGGTCGGGTTGTTTTTATAAAAAAATTAAATGACACGGCTTGAGGTTGTCATGTGAAATTGTCGGGTTAAGACCCGTCCATAGATCAGTGATCGTGCGTATAAGGTTCTCAGTTGTTATCGGTCTGTATGTGAATTTTTATGTGATTATAATTTACTCATGAAAGGTTCTCAATTTTCTACAATAATTTATCAGGTTATTTCAAATGGAAGCTCTTTTCTTTTTTTTTTTTTTTTTTTTTTTTTTTTTTTTTTTTTTGTTTAGGTTTTTTGTATTTGGATTTTATATTCGGATTGTACTATTTTAAAAAGAAAGAACAGAAAGATAATGTAATGTAAAAAAAAAAAAATTGTTGAATCAATTCTAATTCATTAAACTTGATATTATTCCCTTTTTTACCTTATTAATCATGGCATTTTATTGTAGATATATATGGTTCAGAAATAATATACGCAAGGTTTTGGAAATAGATATAGTTATTTCTTCAATAAACGTATTTATCTGCTCCAAGAACGAGGGCTCCTATTAACCACTGGAAAAGGTTTTGGTATTCCTTTAATGAATGGCAAGGTGTGATACAAATGGCGAGTAAGGAGTTCCGATTAATATTAATCTGGGATATTAATATCAATTTGAGGTACAGGGATTGAACGGATCACCTGGTCGGATAGTGAGTGGTAAGGAGAGGGGCTTGTCGGGTTCTCTTTGTTCGGATAAGTTCGGCTCCTCTCGATTGTTCCAATGATTTCGGGATGTTTGGGTCGGCTATCAAATCAATAACAGAGCATGCATTTTACTCTTAGAAGCTTGCTGCACAGTAAAAACTTTGGCCTCGTCAAACAGCTCAGTTTAGAACCTCCGAAAGAGAGGTTGGTTTAGAAGCACCTTCAAAATAGCTAGGGACTCGCTTATCTTGTAAAGAAATAATCAATTTTTGTACAATAATTTGTTGCATTTTCTCCGCAGCTTCATTCGATTCAGCGTTCGTATATTCCGCTTTCAGTTAGAAATGCATTAAATTATTTTACAATCTAGCAGGTACAATAAGCAATTCTGCGCATAAACCGTAAAGAATGCAGTCGTTTTGTTTACAACTGTGGTAAATCAGCAATAATTGATTCAAGTTCATTATCTTACACTCTTTTAAGGTCGAATTATCATTCAAGTTGAATTTTTAAATGTTTCTTTCTCGAGCATTGAATTTACGGCTCGTTGCAGTTTAGAAGCAGTTTCCGGATCTGATTTATATGGTGATTTGAAGGCGGTAATGTTATTTTTCTCGTCGAATCAAACGCGATGTTCACGCGCATGCGCGGCGTAATAATCCGGGCGGCTGAAGGCGTTACGCGATTGAGTTCATTAATCATTCCCGAGGAGGCGCTAGGGAGTCAATCCTTCCAAGAACAGAACCGCACCCTCCCTGTTATTGACGAAATGTTCCCGCTTCCAGGGGTCGACTTTTTATTGGTTTCGCCGCACGTCCTGGTCCAGGGCGCGGGCTGATTCATGAAATCGCGGAACGCGGCAATTAAAATGTGGTTCAGGAAACGGTCAACGGAGTGGGCGTCTGTCCGGGTAGAGGGAAATTATCCTCTGGGGGACTTCTCGAATGACGTCCGCAACGACTGAGAAGGACGGTGTGTTCTGACAGTGAGGGATTTCTTGTAAAACCTGACACTCGGGTAGTTCACACGTTCTAATGTAACAGGGCCCCGGTATTGCTGTGTTTCTTCAAACAAGGTCTTTCCGTTCCGAAGTCTTAAATGGAAAAACACTCTCCTATCGTTCTTGCTCAGCCGGCACATTCCTACAGTTTGTTCCTCTTCCACGTTACTTTCAGCTTCTGTTTCAAAAACAAAAGCAAAGAACTTCGTTGACTCTCACTTCTAGGAGCCCACAATATTTAACGGCTAATTTAAAAACTACTAATAACATCCCACGTTCTGTTTTTAAGAAATGTATATTTTTTATTTTATTTGTTTATCTGTACAGATCTTACGATCATTACAAGGAGTAGCATATATACATTACATATTGAAGTTCACACTGAGTATCGGCGAAACAAAATACAAAAAATAGGTATCTAACTTAGTATTGGTATTTCTCAAACAACAACAAAATAAAAGAAGAAATAGACATATAAAGAAGAAATAAAACAGAGTAAAGAAAAGCTACACTATTTTTCCTTTAGAATTATGAATCTTGTCCCAAACTGAGGTTGACAAAAAACAGGGATAAAAAAAAAGGAAACCGGGGAAAAAAAAAAAAAAACCATTTCAGACTCCAATATCTGCTAGCTAGAAGACTGATAGCTGAGAAAACCAAATAATTAGGTCTGAGTCGCCACTCTAGTCTTTATCACTGTCAAAATGAACGAGGACAATTTAATTGCCTGTTCTTTGTTTTCTATTCGGAGGATAGTTATAATATTCTCGACGGACAAGAGTTCATTGGAACTTTGGAAAAAGTTTTCCCTCGCGCTTCGGGTACAATTCCGATTTTTCGAATTAGTGAATTTTCTCTTATGCAGAGCACGTAAATCTGTTCTCAACCAAAATACCTATTTGGATTGATCAGTTGATGATATTTTGTGCCTCACCTGAAACATCAGTCTACCTTTGGCTACATCGTTTAAATTTGGAAGGGGAGATTTTCGTTCAAATTTTGCTCCAAGGACTTGATAAATTATGGATGTTTTTATTGTGAGGGGGCATTGAGGTTCAATAAAAAAAACGCTGCAAATTCTTTCAATGGGGTTCATTATTCAATTAGTTAAGTTCATGATTTGAATTTCTACTGGAGCTTTGGAATATTAAATGTTTCTACTTCTGATAGCTTTTATTGAATTTCGGAGGACACAAATATGATCAACTGATCAATCCAAATAGGTATTTTGGTTGTTTTTTACGAAGCTTATGCATACTCATTGAATAGAAATTCAATAATCCTCTGTCAATAAAATTTTTTTGATTTGATTTGATTTGAATTCAATTTATCAATTCTTAAATGGTGTTTTGATTCACCTGAAAAACTCGTTTCTTTTCTTCTGTCACTGCTCTCTCGAATCCTTGTTTTTTGTTCTTTCAACTCTTAAGTGGACTTAACATATTAATAAATATCTTCTGACTTTGGTATTTTCTAACCAAAAGTCCTGTATTCTTTACTTTTACATTAATGGAACATGATCCACGTATCCACTTTTTTGGTTTATTATTGTTTTTGTGTTGATATCAGTAACCTAGTGACGTAGTGATGTATTTGTGATGTAGTAATGTACCTTTGGATACATCGTTTAAATTTGGATTTGTAGTTTTAACCAACACGGGTTGACTTGATAAATTATGGATTTTTTTATTGTCTGATTGAACCAAAAAAAGACTGCAAATTCTTTCACTGGGGTTTATTATTCAATTGGCTTGCGTTCATGATTGTTGCGTTTGAATTTATACTAAGCTTTGGAGTGTGCACGTTTCACAGGTGATAGAGCGATTATTGAATTTCAGGAGGCACACAACTATGATCAACTGATCAATCCAAATAGGCATTTTGGTTGAGAACAGATTTACGTGCTCTATGCATATCTCTTGAAATTCAATAATCGCTCTATTATCTCTTGTGAAACAAGTACACTCCAAAGCTTAGTAGAAATTCAAATCATGAACGCAAGCCAATTGAATAATGAACCCCAGTGACCCCAAGAATTGGCAGCTTTTTTTATTTTTTGTGTCTTGTCATTTGTGATTTTTCAGTATTTCGTAATTTTGGAACTACTAGCAAATGTTTTTTCTAGTTTCCATCTAGTTAGATTGAAAAAATTACATTTTTACAACAAAAAGTTTGAAAGAATTATAGTCCAAGTGGCCTTTTTGATACATCGCGCTTTTGTGAGTTACCTGTTCATGTAACATTCATACATAAGTTTAAATACCTATGTGTAAGCAATTCTATACCTTCTTATCTAGTTCAATTGAAATAAATAATCTAGTTTTTCAACAAAGAAAAGAGTTGAACAAAAGTAATCATTTTCCAAGAGGCCTTTTGAAGCCAATTGCGTGTTTTCGGAAGCAAGAGTTCATTTTTAGCCATTAACGACTATTAACGGCTGTTATTTTAAACAATGAAGAATTTTTTTATGAAAAATGTGATTTTAAAATTGTATTCTGGTTCTTTTGTATTTACTGCAATGGAAAGTAGAGAAACCAGCAAGATAATCATTGAAAATCAAGGGGGGTCGATAGACTGCGCGAGCGCCGGTGTGACTCAGGTTGGCGCAAACGCGTGAAGGTTGATGGTTGTATCACATGTGAAGGCTGAACGGAAAATTCTTGGACTGAAGCAAAATCGAACACGCGGCACGATCGCTTTGCCGCAACAAAGCGCGATGCCGCGTTGTTACGTCTGACACATCTGTAGAGTTGTATTGTTTGATCGCACTGATAGATCGCGATGGGCGCCCGCTCGCCCATGATGCGTCTGCGGCTTGCGATTTCTTCATGTACATACCGCAACAGGCGCCAGCTGCGCCGCGCTGCAGTATCCTCCAACGACTATTAGAGTTATCTCTCAAGAGACGCGGCGCTGCAGGCGGCCTACCTATGTGCCAGCGTCAGTTTCGATCAATCATCAAATCATCATCATCATCAATCTATATACAGACGAAAATATCAGAGCAGGTAGGTACATCAGGGGGTGGTAACGTTGGGCGGGTGGAATTCTCCGCCACCCCCCACCACCACCCATGAAGGGGAGCGTCGGACCGTCTCCCAGGGCAACCGCTGGGTGGAATTCACCCCCCCCCCCCTTCTCGACCGCGCCAGTGAAGGGGACCCCACCAATGAGGAGCGTCTCCCAGGGCAACCTGCTCCCCTCCTCGGGGACTTGGAATATACGATTTTTGGTTTATTATTCAATAATCACTGGGGTTTATTATTCAATTGGCTTGCGTTCATAATTTGAATTTCTACTAAGCTTTGGAGTGTGGGCGTTTCACAGGTGATAGAGCGATAATTGAATTTCAGGAGATATACATGGAGCACGTAAATGTGTTCTCAAGCAAAATACCTATTTGGATTGATCAGTTGATCATATTTGTGTGAAAGAATTTGCAGCGTTTTTATTGCACATTCGGATTCTACACCCTTTGAAACGTAAACCATGAAATTTTCAGGGGGGTAGAATTTTAATAAACCCCAGAGAAAGAATACTTATTTACCCCACTAATAATGTTGAATAATGTTTACCTATATATAATCAGCGTTTCATGCACATCAGAATGCTTCAACCTGTGTATTGGCTATAAACTACAAGTATCAACATCGGCTATCACTCCAGTATCCAAATTCACTACAACTCGACGCTTTCGGCATCACTAGGTTACAAACAAACAATAATAAACCAAAAACCCAACGAAATTCTTTCACTGGGGTTTATTATTCAATTGGCTTGCGTTCACGATTTGAATCTTACTAAGCTTCGGAGTGTGAGTGTTTTACAGGTGATAGAGCGATTATTGAATTTCAGGATATCTACATGGAGCACGTGAATCTGTTCTCGACCAAAATACCTATTTGGATTGATCAGTTGATCATATTTGTGTGCCTCCTGAAATTCAATAATCGCCCTATCCTGTGAAACACGCAGACTCCAAAGCTTAGTAGAAATTCAAATCATGAACGCAAGCCAATTGAATAATAAACCCCAGTGAAAGAATTTGCAGCGTTTTTTTATTGAACCTCAATACCCCCCCCCCCCCCCACAATAAAAACATCTACAATTTATCAAGTCCTTTGGCACTCGTATTGCGTTAAAACTTCCCCAAATCCAAATTTAAACGATATAGCCAAAGGTAGACAGATGTAGAGGGGGCACACAAATATCATCAACTGATCAATCCAAATAGGTGTTTTGGATGAGAACCGATTTACGTGGTCTATGCATATCTCCTGAAATTCAATAATCGCTCTATCACCTGTAAAACACGCACACTCCGAAGCTTAGTAAAATTCAAATCATGAACGCAAGCCAATGAATAATAAACCCCAGTGAAAATACTTATTTACCCCAGTAATAATATTGAATAATAAACCCCAGTAATAATATTGAATAATATTTACCTATATATTATCAGCGTTTCATTATCAGAATGCTTCAACCCGTGTATCGGCTACTAACTACACTACAAGTATTCACATCGGCTATCACTCCAGTATCCACATTCACTACAACTCGACGCTATCGGCCGGACATCACTAGGTTACAAACAAACAATAATAAACAAAAAAACGCAAATGTTTGCACCATAAATCGGGCCATACATCGGGAATGGTTTGACCTACGGACGTGGGGAGGGGCTCATTCGATTCCTCATGGCATGTTCTTCAAATAGGTAAATATTTAGGCCGATTCGACTTGTTTTGATGTTTTTAGGGATTTTACAAAACTTTTACTGCCCTTAAAGGGCACTTTAAATTGAGTTAAAGAGCTGGCTCAAGAATTGGGGCGTCGTCGGACCAAGATGGATTTTTCCTGAAAATTTCAGATCTTTTGCACCAGCCGTTTCGGAGATATCGTGCGTACGGCGTACGGCGGACGGACGGAAAATTTTTTATTGCAGATTCGGATTCTACACCCTTTGAAACGTAAACCACGAAATTTTCAGGGGGGGTTAAAATTTTTTCTTTCCAGAGCGATTACAATGGTTTATTATTGAATAATAAACTAAAAATTGTAGGATTGTAAAGTTTTGTCATATAGTTCACAACTTCATCAATATTTTTTCTTGTTGTTGGTGGTCGCATTGCACTGATAGATAGCACCGAGCCGTGGGCTGCACATTGACGTCTTGTGGTCCGCATGTTTGACATGCCTGCTCTATACAAACTCCGCAACAGCCAGAGGCCTGCGAACTGATTGGAGACCCCCAAAGGGCAAATTTGAAGAGATGATGAGGGCGGTTAGGTAACTCGGCTGGAATATGCCAGGAAGATCCAGGTCGGGTTGGTTACCTGGCGAGAGGTTCGCGATTCGTTCGGTGAAGTAGAACGGCGGAGTGAGACTTGTCCACGCACGAACCGGACGGAAACACTCGCTCCCCGAGGTCATGCGACGTGCACGAATATTGTTATCACGGAATAGATTCATAGTTAATTTTGTATTAATTTCGTTATTTATATAAGTAGTCAAAAATGTGCAAAGACCAACGTTCAGGCAAGATAATGTGAAAAGATAAACCTAAATCTTTGGCCATACAACGAAGAGGAAACTCTGTCAATTCGGGCACATGGCTTTATGATTTTGGTTTATTATTCAATAATAAACCATTGTAATCGCTCTGGAAAAAAATTCTAACCCCCCCTGAAAATTTCATGGTTTACGTTTCAAAGGATGTAGAATCCGAATCTGCAATAAAAAATTTTCCGTCCATCCGCCGTACGCCGTACGCACGATTTCTCCCAAACGGCTGGAGCAAAAAATCTGAAATTTTCAGGAAAAATCCATCTTGGTCCGACGACGCCCCAATTCTTGAGCCAGCTCTCTCACTCAATTTAAAGTGCCCTTAGTTTAAGGGCTGTCAAAGTTTTGTAAAATCCCTAAAAACCTCAAAACAAGTCGAATCGGCAATTATTTTCTATTTGAAGAACATACCATAGGAATCGAATGAGCCCTCCCCAGGTCCGTAGGTCAAACCATTCCCGATGTATGGCCCGATTTATGGTGGCAACATTTGCGTTATTTTGGTTTATTATTTTTTTGTTTTGATAGCAGTAACCTAGTGACGTAGTGATGTAGTGATTTAGTAATGTGGATACTGGAGTGAACTCCTACAAGTCGAATCGACCTAAATATTTACCTATTTGAAGAACATACCATCAGGAATCGAATGAGCCCCTCCGCAGGTCCGTAAGTCAAACCATTCCCGATGTATGGCCCGATTTATGGTGCCAACATTAGCGTTTTGGTTTATTATTCAATAATAAACCATAGTAATCGCTCTCGAAAAAAAAATGTTTAACCCCCCCTGAAAATTTCATGGTTTACGTTTCAAAGGGTCTGGAATCCAAATCTGCAATAAAAAATTTTCCGTCCGTCCGCCGTACGCCGTACGCCGTCCGCCGTACGCCGTACGCCGTCCGCCGTAACGCCGTCCGCCGCACGCCGTCGCCGTACGCCGTACGCAAGATTTCTCCCAAACGGCTGGACCAAAACATCTGAAATTTTCAGGAAAAATCCATGTTGGTCCGACAACGCCCCAATTCTTTAGCCAGCTTTCTAACTCAAATTGAAGTGCCATTTAAGGGTTGTCAAAGTTTTGTAAAATCCCTAAAAACCTCAAAAAACATCAAGGCGGCCTAAATGTGGACTTGTTTTGTAGAACTTTCCATGAGGAATCGAATGAGCCCCTTCCCAGGTCTGTAGGTCAAACCCGATTTATATGATTAATATATTTGCGTTTGAGTTCTGTTATCGCCTTCTTGATACTGGCAGTTTCCCATCTGGCCGTTCCAATTTAAGCGCCCTCAACTCGAATATGGGAGTGAGCCCATTTCCTTTAATTTTAGGGTTGAACATGATTTTCTATTAAAACGCTGCAAATTCTTTCACTGGGGTTTATTATTCAATTTTATTAATTTGGCTTCCATTCATGATTTGAATTTGTACTAAGCTTTTGAGTGTGCGTGTTTCACAGGTGATAGAGCGATTATTGAATTTCAGGAGATATGCATAGAGCACGTAAATCTGTTCTCAACCAAAATTATTTGGATTGTTCAGTTGATTATATGCAATGTTTGTGAAACTCCAAAGCTTAGCAGAAATTCTCATGAAAGGAAGCCAATTGAATAATAAACCCCAGTGAAAGAATTTGCAGCGTTTTTTGGTTTAATGCCGATAGCGTCGAGTTGTAGTGAATGTGGTTACTGGAGTGATAGCCGATGTGGATACTTGTAGTTAATAGCCGATACGGGTTGAGGCATTCTGATATGTATGAAACGCTGATAATATATAGGTGAATATTATTACTGGGGATTATCATTCAATATTATTACTGGGGTAAATAAGTAGTCTTTCACTCCGGTTTATTATTCAATTGGCTTGCGTTCATGATTTGAATCTGTACTAAGCTTCGGAGTGTGCGTGTTTCACAGGTGATAGAGCGATTATTGAATTTCAGGAGATATGCATAGAGCCCGTAAATCTGTTCTCAACCAAAATACCTATTTGGATTGATCAGTTGATGATATTTGTGTGCCTCCTCTACATCTGTCTACCTTTGGCTACATCGTCTAAATTTGGGTTTGGGGAAGTTTTAACGCAATACGAGCGCTAAAGGGGGTATTGAGGTTCAATAAAGAAACGCTGCAAATTCTTTCACTGGGGTTTATCATTCAATTGGGTTGCGTTCATAATTTGAATTTCTACTAAGCTTTGGAGTGTGCGCGTTTCACAGGATAGAGCGATTATTGAATTTCAGGAGGCACACAAATATGATCAACTGATCAATCCAAATAGGTATTTTGGAGGCGTTTTTCAATAATGCTTGATCACTTCCAGCAGTTTCACGTTCAGAAATTGCGTTTATTTGCAAAGCGCAAATTTCTACGAGTCAAAAACCTATCCCAGTCGATGTTTCGCCCGAAAATGCTAGAAAATGACGCCCTGCATTGCAAATAACCGTAATCATTAGCTATGACAGTAAGATCCCGAAAAATAGCGTTTTTGGCACATTCTTGGCCAGTTTTTGACAAATTAGTACGAGGCGATTGGGCTAGACGATTGCAACTATACTCCCAATGAAGTCCACGCGCAAAAGGACGGATTTAGGTTGAATGAGCCTCTCCCCAGGTCTGTAGCTCAAACCATGGATCAATTCTAACAGGCGTCCATCTACTGACAAAGCCCTGCTTCAGAGACGTTTTAAAAATCCAAAACTGGAAGAAAGGACGAGTAAGAAAGTCCATTTATGTATTTCATCGAATACGCAACCTGCTCCCTCAGGATAAATTAAAACTAATTTATGACACTATGGTTCAGTCGGTCCTGCAGTACGGGATTCATGTTTGGGGCTCTGCACAGGATAGTGTGTTAAGAAGGCTGACAATAGTGCAAAAGGCAATTCTGAAGGTGCGTTTCAAACTCCCTCGTCGGTTTCCTTCTGGTGAACTGTTCAAGTGCACAAAATCGTTCTCCGTAAGGCAACTATTTTGTAAAAATTTGCTTTTGTTTTACCATAAGTATCCCAATATAATTTCTACGGAAGAAAAGTACTGTTATCCTACTAGGTATAAGCTAGAGGGTAATGTTGTAAACCCGCGCCCACGTCTCTTGTTATCAACCAGAAACCCGATATATGTCCTTTTTATTATTCACAGAAATATTCCCATGAATCTAAAAAATCCCATTCAATTTTCTCGGTCGGTATACAAAAAACATATATATAGTTTTCTGATTTCCAAAGGTCCAGAGGAGGTAGAGTCATTGCTTGTCAGCCAATATGTCACCTAAGGAAGAAGTCTTTATTTTTATATTCTCTCTCTTTTCTCTAACTAAGAAATATGCCTGTAAATATATTTAGTTTAATATGATAGCAAATACGCATATGTGATGTTTAAATAATGTAATAAATTGAACTGAAAGAGTTGGAAGTAATCCTGATTACGTATTTTGTTCGAGCTAACAGCGACCCCCCGCAAACCACGGACTTAGGTCTAATACTGCGGGGTATATTGGCAGCAAATTTATTTTTTATTTATGTAATTCAAGGTGTTTTTTTTTCTCTCTCATGTATGCATAGTAATGATGTTTATATTTTTAATTGCCAATAAATAATTTCCCTCTCGCCTTAGGTTCTCCTGCCGAAGATGTGACAGGCAGATCAACTTGTTACTCTGCAACGGGATAACCTTTTGCGAAACCCTCAGTTATCTCGATACACTGTCTTCGCCGAAGACGCCAGAAAGATGTCCTTGGGGGAGCCCTCAAAAATCTCGACAGAGTCGTGAGCGCATGCGTCAAACCGTCGGCCCGACACCTGACGACGGCGACCCACTTGCGACAGCTTACTCAACCACCCACGACACTCGGCTGATTGTATTGAAATGTCCGGGGCCGATCCCTCAGAAGTGCCTCTTCCTTACGAACAATGCTCCTCGGGTACATCACTAACCGATATCTATGATAATCGGGGCTAATCTTATGGAAAAATCTTGTCTCGTCTCGTCCCATTTAAAGTTCGCACGCGGAAGACTATCAACGCATCGGCAATTTGCATGTTTTTCTCAAAGTCGTAAATCTTCTTTCGAGGCAAAAAAGAACCCTCCGCCACGTAATTATGCTGTCATTTATACTTGGAATCTGATCTTCATGGGTGAGATATGAGAATAAACAGCAAATTTGAGAGGTTTTGGACAACATTATTCGCTTCTGACCAAAATGTCAAACCCTAATATCAATATCATCACCAATTCGGATCATTGAATAAAAACGTCTGCCAAGTGGGTGTGGCACGTAGCTTCCTCGTATCCATAACATGACCGTATAGATCATTGAAAATTATTATTGACTAAAGAACTTCGTTCAATTAGGCGAAGTAAATATTGAATTAGAGTAAATTTATTGTTATGCAGGAGCATAACTTGAGGAAATAAAGGTAGGCGTGTTCAACTATTGAACAAACTATAAAATATACCTAATAAGTCCGAACAATCCCTGAAATTTTCATCGAAATCGGTCAAGAACTCCCGGAGTTACGCTTGTGGCAAGGATTTCACGTTTGCGTATGCGCAGAGGCTACTATTGATTTGGGGGTCATGAAACTATAGGGGACCATCTACACATCAAACCGAACAATCCCTGAAAATTTCATCGAAATCGGATCAAGAACTCGGAGTTATGCGCGTAACAAGGATTTCACGTTTGCGCATGCGCAGAGGCTATTATTGATCCGGGGGTCATGAAACCTATAGGGGACCATCTACACCCCAACCCGCACAATCCCTGAAAATTTCATCAAAATCGGACTATAACTTCGTGTAGTTTTGCCCGTAACAAGGATTTGCTGACAGACAGACAGACACACAGACAGACACGGAACCAAAATTGTTCAGAAAGGTCTAAAACGCAAAATACGAGTGGAATTTTAGATTTTGGAGACAAAAAAATTTTCACATTCCGAAAGTGAAAACAATGCTTCCGCTACCTTAGCAGACTCGGAAGCAAAATTTGTAACCATAAACCTGTACTATAGACATTATTGGCTTTCACCATCAAAGTATATTGTTCGTTTGTAATTTTCTGTGACATGTCTGTGGTTAACGCCACAGAAAACTTACAAACGAACAGTACACAATGAACTGTCAATAACAGAGAAAGGAAGTAAATTATATATGTCCGGTACTAATGGATAGGTGGATGAGTTGGGAGCATCGAGGGAACTTCGGTTTGAATTGCATGTCAACCCCCCTCTGCCCCTTGTCCTTAAGACAATTGGATCGATGCATCGACTACTCATTCAATTCAATTCAATAAGAGTTTATTTCCACAGGTACATTGCTATTTTCATTATATATGTACATTACTGATATTCTCATGTACAATGGAAATGACCCATCCACTTTAAGGCACATGCCTCGCGTCGTGGATGGGGAGTCCCTTACAATCGTATTATCAACAAAACGAAAAACACTAAAAATAGTCATAACTATTAAACTTAAAGACTTATAAGCATAATATAAATTAATTCATTACCTGTTGGGTTATAACAAATAATAAATCAATATCACTCACCAATAATATAATAGTACATCAATAGGTACATCACTAAAATCAATAGAAGCAGATGGACTAGATTTGACTTTTCTAAATAACATCACGTATACACACTTTCTAAATAAGATGAACATTTAATGTGCCCTTCAGTAATCAGCCAAGTAAACAAAATTTTCTTATATTTGGCCCTATTAATTCTACTGGGGGTGTTCAGGGCATGTCTCAGTACTATGGGGATATTGTATAACATGGAACTCTTGGATGCTAAAAGTCTCATTGAGCACGTGACTTCTTGAAAAAGCTTCGAGTCTAAGAGTCTGTCCAAGAGTCGAGTCTAAGAGTGAGTTTACGAGTCAGTAAACATTTACCTTGAGTTTGGAGGCTCCTTGATGGTGGCTCCCCCTGTATTCCGATATTTCTATCGATTGCCACCATTGTCACTATTCGATTCAGCGCCAAATAATGTTTAAATTGTGATGTCGACCTCAATTTCATGAAGCAAGTCGGCATTTGAGGGAAAACGTTGATTTTCATCTCGTAACCAAACGTAATTTTCTCCGCCTAATTTCATTGTAAAATGTTTGTATCTTACACCATTGGGAAGCTGAGATTCCTAGCAAGTTTTTCTTTAAAGTGTAAGCCGAAGAACACATTACCAGTAAGCAAAAAAGGGCGATATTGAAGAAATCTTCAAAATTTGAACTTGGTTCATTTTTTTAACCAATCAGGATTGAATTGGATTTTATAACTGAGAGATAGAGAATTGAACGCTCTTTCCAACGGGATCATCAAATTTTATTTTAGTTAAAAATTTAAGAGTTTTTGGCCGTTTTAGTGACCTAAGGTCAAGAACACGAAAACAGCCCTAAAAGTGAAATAACTCGGAAACGAAGCCTCCAATAAAAAGAACTGTAAGAGGCACACAAATGGGCTGTACAATTGATTCCTTGAGTTTGTCCCATAATTAACCTCGACACCTAATACGTTCACTATTCTCTGTGCGAAATGATCTACTTTTATACCTATATTATGAAAAAGTAATTGATGTTATAGATTGATTGTACATAACATTGAATATTAATTGAGCTGTGACATGTAAATAATAATAATATTGGTATATTACTCTGTTTTCTACTTATACTGTATTCGAAAAGGAGAGAAAGGGGAGTAAATTTTTATTTTTACTCGTCACTATTCTATAGTGAAATAGTGGAAGAACGACCCTCAAATTTATGTTTTGGACATATTATAATATTTTTCTTCAATTAAGGTCAATAGCCTGACTCCCCTTCCGGCCATGGATTGTACTGCTTTCTGATCATCGGAATTACCTACATATTTGGTTGATGGTGTTATTTATTTTAAAAAACGGGCCCAATCACAAATTACAATATAGATAAATACAATTAGATTATATAATTATATAATTACAAGTATAATCTAGTATTACAGTACAAAGGGGGGGGGGGGGGGGGGGGGGGAGCGAAACAAATTGATTACGATCAAAATGAGAGAAAATTGAAACTAGTGTACAGAAAATGATTAATCATAAAAACACCGCTTTAATGAGAAGAGAAAAGATCAATATCGGGATTTTTTTGAAGTAATAAGTTGGCATTACGTAACATACTGGAGATTATCCGGGCTAATTGGGACCAGGGTGTATGGCCAATTGGAAAAACTTGAGGAGGCATGGAAAGCCATCCTTAAAATCCTCACCATGAAATACCTGTTCTTTATGTGTCAAAGACAACACATACCTAAGAATCTATTGATTTCAAAAACCAAGGCGTTAATTCAAATTTATTCAAATTCAAATTCACCTCCCATGTAATAGGAGCTGTGGCGGAACATAGGTAGCCATTTCTAAAGATGATTTGGAATTAGATTTTAAAAAATTTAAGTTCATTCTAAGTAATAAATTTAAGTAAGATAATTTTCGTCTGAAATTTCATGACTCATGATCTCACGTGCAGAGCTTCCTGAGCTTAAAAACTTAAAAAACTGAGCTTCAGAACACAAAAATAGTGCGTACTATACCTACAGGCATACTTATAGGGTAAATACTAGTAAAAAAAGTATAGGATGATTCCCGATCACAGTATTAATTAATTACTTCATAACGTTGATTCAAAACGCTGCAAATTCTTTCACTGGGGTTTATTATTCAATTGGCTTGCGTTCATGATTTGAATTTATACTAAGCTTTGGAGTGTGCGTGTTTCACAGGTGATAGAGCGTTATTGAATTTCAGGAGGCACACAAATATGACCAACCGATCAATCCAAATAGGTATTTTGGTCGAGAACAGATTTATGTGCTCTATGCATATCTCCTGAAATTCAATGATCGCTCTATCACCTGTGAAACATGCACACTCCAAAGCTTAGTAGAAATTCAAATCATGAACGCAAGCCAATTGAATAATAAACCCCAGTGAAAGAATTTGCAACATTTTTTAATGAATTTTATCAGTATTTAATGGTTATCAGATTACTTCAACTCGTAATAATAATAATAGAATACTTCAAAATAACGCGAATGTTGGCACCATAAATCGGGCCATAGATCGAGAATGGTTTGACCTACGGACCTGGGGAAGGGCTCATTCGATTCCTCGAAGAGTGTTCTTCAAAAAGAGTACAAATTTAGGTCGCCTTGACTTTTTTTGAGGTTTTTAGGGATTTTACAAAACTTTGACAACCCTTAAAGGGCAGTTTACATTAAGTGAGAGAGCTGGCTCAAGAATTAGGGCGTCGTCGGACCAACATGGATATTTCCTGAAAATTTCAGATTTTTTGCTTCAGCCGTTTGGGAGAACTCGTGCATACGGCGTACGGCGGACGGACGGAAAAATTTGTATTGCAGATTCGGATTCTACACCCTTTGAAACGTAAACCATAAAATTTTCAGGGGGGGGGGGTTAGATTTTTTTTTCAAGAGCGATTACAATGGTTTATTTTTGAATAATAAACCAAAAGGTATAGGATGATTCCCGATCACAGTATTAATTAATTACTTCATAACGTTGATTCAAAAATTGTAATTGATTCCAAGTAAACTGTTGGTTGAATATATTTAACTAACAGAGAGGTTACTGACCACTGCTGTTCTCTGGTTCTCTTTCCAAGTTTTCCATTTATATTCCAAGCTCAAGGCGCGAGCGTGCTCCGGCTTTTAAAACAGTTGTGAAGAGCAAGGAGAGGCTCTGGGTTGGCCAAATATTTTGGTAACTTCCTTGAATTATTTTCGCTTTTGAGAAACTGAGGTTAACAAATGGGATTCCGCTGTTTAGTATTTTCAGTTTGAACTCATCACCAGCGTCTGCTCAATATAACCAATGTCACACACAATTGAGGGACTTTTGTCAAGGGCAGAGTCACTGGTTTTGTTACGTTAGGTTTCGTGGCTGTTCTCAAAATTTGGAGAACAAACTTGATCCTAAATTCGTGTTTTATTGTTCCATCAGATTGAATAGGAAATCTACAATTTATTCGTTATTCCAAGATACCAATGTGGAATATCGAAACCGTCACCGTAAAGGGATGGATACAGAAATAAACGCCGTTGAAATCTCGAATAAATCATGTACCTATGTAGATTATTTTGCTCTCTCTCTCTCTCTCTCATCTCTCTCTCACTGTATTATAATTAACTACTGTACTACACTGTATATAATTAATTATTTGTGCTGTACAGACAACTAAAGAGAGCAAGAGATTCATAAATCAAAAAAACTTGTCTTGTGCTCACTCGGCTAGTGGGGGTGAACCCATAACAAAACCACAAAATGCAGCTATTGGAGTAGTAGGGCTTTATTGAGCAAATAAACAAAAGTAGTAAAATTAATATTACTTATAATTCTCGATTTAGAGAGAGAGAAATTCAAATTAATCAAACCTTTTAGGAGTTGACTTATACAATGAGTACGTGAATGAACTCCGTTGCTGTACATACAAATAACCAAAACAAGGTACTACAATTAGGCTGTATATAAGAGATATACAATTATTTTCCCTTCCGAAAATTTGCCTCAAAGGGGGTAGTTCAATTGAAAGGTATTTGGTAGGGTATGATATGGTGGAAGTATGGTGGTTTGCTTGGGAAAAGAATGATATTCTTATCTGAACGACGAGTAGCGCAGGCGCATCAGACACCGAGGTAGGACGTTCTCGATCGGAAAATGTGAGAGTACTCGAGACTTCCAAGCCGGTACTTGAAACAGTATGGTAGTGGTCAGCGTGCCCACGTTGCGCATTCAAGACGAAAAATTCGTTTCTCATGAAGCATCCCGAGAAACCATCGAAGATATAGATGACACCATTCAAAACAACGAAGCCGAAACGCCGAACAGCAGTCCGGATGAAGGTTTCGTGTCGGAAGTCCTCTTCGTAAAGAAGCTGAAGCTGAAGCATCAACGGTCGAGCCAGCGAAAATACGAGAGGTAAATTGAGATTTCTCAAAATTAAATTCCTGGTTTTAAAGAAAACGAGAGGAGAGAAGGAGACGGTATAGCGAGACGAGAGCAGACGAAACAAAAAGATACTTTTTGTAACTCTCACTGTGTTGTATTATTAAAGATCTGACCCCGGTAACTGGCCTGGAACTTTTCCAATCTATCCTGAATCTGTCCACAAACCCCAAAACGATTTGGGGAATCGGAGATTATTCAGGATGGTTGCCCAAACCAAGGGGTAACTTACCCAGAATATATATATCCAAATAAAGTTTTGTCAACAAAACGAACTCGTAACCAATGGTTCTCCGGGATGTAAGGAGGGGGAAATCGGCAGCGTGGGATGTGGTCTGGTGTCAAATAAATTCATAGCTTTCCAAAAAGTGGTGAACAATTTTTGTGCGATAAAAATTGAGAAAATCAATTTCCTTAACAACGATCGGTTGTAAGTGAAAATCATTATAAAAATACCCGCTACTTTTGTCTCACTTTTTCCTGTCGCTTTTCGGCGGGGGGGGGGGGGGGGGCTCCCATCGCAAAAACCTTTTCAAGGTTGAAATCTTTTCGGGGACACCCTGTAAGAACATCAATTTGTACAAATATTTTGGAGAAGACCAATTCCTGCCAGCGAGCACAATTGACACTAGCGTTTCCACTTTCGATACATTTGCGAATGAGTGATTAAATGAAGAGAAGAATGATTTTTTCTTTCCCAAATAATGACGTTCTAGTTCATAATTTTCAGCTACGATTATGAATCTGCAAAGATTGTCTGAATCGATTTCGATTCGATATAGGGAAAATATCGGGGGGAATGTCGATATAAAAATATTTCGAAATATCGATAATATCGCAATGTCCCTAATCGCCATAGAAAACTTGGATAACATCCTATTAGGCGCTTTCCATGTCTTAGAATGTTTTGGGAAGTGAGCACTGGTGACTTCTACAATGAACATCGTGCACGGAACTAGCAGCGCATACAGTTACATCATAACGTCAGCGACACCGAAGAAATAATAACAGTAAGTCTCCGAGAGCGATAACTTACAAACTGCCGAGTTCTGAAAGCAGTTTTACGAGTGTTTCTGGTCTAAGATAGCATTGCGTTCGCAAACAAGGGTCGTTTGATATGTCAGCGTGGATGCTGATATTCAGAGAGGAGCGTTGAGCACATTAGGTGAGCCACCTACGACCGGAAGGGAGGTGTGAAGGCGCGGCCCGCCAGTTCACGTGTGTCGACCCTCGACACAATTTCATTTTATCTCCTCATAGATACAGTATTCCATTCAACTACAGTGATATCGGCCTAGGAGTTCCTATACAAGTATATATTGCGTAGGCGAATAGACTTAATGGCTCTGTTCATTTTATCATTTACTTCACACAGCTAAGAGAGCAAACATGTACACTTAATGCAAAAACATTGAGTGTGTATGGTTGTCAAGTCGCTCAACTCTCAATCCAAGTTATTATTCAACCCGTTTATAAACATCCATTCGATTGGAAAACTTACCAAGATGTTGAGATGATTAGTTTAAGCTGTTCAAGGATATTGATGAGCTATATCCCAAATTACCAATGTGATTACATTGTTGCAGGGAAAGCATCCATGCAACCAACCAAGAACCCGAGACATGTAATAACAGCCTCTCCAGTGGTTTTAAACCTTCTACATGCGAAAAATGCTGCGAGGAGGCGGTGGCAAATCACCCAATATCCTTCTGACAAAACAAGATTCAACCAACTGACCCAAGAACTGAAGGCAACCTTGAAGGAAGAACAGGACAGAGCAGAACAAACAAAACTACTAACCCTCAATACTAAAGACTGCTCGCTTTGGAGAAAAACTAAAATCATGATTAGCGACCGAACAAGCATTCCACCTCTGAAAAGAATGGGGCAATGGTACACGACAGAACAGAACAAAGCGGATATCTTCGGACAACTTCTCGTAGAACAGTTCACTCCATTTCCCCCATCAGATCCTGTATTTGACGAAGAGATAGATACTAAGCTTGAAGAACCTCTCCAGCTCCAACCACATCGCCTCTTCTTTACACCTAAGCAAGTTCGTAATATAAACCGTTCTCCCAACAAAAAAGCTTCAGGTCACGATTTAATAACTAAGCAGCTTCTCAAATGCCTCCCACGCAAAGGAATTGTCATGTTGACTCAAATCTATAACGCAGTACTTAGAACGACATACTTTCCTTATAAATGGAAGCATGCCCACGTAGTAATGGTCAAGAAGCCAAATAAACGTGCTGATGACCCGTTGAGCTACCGGCCCATCAGTCTACTGCCACTCTTCTCAAAAATATTTGAAAGACTTTGCTTCCTCATCTTCTCTCGGCGCTCTCTTCATTACTTCCAGATACGCAGTTTGGCTTCCGCTCCTCTCACTCCTGTTCCCACCAATTACATCGAGTTATTGACAGTATTCTTGAGACGTATGAGAGCAAAAAAGTGTGTCTAGGAGTGTTCTTGGACACAGAAAAAGCATTTGACAAGGTTCTACATAAAGGTCTCTTGGTTAAAGTGAAGCCTCACCTATCTGACACTTTATACCGCATCTTATTTTCATACCTAGACGGACGGACTTTCTCTGTAAAATGCGGAGGAGCACTTTCTACCTCTAAATCAATGAAATCAGGAGTGCCCCAAGGAAGTGTTCTTGGTCCCTTCCTATTCCTTCTATACACTCATGACATTCCTAGTCCACCAGACGTAATGACAGCTCAGTTTGCAGATGACACAGCTACGTTGACAAAAGCCGATAGTTTTCACGAAGCTGGAGAGGTACTCCAACGTCACCTTAGTGAAATTGAGGATTGGTCAAGGAAATGGAGACTCAAGATCAACAGCTCCAAATCAGCTGCAGTACCTTTCACCTATTTGAGACAGAACTTCACAGACCAACTTACGATGAACAACGAAACAATACCCATTGTGACACATGTGCGATACCTTGGTCTTCACTTAGATGAGCGAATGACTTGGAAAGAGCATGTCACCTACCTGACAAATAAGATCCGACAGCGGATTCGCCAGCTCCGACCTCTGCTCACAAAACATTCCCCTCTCTCCATCTCAACAAAAAGACTGATATATCTTTCTCTCATCCGACCAATATGGACTTACTCATGTGGACTGTGGGGAGCAGCTGCAACATATCACATTAATAAAATCCAAGTGTTGCAAAACCGGGTATTGCGCATGATAACTGGAGCGGACTGGTTTGTGCGAAATTCAGTTCTCCACAATGATCTTGGAATCCCGATGGTGAAGACTGTGATCAAGGACACATATATGAGAATGAGCAGCAAAATGGTGGACCATACTAATCCCTTAATAGCTTCCATTCCCACCAATTCACCTGAACTCCCACCGAACCGTCGCCTGAAAAAACGTCGCCTTCAAGACGCTCTATTAGGAGATATAGAGTTTGAAAATATGGACTAAAGATGAGGGTAGCCACTGGGCTACACCTCACTACAGCCAGTGAGAGAGATCTTTATCCTACTATATTTAAGAGCAAAACTGTAATGTTTTTAAACAATAAAGTTATCTAATTAATTAAAAAAAATAAAAAAAATAAATAAATTTTCCACACTTTTATTAGCTGTTCATTGGGTCATGCCAATTTTATATTGTTTCTCAGTCTACCAACAAGTAGAGAAGCTTAGTTCTCACTTTCGGGAGATGAGGTTTTTTTGTCACCAATATCAAAACGCTGCAAATTCTTTCACTGGGGTTTATTATTCAATTGGCTTGCGTTCATGATTTGAATTTCTACTAAGCTTTGGAGTGTACGCGTTTCACAGGATAGAGCGATTATTGAAATTCAGAAGATATGCATGGAGCACGTAAATCTGTTCACAACCAAATACCTATTTGGATTGATCAGTTGATCATATTTGTGTGCCTCCTGAAATTCAATAATCGCTCTATCCTGTGAAACGCGCACACTCCAAAGCTTAGTAGAAATTCAAATTATGAACGCAAGGCAATTGAATCATAAACCCCAGTGAAAGAATTTGCAGCGTTTTTTTATTGAACCTCAATACCCCCCCCCCCACAATAAAGACATCTATAATTTATCAAGTCCTTTAGCGCTCGTATTGCGTTAAAACTTCCCCAAACCCAAATTTAGACGACGTAGCCAAAGGTAGACTGATGTAGAGGAGGCACACAAATATCATCAACTGATCAATCCAAATAGATGTTTTGGTTGAGGACCGATTTACGTGGTCTATGCATGTCTCCTGAAATTCAATAATCGCTCTATCACCTGTGAAACACGCACACTCCAAAGCTTAGTAAGAATTCAAATCATGAATGCAAGCCAATTGAATAATAAACCCGAGTGAAAGAATACTTATTTACCCCAATAATAATATTGAATAATATCCCCAGTAATAATATTTACCTATATATTATCAGCGTTTCATACATATCAGAATGCTTCAACCCGTGTATCGGCTATAAACTACAAGTATCCACATCGGCTATCACTCCAGTATCCACATTCACTACAACTCGACGCTATCGGCATCACTGGGTTACAAACAAACAATAATAAACCAAAAAACGCAAATGTTGTCACCATAAATCGGGCCATACATCGAGAATGGTTTGACCTACGGACGTGAGGAAGGGCTCATTCGATTCCTCATGGTATGTTCTTCAAATAGGTAAATATTTAGGCCGATTCGACTTGTTTTGAGGTTTTTAGAGATTTTACAAAACTTTGACAGCCCTTAAAGGGCACTTTAAATTGAATGAGAGAGCTGGCTCAAGAATTGGGCGTCGTAGGACCAAGATGGATTTTTCCTGAAAATTTCAGATCTTTTGCTCCAGCCGTTTGGGAGATATCGTGCGTACGGCGGACGGACGGAAAAATGTTTATTGCAGATTCGGATTCTACACCCTTTGAAACGTAAACCATGAAATTTTCAGGGGGGTTAGGAGGTTTTCCAGAGCGATTTCAATGGTTTATTATTGAATAATAAACCAAAAGACCAGTCGCATTTTGCGTTTTAGACAATTCTGAACAACTGTAATGTCGTGTCTGTCTGTCGGACAAAACGATTACAAGTTTCACAATAGATGAGTATAAATACTCATAGTAAATGTACAATAAAAGGCATTTGTGGGGAACAACCGACCAGCTGTAAGATATGATTCGACCCGCGAGACATTAAAAAACCCATCTTCAAAATCTATTAAAAACGCCTACGCTACTTGCCCATACATGACTTGGAAAATTTACCAAAATATTGATTTATGCGTTAGGTAGTACTTATAAATGCGAACAGTTGTTTTCATTGACCAACAGTAATAAGTCAAAACGTCGTATAAATCTGAATTGTGGAACTTATTACAATTCAATATTGTCACCTTCAAAATAACGTCCTTCTGAGGCCACACAGCGCTGGAGACGTTTCTTCCACTTCTTATAGCAGTGCTGGAACTCCGAAACTGAAATAACCTTCAGCTGGTCGGTTGCAGCCCTTTGTAGACTGTCCCTTGAGGTAATTTTTCAACTTTGGGAAGAGAAAAAAGTCACAAGGACTCAAGTCGGGCGAATAAGGAGGCTGAGGAGCCACAGGAATGTTTTTACTGGCCGAAAACTCGTTTATTGGCATTGCTGTGTGACAAGGAGCATTATCGTGATGCAACACCCACTTGTTCTTGATGTTTGGTCTCACACGAATGACCCTTTTTCGAAGTATTTCAAGAACCTCTCGGTAAAAGTATTGATTGACCGTATATAGAGGTTCTTCTTGAAAGACGAAAGACTTCGAAAAAGAGCGAGAGAGAGAGAGAGAGAGAACATTCTACTTTACAGCATTGTTATCATTTAAATGATTAACAGGAGTACAATCCAGTTCCCCGACCCTAGGACCCGACAGTTCCGAACCCCCCCCCCCCCCCCTCAACACTCCTTCAACTAACCTTCGGGTGGGCTCCCCCCGCCCTTTGTTATCCCGGCATCACCACTTTTCCATCCGCCCGAGGGGGTCATTCGTGTAGCTGCCACCTTGGTAAGCACTAGCCTCTCTGGTGCTCTGGTTGAATCTACAGATTTTTCCAGGGAGTTCTTAGGCTTAGTAAGTACCGTTTATGAACATAGAATGCGCTCACGTAAACCCTTGTTAGAACCCCCCCCCCCTGCCCAGCTTTTGGTTTCATCTCTGTTTACTAGCTCCCTCCTCTGAAAAATCAATATTTTGGTCCATGCAAGAAAAAATCTTCGGTACTTAAATGTGTAAAATTAATCATTTAAATGATCGGCTGTAGAACCACTCTCACTTAATTTAAAGTGCCCTTTAAGGGTTGTCGAAGTCAAGGCGCCCTAAATTAGGTTTTTTTTTGAAGAACTTTCCATGAGGAATCGAATGAGCCCTTCCCAGGTCCGTAGCTCAAACCATTCCCGATGTATGGCCCGATTTATGCTGCCAACATTTGCGTTATTTTGGTTTATTATTGTTTTTGTTTTGATCGGAGTAACCTAGTGATGTAGTGAAATGGATGGATACTGGAGTGAACTCCTAAAAGGATTTATAGCCGATACATGGGTTGAAGCATTCTAATATGCATGCTCCGTCTAACGAAATTTAAAATTTTCAAATAGAATATTTTTCCATTGTAATCGCTTTTGAAAAAACGCTGCAAATTCTTTCACTGGGGTTTATTATTCAATGATTCATGATTTGAATTTCTACTGAGCTTTGGAGTGTGCGTGTTTCACAGGTGATAGAGCGATTATTGAATTTCAAGAGATATGCATAGAGCACTTAAATCGGTTCTCAACCAAAATACCTATTTGGATTGATCAGTTGATCATATTTGTGTTCCTCCTGAAATGCATCAATCTATCACCTGTAAAACACGCACACCCCAACGCTTAGTAGAAATTCAAATCATGAATCATTGAATAATACACCCCAGTGAAAGAATTTGCAGCGTTTTTTATTTCAGAGTCTATCCGGAAAGCTATTCCACCTAAATTGTTTCAAATCCCGACAGTGAAAACAAAGTTCCCGGATTCGGGAGTAACTGTGTCTTATTGCTAAGAGCCTGGGGCGGTTGAATTATGTTACATTATTGAATTTTCATGCAATCCTCGCCGGCGTGTTTTTAAGGCGTAGGCGTCTGACATTCACCTCAAATCGTATCATTGCCACTAAATCAATTGGTTCAGTTTCATAACGATTCGTTAGCCGATCACCTTGACAGAGATTAAGTACTCGTAAATAACGACTGAACGTCTCACCTTGTACAAGAACGGCGTACATAGTTCTGTATAACCAAACGTACCTGCAACAAAAAAAAAAGAATTGATAGCTCGATTTTCTAAATCAATAAATATTCGTTACATTAAGAAATTAAAAAGAGGGATTGAAAGGTCGGATGACCCAACAAATAAAGGAAGGCTCGCTCGCTCCCAGGGACTTCTGAATGTGAGGTAGCCCACATAACTCGTTTGCCCACAATCTCCCGTTTTCACCTCGATATCCCCCCCTATAATTAATTCATCGCTTCTTTATTGTTTTGCAATCCGTATTCTTATTTCCGATCGAGTTGGTATTTTTCACGTTTCGAACCGAGCGAAGCGGGTTTTACGTGAAACCGACAAAAATAGTTCGTACACTTTACAAGTAAAGTTCAAGGCAACTTCAAAAGCATTGTCCAAAAAAACAACTGAAAACAACGAAAAAATCCGTGTTCATATTGACTTGTTGTCTGCGTCTCAAATAACAATCATTTGGATCGGATCTCGTACCGATAAAAGAATTGGCAACTGGAATTCATCCCGATTCGAATTTACAATTCTAATTTTCCTGCCAGACGTTTTCGATAAAACCAGAGGCAGACCTTTCGAGGGTCTTGCCCTCTTCAGATATCGTGTTATGCAAAAACTGTTTTTTTATTTACTTTTTGTTCATTCCATTTAAAGAAAGCATTTAGTTAACCACGTATCAATAACTACCGATTAATTAATCACTTAGTGATCATACCTGTGTCCGAAAGCAGCTGATAGGACGAATTGTTTTGAGCTTTTAGGTGTCCTAGCGAACTTGATTGTAGTACACCGTGTTCGTTTTTATTTTACTATTTTCAGTAACGTTAATTCACTTTTGGTTTATTGACACTTGTTACACAAAATATTGGTTTAATCAATAATAAAAAAACTGAAAATTTCATGGTTTACGTTTCAAAGGGTGTAGAATCCGAATCTGATAAAAAAATTTTCCGTCCGTCCGCCGTAGATTTTCCCAAACAGCTGGAGCAAAAAATCTATTTTCAGGAAAAATCAATCTTGTTACGTCGACGAGTTCTTGAGCCAGCTTCTATCAATTTAAAGTAACATTAAGGGCTGTCAAAGTTTTGTAAAATCCTAGAAATCTCAAAACAAGTCCAACCATGAATGTAAACATTTTCTGTACCATGAGGTATCGAATGAGCCCCTCCCCAGGTCCGGAGGTCAAACCATTCCCGATGTATGCGAATAACATTTGCGTTTTTTGGTTTATTATTTATTTGTTTGTAACCTGGTGAATCGATAGCGTCGAGTGTTGAATGTGGATATTGAATACTTGTAGTGTAGTTAGTAGCCGATACACGGGTTGAAGCATTCTGATAATATATAGGTAAATATTATTCAATATTATTACTGGGGTAAATAAGTATTCTTTCACTGGGGTTTATTATTCAACTTGCGTTCATGATTTGAATCTTACTAAGCTTGAGTGTGCGTGTTTTACCGGTGATAGAGTGATTATTGAATTTCAGGAGATTTGCATAGACCACGTAAATCGGTTCTCATCCAAAACAATTTGGAATGATCAGTTGATGATAACATCTGTCTACCATTGGCTACATCGTTTAAATTTGGATTAGGGGAAGTTTTAACGCAAAACGAGTGCCAAAGGACTTGATAAATTATAGATGTTTTTATTGTGGGGGGTATTTTCAAAAAAAAAACGCTGCAAATCCTTTCGCTGGTTTATTATTCAATTGGCTTGCGTTAAACCAGTCTGCGTGTTTGTTTATTGAATTTCAGGAGTCACACAAATATGATGAACTGATCAATCCAAATAGGTATTTTGGTTGAGAACAGATTCACGTGCTCCATGCATATCTCCTGAAATTCAATAATCGCCCTATCCTGTGAAACTCGCACACTTAATTCATAGAAATTCAAATCATGAACGCAAGCCAATTGAATAATACAGCCCAACAAGGACAGCGTTTTCAAGTTCCATAGAATCAAAAACTTCCGTAAGGGCGATAAAAGAGGTTCTTAGACATTCCACTTGGAGTCTAGTTGGAATAACGACGATAAATTTTATCTTATAAAGATAACATTTAGGAGCGCCAGTAACCTCCACATGTAGGAGGGGGCAATACCATCTGCATCTGTAAGGTATTTGACGGAGGACGTGCAATTAAATATTTATTTGCTCTGCAATCAATTAGGATAATAAAAATAATGTGTAAAAATTGAAAAAAGCCAAAACACAATAACTTGTGGGGATCAACCCACTACCCTGAGACTTGGGGATAAAGAAAACAAAAATAATTAGGTTAACTCTTCTAGTACCAAAACAATTTAATGATCGATGTTAAACTATATGGGCCCATTAAGGAATTACAGCCGTACTGTGCGAGCTACGAGTTTCAAAAAATTGAACCGGTCCTTTTGGTTTATTATTCAATAATAAACCATTGTTTATTCAATTTCATGGTTTACGTCCAACAACGCACCAATTCTTTAACCAGCTCTCTCACTTAATTTAAAGTGCCCTTTAAGGGTTGTCAATGTTTTGTATAATCCCAAAAAAAACCTTTAAAAAAAAGCAAATTCTTTCAAGGGGTTTATTATTCAATTCATGATTTGAATTTCTCTAAGCTTTGAAGTGTGCTTTCCACGAGGAATCGAATGAGATATCCCCAGGGACGTAAATCTGTTCTCAAAAAATATCTATTTGGATTGAGTTGATCATATTGTGCTTCCTGATTTAATGCACCTATCATTGTGAACGTGGATACTGGAGTGAAATCATGAAAAAGGTTTATAACGATACACGTGGTTGAAGTTTTTGATTAACCATAAAAACCCCCCCACAATAAAAACATCTATATATTATCAAGTCCTTTAGCACTAGTATCGCGTTAAAACTTCCCCAAATCCAACTTTAAACGATGTAGCAAAAGGTAGACTGATGTAGGGGGGGGCACACAAATATCATCAACTGATCAATCCGAATAGGTGTTTTGGTTGAGAACCGATCTAAGTGCTCTATGCATATCCTTTGAAATTCAATAATCGCTCTATCACCTGTGAAACACGCACACTCCGAAGCTTAGTACAAATTCAAATCATGAACGCAAGCCAATTGAATAATAAACCCCAGTGAAAGAATACTTATTTAGCACGTTAATATTGAATATAAACCCCATAATATTGAATAATATTTACCTATATATCATCAGCGTTGAAATCAATCAGCTGCTTCAACCCGTGTATCAGCAATAAACTACCTAGTATCCACATCGGCTATCACCCAGTATTCAAATCGACGCATCGGCATCACTAGGTTACAAACAAACAATAATAACCAAAAAACGCAAATGTTGGCACCATAAATTGGGCCATGCGGGAATGGTTGACCTACGGACCTGGGGAGGGTCTCATTCGATTCCTCATGGTATGTTCTTCAAATAGGTATGATTGTGTGCCGCTTCGACTTGTTTTAAGGTTTTTAGGGATTTTACAAAACGTTGACAGCCCTTGCACTTTAAAAGTGAGAGAAATGGCTCGAAGAAACTTGAGCGTCGTCGGACCAAGATGGATTTTTTGAAAATTTAGATCTTTCGATTCTACGTTGAATTTGGAAGAGGAAAAGCATTGTTGCAGAGAATTTTTTAGAGACTTTGAAACGTTTGAGAGTTATTTCACTTTTTGCGAACAACAAAAATCGACGAATTCTTTCAGAAAAAAACGCTTTTCTCCAATTATCTTCAATATTTTTTAGATGTTGACCACATTTTTGAAATCAACATCAAATTTCCTATCAACAGAAGCCAGTTTACATCATCAACAATCAGTACACATACAAATTTTACTAGACGAGTTTTATCGGCACTTTTCATTCTACTAAAATTACCAACGTTTCAAATAGATTAGAGAAACAGATTCATGGTTGTGGAGTGTGGTGTGACCACTTTCTTATGAAACATCAAGGCGGAGCGTAAGTTGGTATATTTTTATTGGAAACGTTTCATTCCTCTATGGGAACTTCATCAGTCCTGTTGTAATGTAAGTATACCAGCCATCAATATCATCACCATCCAACAACATATATGTGTGATTGTTGTAATTTTTTCCCTTATCTTTTTAGTTTAGTTTTTTTAACTCTCTCTAATATCCTTTCTTTTTTCTTCCAAGAGTGTAGTAGTTTTTCACATAATAGCATCAATCGAATTTCAACTGTTCATGAGAAGTTTAACTATAAATATCCTCTCTTCTGGATTTCCAATGATAATCTTATATTACCTGTTTGGCAGATTAAGGAAAAAATTACAACAATCACACATATATGTTGTTGGATGGTGATGATATTGATGGCTGGTATACTTACATTACAACAGGACTGATGAAGTTCCCATAGAGGAATGAAACGTTTCCAATAAAAATATACCAACTTACGCTCCGCCTTGATGTTTCATGAGAAACAGATTGCAAGTCGATTTGGGTGTTCCAAATACGTTACCTCGGCTTGTGAAGGCTGAAGAAAATCAGGTGAAAATGTCATCCACTCTTCTTGTAGTCGAGTAAACGCTGCGACGAGTTGAAACAGCCGTAGATATCGACAGAAATAATAATTCTACAACTTCTGATCGAGACAACGTTAAATGAAACGATACGAAAAGTAATTTTTGGGAGCATAACGAGAGAACTGTTCGGTATGACCGTCATAGAAATCATTTAAAACTGAATGAACAAAGGAAATTCCTCCTTCCTAGAAATAGTTTCCAAAACATTTCAGACCCTTTATCAAAAGATAGGAAGTGATTCCTTCCGGTGAAATGATTGATAAGCATGGAGCGATTGAGATCCATACGGTGAAAGTAGGTAATATGATACACCCAGACCGAAAGCAGCGGAAATGATGCTCCATGTTTTCCCACGTCAAATTATCGATTTAAGATTAATTATACAAGATTTACAACGATTTATTATATGCAGATACAAAAAACAACGTTTAAATTAAAACATATGAATTTTCTTATATGAATCACATTTAGAAGCGGCAGTAACTTCCCCATGTATGCATACTAGGAAATTCCTTCCACAATTAGGGGAGGGGGCGGCTTCATTTGTAAGGTATTTGACAAGGCCATGCAAGTAAATAGTTATTTACAGATACAAAATTGATTTATACAGAAATAAGTTACAACAAAAAAATTAGTATATTTTTATTTTCTTATAATGATCACATTTGCCAGTAACTTCCCCATGTGTGGATAATGTGAAATTCCACTAGTATGAGGCTGCAATACCGTCGGTATTTGACAAGGACATGGCAAGTAAATAGATATTTACAGATTTATCTGTCATAATTTATAAATGATTGTTTGACATAACGAGTGATCATATAAAGATACAAGATACAACGATTAAATTAAGATATCCGGATTTTCCTAAAAACGATCACATTTAGAAACACCAGTAACTTCCCCGTGTGTGGCGAATGGGAAATTCCTTCCACATGTAGGAGGGGGCAATACCGTCTACATCTGCAAGGTATTTGACGGAGGCCGTGCAAGTAAACAAGAGCAGCAAATGTTTTATTCATGTTCGGTGGCCGAGAGGTTCTCGGGGCGTGTCGGGAATGACCGCCAACTGTGCCGCTGGACAATGGTCACTACCTCAGATTCCGATTTCTTTCGTCCTTTTTTTTTCATATAAGTAATTTCTGTCCACAATAGTCTTGACATTTGTGTATAATTGAAATTCCAATGTAATTCACTTAATTAGGGCTTTAATTCGTTTGAAGGGTGAGTCAATTAGGTTAGGTGCCGCGTAATCATCAGCAATCAAACAATATGAACGCCGGAGCTTCAAGTGTCCTTTACGGCTGTTTAAGGTTGATCGCGAACAGGAAATTCTAATTGGAAACCTTTTCTCAATGCCACTCTGACTCGAGTCCTAATAATTTCAGTTTGTGATATTCAAAAGTAAACCTTTGTGATTGAACAAGAAACAACCTCAGCCACTAGGCTTTTGGAAGAAGTGCGAATCGTTTGACACCCTCGTCGGAATATGTTCACCTGTTCATCTCACATCTCCAGTGATTAAGATGTAAGTACCTAATTACGAATAATCATCCATATCATTATCATATGACTTCACTGTAGTGAATGTTCGTAGCAATTGTAAGCTGGTTACTTGAAATAAGGTTCTAGTAATGAATGAAGCGGTATCTAGTAAAAGTCACATCATATCTTTAGTATCCTAGACTCAATGTTTTTTTCGAATGTTTCGCGACCGTCTGCTGCTATAATAATCATTTTCAATGACAACCAATTGTGATTCAACGGAGAGAAATCGAAGAACTTCATTTGCATACCCTTTCTCCAAGTCCATAATACCGATATTTTCCTACGATACCCCGATATTTTCCTATCGATGACGCAAGGGCAATAGTATCGGATATCGATAGTTAGTGACGAATATTTTTCCCGATATTTTTTTAAACCGATATATCGGCTTCATCTGATAATATCACATATTATGTTGACTCATAAAATAATTTCGATCGTAAGTTCCATTTTTTTCATATCATACGAGTTTGAAAAATATTATGCCCACAAAAATGAGTTCGTCTGGCTGGGATATCGATATCCATCCACGGATAATATTCATAGGATATCAAGCAGTAGTCTTGGCCCAAGACGATAAAAATAGAAGAAGAAGAGTAGTGGTTTGGAGGTCCCATAGGAAAACTGGAAGATAGCGGTTGTTGACAACAACTTGTTGTTGACATTTTTCAGCTAGTGTTGTGTTGTTCTTTTTGAGATTGTATCTTGTTAACGGTTGATTCTTTCTTTTTCATTTTTGGTTTATTATTCAATAATAAACCATTGTTGGTTTTTCAAAGGGTGTAGAATCTGAATCTGCAATAAAAAATGTTCCGTCCGTCCGCCGTACGCCGTTCGCACGATTTCTCCCAAACGGCTGAAGCAAAAAAGCTGAAATTTTCAGGAAAAATCCATGTTGGTCCGACGACGCCCCAATTCTTGAGCCAGCTATCTCATTCAATTTAAAGTGCCCTTTAAGGGCTGTAAAAGTTTTGTAAAATCCCTGAAAACCTCAAAACTAGTCGAATCGGCCTGAATTTGAACTCTTTTTGAAGAACTTTCTACGATGAATCGAATGAGCCTTTGGAGTGTGCGTGTTTCACAAGTGATAGAGCGATTATTGAATTTCAGGAGGCACACAAATATGATCAACTGATCAATCCAAATAGGTATTTTGGTTGAGAACGGATTAACGTGCTCTATGCATATCTCCTGAAATTCAATAATCGCTCTACCACCTGTGAAACAGGGACACTCCAAAGCTTAGTATAAATTCGAATCATGAACGCAAGCCAATTGAATAATAAACCCCAGTGAAAGAATTTGCAGCGTTTTGTTTATTCTCAGTTGTTTGAACCATAAGTTCGAAACATAGGTATTTACATTAATTTAAGGAAGGACGTTAAGGTAGCTTATCAAACAATATAATTTGTTGCAAAACTGTTGGTAAAACAAAATTAAGAATAATAATACAGTAAACTGAACATAGTTTCAATTTAAACATATTTTATCTTAAATCTGAAAAGGCATACTATATTTCTAATTTATTGATTTGTATTAATTAACTTTTCTTTTAAAATCAAATTTGAACTTCTGCAAACTCAATTGTGGCATCTGGTCTACTAAGTGCATTAAATACATAAATTTCATTCAACTTTTTAACCAATATTTTTCTGAAACTATCGATATTTTTACTGTCAAACATCGATATATCGATATTTTTATGTTTCGATGGCCCTTGTCCACGAGTAAATTTGAATGCGTGTGCGATTCATAGGGCTGTAAATATTTTTTTTGAGGGGACTGGAATCAATGTTTGGTCAAAATAGGAGCCGCTTTCTACCTGATTTTGACGTACCTAGTACTGAAGACCCAAAAGAAGGGCCTGAAAAATCCCTTTCACCGTGGAAAAGATGTTTCACGCTAAAAAACTAAGCAAAATGAGATGATTCGCATCTACCTAGAAAGCTGGAATTTAAATAGTAGGTGTTGTGAGACAGCTGAAATCTAATCTTTGTCAGCTTAGTGAGCACGAGGGCTATTTTCTGCCGTGATCAACCAAGAAAGATAAAATTTGAATTGTGCCACGATGATTCGAGATAAATCGAGGGCTTTCCAACGTGGAGGATCTGGAATGACCGATTGGATTCAAAGCTTCTAGAGCTGTAAGATTTGACAAAAATTTATGTTTTCTGTGACGTGTGGAATAATAAATTGGGCTCTTTGTATTTCATCTAGAGTGTTTCACAAATTATTGTATTTCACATATTATTCTGTTTGTTTGTATTTCACAAATTATAGTTATCTTTTCCGATCAAACTACCACACCTATACAGTTCACTTCATTAAATATTCCACCCCCATGACTTATACTCATACGCTTACTGATACAGAAATAATAAATTTGAGCAATAATTTCCATTTTAATTTAGAGCCTCTATCCAAGCGTAGATTCACGAATAGGGACTCGTGGCAAACCGGTCGCCTGAAACAGGTCTTGCCTAAGACATTACAATAGCGCAAACAGCGAAAGGGAATGTCAAGGGCAATAAGGGGTATTTTATTGCCTCGTAAAAGAAGCGTAAGTGTTTATTGGTCGGACCGTTTGCCCCGTGGACCTAGCGGGTGTTGGAAACGGTCGATTTCAACGGTTGATAGAGCGAGTGTTTGTCCTTGGAGGCGGTCGGTGGTCAATGTAATTTGTGCGTTCACTCCGTTATGCAGATTTCGTGAATTGATGGTTTGTTGTAAAAACATATAAGTAATAGATGGGATTTCTCGGAGTGTTATTACCGATGTGTGAAATGAGAGGTTTTACATTCGTCTGTTGGGTGAGGGGTGAGGCACCCACTAATCTTCTAGGCCAGGGATTCTCAACCTTTTAGTAACCACGAACCACTTAAAATTTTCAGAGAGTTTGACGTACCACCTTTTATTTATATATATTTTTATTTATCTATGTATAATACATAATTATATATAATTTACATTCGCTCATGTCCAGGAGAATAAAAATTTTACAACTGTATGTATGTACAGTTTGAATAAACGTACACATTTCAAAATCCTGTTTTATTTATATATATTTTTATTTAGGATATATATAATACATCAAGTGTAATTATATATAATTTACATCCACCATATCGTCATTGTTCAGTTTCTTGTGAACTGCTTCAAGTCTTGAATGGTTCTGTTTGTCCTCGACTTTAAATAGCCCCATAGGAAAAAGTCGCACTTCATATCATATTTTGTTCATCTTTATATATAATTTAATTATAGGGAACATCACCATGCCGGCAAAATAGATCACGCGTGTACATAGAATTCACTTAGATACTAAATAAAATGTATCATACATTAAAAACAATTTCAAATTATTTCATTTAAATTTAAACAGATTCTAATGAGCTCGTTGTTGTTGTTCTTGATTTTCTATATCTGGGTCAATTGAACTCAACTTGATTCTTAAGTCCTCTTCAACACTAATGCGGTTTCTGTATTTATTCAACATTTTTATTGTTATTATTAATATATGACTGCGTACCACCTGAAATGTCCCCGCGTACCACCGGTTGAGAACCGCTGTTCTAGGCAGTATAATGGGAGAAGGTGTAACCATACACATTGGTAATAAGGATTGTTTTAAGGCTCAAGACATTTCGAGTTATGAGGGGTATGCAAAAGTTCGTACGGATGTATTCCATCCGAAGCTTTTCTTCTAAACTACCGGGCCAACGTTTACGAAATTCGGATCCCACGTCTAACATCGATAGGGGATGTACCAGTAATCTCGGCATCTGGATCAGTCGTACGTTTGGCATTATATTCAAGGATTAAACTATCAAAAACGTGAAATCAGTGGTCTACGGTCAAGTAGACGGTCGAGGTGGAGAATCGGGCTGCAAAGCCCGGTTAACCAAAGGTTTGAGTTAGACCAATTGGCTGGCGCACGCTCAAGTATTTTAATCTTGAGACAAACGTTGTATAGAAGTAAGTGCCTACCGATTTCGGTTCATTTTGTTCCCCCCCATTCAACTAAATAACGATGATGAAGTAGGTTACTGTTTTGATACTTGAAAGGGGTATTTATAATATTAACAAATTAATCAAGTACATTGTAAGGTAAGTTGCATTGCATTTGCGAGACTTATGATTATGAAAAGAAAAAGAAAAACCTAAGGAGTTTCGTTAATATAAAGAGAAATAAATTAAGAAATAACTGAACGATCGTAATTTGAAGGATTTTATAGTGTTGAGCTAATTATTGTAATTTCGGAACGAACTGACCGTATTTGATATAGCAACACGAATTTCTCCAAAATCTCAGAGCATGAAGCTAACCAAGCGAAGCGTATACGATGCTGTTGACCGTAGAATTAGTCGATTCTGTCGGTGTTCTTCGAATTTGTTGCCTCAAGATGCCTTGAATCTGAAATATTCAATTTCAGTTGAAACAGCACGTGAAAATCAAGCAATTTACGTATTGCGTCCAAATTTCGGTTCCAAGCGTCGAAATCAAGCTGGACGAATCCAAATTGCTGATATCATAGCTCGAAAATAAGACGATCTCGATAAATTGAGGGATTTTGATGTTCTAAAAAAACCGATTAAACGTGGCGAATCGTTGTGCGAATGAAGGCTACGTTGGACGACTGATAGCAGACGGGGGTTCAATTAATCGGTTCGTCTCGCACACACCCGAACACGTCGCGACAGGAAAGATGTCAACACTTAGTTCGACAATCAAAAGTTCGAAGCGACAGCGTGAACATAGGTTTTTACGATTATTGTAGGGGTGGGTTTGAAAAAGATCCAAGGACAGCAAAAATTAATCATTGGGATAATCCCACTAATTCCACTGTACAATTATAGATGCAAGCTCCAAACCGACGAGTTGCAATCGATCAAATCCCTTTACCTCAGAATTACAGAATTCGAGTGTTTGTGTGGCATGTTCTGGTTTGAAGTTAAAAGAACATTTTTTTGGAAATGTAGAAAAAATTAAGAAAATAAGAAGTCGTATTGAGAGCAGATAGGATGATTTACGTCAAGATATAGCATAATGAAAATTTCGGTCGTATTTCCGCCAAAAATTGAAAAAAGTGAATCTCATTTTCATTGATGTTTAACGCTGATTCACGTGACGCTATCCGTTTCTTGATTCGACTCAATTTCTGCAGAATAATGACCGGAATTTGTTTGTTTCGCGTGAAAGATCGTCATTCTAACTCTGAAACAATGAAATAATAACAAATTCGCTAAGAATTGTATTTTCTAAGAAACGGGTTTTACAAGTATAGTTCAACAAATGAGGATGAGAAATGTGATGAGACAAATTATTATTGTTCCAATAATTTGTTTCCTATTTCCATGAAGCGCAGTATATTCAATTGTCTCTGTTGTATCGGGCTTGCCGGTGTCGAACAAACAAAAAACCGAGCAAGAACTGAACCGGTCAAAAAATTTTGAAATGTTGATGGTATATTCCTTTGGCTTTAGTAGAATAGACGATTTGGTAGACTTCACAACTGAAACTAGTAGTGTAGTAGGGGCCCATTTTCGAATTCCAGTCAGATTAAGACGATTTTTGAGACTGCAACCGAAAAAAGAACAACGAGCTTACAGGTCCGAGCAACTGTATGTGTATCCAAGGTTAATTTCAGTTGGCAAGTATCTGTATCCGCCGATTTTGGATACAGTATCCGTTACCAAGAAACTATAACTACACATTCGCACACAATACCGTGAAAATGATAAATTTGATAAACTGATGATTCGGCAAATTTTCCCATGAAAATTCATCAAATAAGCTAGAAGTATCCAAAAAAGTAACCAGATATTGCACAACTCTGCCTTATCGTGCAGGAAGAGTCCAACGCCTAGCTGAACGCGCCCATTCCACATAACAGGCGAAAATACGTTCTTGGACGTGCGTGAATACTATCTAGCGTTACAACCACAACTAATTGGGTACTTCTACAACATACTTCTAATCCTACCAGTAAAACCTAACAGTATCTACTTCTGTCTTCTACTTCAGGAAGAGTTCAACGCCGCGCTGGCCGCGCCCATCCCAGACAAGGGGCGTAACGCAACGGCCATGGAATTCGGAAGCGGACGCTAAAGTCAAGGCCCCTCTAGATCGTACCCACCAGATTAGTTCGATCTCATTAATTTAATATCAAAACGAAAACAAAAAAGGGCCAACAGAATGGAGTTTTACTTCGTCATGAAATACGGGTTTCGATTTTATTGAAAGGGCATCCTGATAACCGGTTGGTTCGGAGCTTTCCGAACTCAAAACGTCAAATAAGGAAATTTACCGAATACAATTTAATCGACTCGTTGGGAACCATGTCGGTCATTTCAGGTACTGAAGGAAAATGGAATTTAATATAATTCTGAGGGTTTTTGTGTGTGGCGATATCGTGGTTGTTATTTGTGTGGGGCGACATCATGAATGGATACGTAAGATTGCAGGGGACAACACAAATCTGAATACAATCTAACGTTCAAAGATAGAAATCAGTTACTGGAAAGTACACAAAGGAAAGAAAGGTGGTAGTGCGTGACGCTACACATTCGAAGTTGGTTAACAAAATACAAACATTTGTATGGGAATATGGGTGATTCTCATTCTACGGGACAATCTAGGTTTTTATTCGGACTAAAAAATTTTGTTCTCCTAAATTTATGATTTTGGTTTATTTATTTATTGGATTTATTCAATAATAAACCATTGTCATCGCTCTTGAAAAAAAAGTCTAAACCCCCTGAAAATTTCATGGTTTACGTTTCAAAGGGTGTAGAATCCGAATCTGCAATAAATATTTTTCCGTCCGTCCTCCGTACGCCGTACGCACGATTTCTCCCAAACGGCTGAAGCAAAAAAGTGAAATTTTCAAGAAAAATCTATATTGGTCCGACAAAGCCCCAATTCATGAGCCAGCTCTCTCACTTAATTTGAAGTGCCCTTTAAGGGTTGTCAAAGTTTTGTAAAATCCATAAAAACCTCAAAAAAAGTCAAGGCGGCCTAAATTTGTATTCTTTTTGAAGAACACTCCACGAGGAATCGAATGAGCCCTTCCCAAGGTCCGTAGGTCAAACCATTCTCGATCTATGCGATTTATGGTGCCAACATTTTCGTTATTTTGGTTTATTATTGTTTTTGTGACTCCAAGTGGAGTCAACTCCTAAAAGGCTTTGTAGCCGATACACGGGTTGAAGCATTCTGATAACCATTAAAAAAAAAAACGCTGCAAATTTTTTCACTGGGGTTTATTATTCAATTGGCTTGCGTTCATGATTTGAATTTATACTAAGCTTTAGAGTGTTCGTGTTTCACAGGTGATAGAGCGATTATTGCATTTCAGGAGATATGCATAGAGCACGTAAATCTGTTCTCAACCAAAATACCTAATTGGATTGATCAGTTGATCATATTTGTGTGCCTCCTGAAATTCAATAATCGCTCTATCACCTGTGAAACACGCACACTCCAAAGCTTAGTAGAAATTCAAATCATGAACGCAAGCCAATTGAATAATAAACCCCATTGAAAGAATTTGCAGTGTTTTTTAATTATACGATCTAGATGTTACTCTAGTGCCATAGTGATGTACAAGCACGCATGATTTTCGTTTGTTTATTCAAAATTCAGGTTTTAAACTTTCGTGGGACACGACAATGATAAATATCAATGACAATGAGCTTTGTCAACCAAATAACGATAGAATTATGTAAACGATGTGTAGGTAAGGTTGAATGAGACAGACATTTAAACCAAAAACATTTTAATTCCTAGTTGAAGCAAGATGATTTATTCAGTTAGTTACTACCACCCAATATTAAAAGTATCAAAATAAACACGGTTCACAAAAGTGTAGGTGGGCGGGCATCTGATTTCAGTTTTTCCTGACTTTGTGCTAGAACAAATTCAAATTTTGGTTCATTATTCAATAATAAACCATTGTTATCGCTCTTTTAAAAATTTAAAGTGCCCTTTAAGGGTAGGTAGTCAAAGTTTTCTAAAATCCCTAAAAACCTCAAAAAAAGTCAAGGCGGCATAAATTTGGATTCTATTTGAAAAACTTTCCACGAGGAATCGAATGAGCCCTCCCCAGGTCCGTAGGTTAAACCATTCCCGATCTATGGCCCGATTTATGGTGCCAACATTCGCGTTATTTTGGTTTATTATTGTTTTTGTTTGCTATCAGTAACCTAGTGATGTAGTGATGTAGTAATGTGGATACTGGAGTGAACTCCTAAAAGGTTTTATAGCCGTTACACGGGTTGAAGCATTCTGATATGCATGAAACGCTGCAAATTCTTTCACTGGGGTTTATTATTCAATTTCATTCATTTGGCTTGTATTCATAATTTGAATTTCTACTAAGCTTTGGAGTGTGCGCGTTTCACAAGTGACAGAGCGATTATTGAATTTCAGGAGGCACACAAATATGATCAACTGATCAATCCAAATAGGTATGTTGGTTGAGAACAGATTTACGTGCTCTATGCATATCTCCTGAAATTCAATAATCGCTCTATCACTTGTGAAACACGCACACTCCAAAGCTTAGTAGAAATTCAAATCATGAACGCAAGCCAATTGAATAATAAACCCCAGTGAAAGAATTTGCAGCGTTTTTCAATCAAAGTCAATATTTATCCTGTTAATTTTGACGTTTCCCAAGACAACACCAACATTTTCCTGCTTGAATTCCACATTTTACAAATCAAACTGAATTTTTTTCCCATGTCCAGTGCAACAAATCCTAACCCAGTTCTCAATCTTTTCAGAGTTGAATGTATCATGTCCAATTTAACATTTGTCAAGTCAAATTAATCATTGCCGAAGTTGAATTCAACAATTTTGCAGTCAAATTGAACATTTTTCTAGTTATATTCAACATCTTTCATGCCTAATCAACGATTTACAACTAAAAGCCAAAATTTTTTCCAGTAAAATCGATATTCATCATGTAAAATTTAATATTTTATACTTTTTCAACTCCGAACTCAACGTGTTTTATGTCAAACTTTCAAAGTAAGTCAGTGAGATGTATCACGATTAGTGACTCAAGGACTAACAGTGTAGTTCACGATGGTAATCACGGATCGTGCAAGCATCCAATGCGATGAAGCAACGCTGTCGCGTTTACACCGACGTCTCGGTTAAGGCGGTAGGGCAATCCGCTCTGCCCTTTCGCTGCTTAAGGTGACTTTATTGAGTTATTAGTTTGAGGTTTCTCCCGATGGCGGCTTCTAGAAGCTCCTTTGGCGCAATACGCGAAGAAACCAGTTTGCGGACAAATCCACGGCAATAGGTTAGTCGGATGTCTTGATTCTCCCATCGAGCTCGGCAGATCTTCTAATCAGCGTTGGATGGGGGTTGAGGCTGTTACGGGTGATTCACGATCGCCGGCGAAGACAGTTTTGTGTCAGATAGACAACGCCTGTTTTACAAACCAACAAGGATTCTTCCCAAGATTTTTTTTTCTTTCAAACGTTACTTAATTGTGTACTACATTTTCAAGTCTGCACATATTGGTTTTAATCAATTTATGATATGGCACATGCGGTTTATTTGGTACTCAATGGTAGTTTTATAGCATTCACAAGCCAAATGAAATCTATTCCATATCAAGTGCAAGACATAGCAAGAAGAATGAAAAATACTTCATGCTCAATCAAAATTCAGTGGATTCCTTCACATATAGCAATATCCGGAAATAATCAAGCAGATGAAGCCGCAAGGACTGGAAGCACTCCAATAAAGGAGGTGCTATAAATAAACAAGTTCTATTATAATTTTTTGAACCTCAAAAAGCATTTTATAATTCGCTTCGGAGGAAATTTTACAACGTTCTAATATTACGGGTCATTTTGACCCCACTGTGACCTTTACGCCATAAAAACATATGTATGACCTCCTAGGGTTAATATTGCAAAAACGCTGCAAATTCTTCCACTGGGGTTTATTATTCAATTGGCTTGCGTTCATGATTTGAATTTCTACTAAGCTTGGAGTGTGCGTTTTTCACAAGTGATAGAGCCATTATTGGTTTTCAGGAGGCACACAAATATGATCAACTGATCAATCCAAATAGGTACTTACGTGTAAATAGGTATTTACGTGCTCTATGCATATGTGCTGAAATTCAATAATCGCTCTATCACCTGCGAAACACGCACACTCCAAAGCTCAGTAGAAATTCAAATCATGAATGCAAGCCAAATGGATAAAATTGAATAATAAACCCCAGTGGAAGAATTTGCAGCGTTTTTTATGGTTATCAGAATGCTTCAAACCGTGTATCGGCTACAAAGCCTTTTAGGAGTTCACTCCAGTATCCACATTACTACATCACCACATCAATACGTCACTAGGTTACTGATAGCAACACAAGAACAATAATTAACCAAAATAACGCGAATGTTGGCACCATAAATCGGGCCATAGATCGGGAATGGTTTGACCTACGGACCTGGGGAGGGGCTCATTCGATTCCTCGTTGGAGTGTTCTTCAAAAAGAGTACAAATTTAGGCCGCCTTGACTTTTTTTTTGAGGTTTTTAGGGATTTTACAAAACTTTGGCAACCCTTAAAGGGCACTTTAAATTAAGTGAGAGAGCTGGCTCAAGAATTGGGGCGTCGTTGGACCAACATGGATTTTTCCTAAAAAATTTTAGATTTTTTGCTTCAGCCGTTTGGGAGAAATCGTGCGTACGGCGTACGGTGGACGGACGGAAAAATTTTTATTGCAGATTCGGAATCTACACCCTTTGAAACGTAAACCATGAAATTTTCAGGGTGGGTTAGAATGTTTTTTTTTTACAATGGTTTATTATTGAATAATAAACCAAAATGAAAATTAAATAAATAGAAAATGAATAGAAAAGAATAATTGATGGCGTTATTCGGCTGGGTTATTTTATTGGACTCAGAGACTTGGAAGATGCTCATAAAACAATGAAATAGAGCTGGTTTCGGTAAATTGTGATGTCAGAATAATGAACTAATTCACGTCAGAGCGGTACGAAACGGAGAGCTGTAACCGGAGTGGGTCACTGTGGCCTACTGACTGCTTCATAAATCCTAGATCGATGTTTTCACTAAGAAATTAGTTGAGGTTCGACGACAATAAATTGTCGGAGACATTTGCGACTTGTTGGTAGGAGCGGGGACAAGACGTCGGGCCCGCTGACAGATCTGGAGCAGGAGCCGGTATGAGATCGGAGGTCCTGCAGAGCTGCCGGCTGGACTATCGGGGTGGTGCAGCCCCGGAGACGTTGCACAACCTGCGAGGATCGAGACCTACTCTCTGACCCAGCACTGGAGGCTCGCATGTCATTAGATGTCTCAACGAAAGCGAATTCATTTCACTCTTCCGAGAAACTGACGTAGGTCTACACACGGAGTATCTCTTGGATAGAATGCGGCAAGTATTGCCTTGCCTCAATGTATTAGTCGAGCGTTTCTCCAGTGTGTTGTCTCCTTGTGGCTAAACAGTGGCGAGCATAAATTTCGTTGTTTGGTTTGATGTATACGCTTTCTAAGACAGCAAGTGCAGTATCAAAGCTAGCGCATTGCGATATATTTACGTAGAGTTTAGGGGCTACAAAATTAACTAAAAGTTGGCGTTTTACCTCATCAGTTAGCTCTTCATCTGACGACGTCAAAAAATTCTGGAAAGTTTGTTTCCAATGAGTCCAGTTTGCAGGAGTGTTTGCATCTGACGGGTCTACTTCCAAACGGCTTGGTTTCAGGGATTTCTTCATACCTAGCCCGTACTGGTTTGTAATTTCGCTGAGTAAATTGTAATAAAACTTGTTTACCTCAACATCGTTTTATTCAGCGAAATTACGGATAATCGAAAGCAACGAGTTTTTCATGAACAGTTTAGAACAGCATGGTAACTTGCCTCCGAACGAGCAGTTTTTTGTTTTTGTTTTGATCGCAGCAACCTAGTGATGCAGTGAATGTGGGTACTAGAGTGAACTCTTAAAAGGGTTTATAGCCGATCCACGGGTTGAAGCCTTCTGCAAGAACTGCATAGGTTTCACAAACCGAGACGTGGTCTGTTTAAATACGCACAAGAAGTCGTTTTAATACGAGAGACACAAGTGTTAAAACATTCTGATCTATTTGTCCAACTGATCTATACTTGACTAGAAGGATTGATGTAGGATATTTTTCTGTTTTTGAGATTCGAGCGAAGCGAGCATCCAGACCAGCAAACTAGACAGAACACACATCAAAAGCGTGGACCAATATCGATAGGAGACATCGGGTTTTTCAATATGGCAACGGTCTTATCAGGAAGGGGTCACTTATTCTCGACTTCTACCAAGAGTCTTACTTTTGAGAATGAACCTGCTTTCCTTGCATGGAAAGCTGAAATCGAAAAACAGACCACGGATTTGCGAAACATAAAGCTCCTGTGCAGTTTTTGTTAATTTTATGAATATCAGAATGCTTCAATCCGTGTATCGGCTATAAACCCTTTTAGGAGTTCACTCCAGTATCCACATTCACTGCATCACTAGGTTACTGCGATCAAAACAAAAAAAAAAAACTGCTCGTTCGGAGGCAAGGTGCAGGTTGTGCATCTAGTGTCATGTGTAACTAACAAACAATTGATAGGGAACACGGATAAATTGGAACTGTAGTTTTATCACACTGTATATCAATACTTTATTGTCTTGGGAAGGCTGCCAGTTAGGAGATACAATTACGAATGGCCTACCCCAAACATCAGTAACAAGACCCGAGAAGGGTCACCTGGCAAGGGCATGTCTTGACAATAGGACATGTACAGGAAAGAATCTGCATTTCTGCATCTTCACCCGTTTAGTCTCTTTCATATAACATACTTTTGGTTATTGTAATTTCATTCGTTCCCTTTCGGTAGGAACCAACATCAATGTTGCCATATTTAGCTAGTATTAGACTATGCTTAATAATTATCTATGACCCAAAGATGTATGAAAAAGAGTTATCTAATATGGAAATAACAAACCTCTTTGTAATAATTTGGTACGTTCAATCATCAGTTCAAGTAACGTTCACCTTTTCTGGAATGCCGATTGATATAGTCGAGGATGATCGGCTATATTCGTTCTGTCACGTGGTTGTTGTGCTCCAGACAGCTTGTTATTTTTCCACGAACGAGCGAAAGTGACGATTACAATTCCCACCGTCATTAGAGCAGATCTGTCGTCGCTCCCAACGATCGATGTCTATCATGTTTACCCGGCCGATTCTAATTGAACATTACTGACATCTTCGGTGTTGTATAAGATATCGGGAGGGGGGTTGGATAATATTTTCGTTAAATGATGATGTCGTAGTACGTTGTACTCAGGAAGAAGTATCTGCGAGTTAACACTCGAGAACCACGGGACGTCTTGTGAAGACTCAGATAACTGTTCAGACATTTACTCAACTTACATCGATATGAAAAGCCGTTAGACGTAGCCTGCACGAATCATAAGACTGGAAGATCAGCCAATATGGGTCATTTCAAAATTTCGGTCACATTTATGTCAGTGACCAGTAATGCCGTCAAATCTCAACTAAATACAGTTTTGTAAGTGTTTTAAAATTTTCTCCTATGTAGATGTACATGTTCCATGTATGTAAAAGTTGTGCCTACAGGACTCAGGAGAAAATACCAAAGTCAGAAATATTTATTGGGGCTGTTAAATCCACTTACACTACGAAAGAACACACCATCTAGGTACAATGGATATCCGCCTCAGGAAAAAAAAACCCTGCAAATTCTTTCACTGGGGTTTATTATTCAACTGACTTGCGTTCATGATTTGAATTTCTACTAAGCTTTGGAGTGTGCGTGTTTCACAGGTGATAGAGCGATTATTGAATTTCAGGAGATATGCATAGAGCACGTAAATCTGTTCTCAACCAAAATACCTACTTGGATTGATCAGTTGATCATATTTGTGCGCCTCCTGAAATTCAATAACCGCTCTATCACCTGTGAAACGTGCACATCATGAACGCAAGCCAATTGAATAATAAACCCCAGTGAAAGAATTTGCAGTGTTTTTTATGGTTGTCAGAATGCTTCAACCCGTGTATCGGATACAAAGCCTTTTAGGAGTTCACTCCAGTATCCACATTACTACATCACTACATCACTACGTCACTAGGTTACTGATATCAACACAAAAACACTAATAAACCAAAATAACACGAATGTTGGCACCATAAATCGGGCCATAGATCGGGAATGGTTTGACCTACGGACCTGGGGAGGGACTCATTCGATTCCTCGTGGAGTGTTCTTCAAAAAGAGTACAAATGTAGGCCGCCTTGACTTTTTTGAGGTTTTTAGGGATTTTACGAAACTTTGACAACCCTTAAAGGGCACTTTAAATTAAGTGACAGAGCTGGCTCAAGAATTTTGGCGTCGCCGGACCAACATGGATTTTTCCTGAAAATCTTCAGATATTTTGCTCCAACCGTTTGGGAGAAACTTGCGTACAGACGACGTACGGCGGACGGACGGAAAATTTTTTATTGCAGATTCGGATTCTACATTTTGAAACGTAAACCATGAAATTTTCAGGGGGGTTAGAATTTTTTTTTCCAGAGCGATTACAATGGTTTATTATTGAATAATAAACAAAAAATTGGACCAAATCAAGTAGCCTTATCAGCCCATTATTTCAGTGTCACACGTCTTTCAGTGGTTTTTCCTCACTCCCTACAATGTTTTGAAAAGAAGCCCTTTACTAACAGGAAAGGGTGTTTATGAAGTTGCTTCTGTTTTGTTGACATCCCTTATTTAAGACGCCCAACGTTGGATTTTGCCTAGACCTTCCCAGTCAGTTCTACCGGGAAAACCATCCCTGGAGGCAGCAGTGTAGGTTTTTTAACTCTCACTCCCTACTCCAGTAACATTCTGACTGTGGCAAGTGAAACTTGATCGCACTTGTTGACAATTAGTATAGTTGTTGGAAGTTCGTTGACAACATTTTGATTCAACCAGTTTCAATTGATTTGTAGCCTGTAAAGGCGGTGAAAGGCTACAACCTCACCCCCTACAATATCCAGCCAATAGCCCCTTAAATTGTAGGGAGTGAGATTTGCGTGTAGCAAATTTTGGCAAGGAAACCTCAGTATTTACTGTAGCTAAAATTAAGCTAATTTTTGCTGTTCCATTCACCTTTGAAAGACTTGAGCGGTGATTTCCATGGAGGTTGGAGGCTCACGAGGAGAGAAAAATAGTAGTATACACCCCCCTCCGTACAAAAGTTTTCAATTTTCAGCAGCTCGTTTCAAGATTATGTGTGCTCACTTGGGTAATATGCCGAGAGAACCGCAGTGTTTGATTAAGAACAAGAAAATTGATCAACTTTCAACTTTTATTTTTTAGAAAAGTCGTTACCCAAATGTGACCGAAATTTTGACATGACTCATATATAAAAGCCTAAGTATAAAAATAAAATTGCGTTGCCATTACTCTATTTCTAGACATAAATCATCCTACCTATTCTCAATAACGCTTCTTATTTTCTTAATTTTGGTTTATTACTCAATAATAAACCATTGTAATCGCTCTTGAAAAAAAAAATTCTAACCCCCCCTGAAAATTTCATGGTTCACGTTTCAAAGGGTGTAGAATCCAAATCTGCAATACAAATTTTTCCGTCCGTCCGCCGTACGCACGATTTCTCCCAAACGGCTGGAGCAAAATATCTGAAATTTTCAGGAAAAATCAATATTGGTCCGACAACGCCCCAATTCTTTAGCCAGCACTCTCACTTCTTAAAGTGCCCTTTAAGGGTAGTCAAAGTTTTGTAAAATCCCTAAAAACCTCAAAAAAAAGTCAAGGCGGCCTAAATTTTGACTTTTTTGAAGAACTTTCCATGAGGAATCGAATGAGCCCCTCCCCAGGTCCGTAGCTCAAACCATTCACGATGTATGGCCCGATTTATGCTGCCAACATTGCATCCACATTCAGTACATCTCTAGGTTACTGCAATCAAAACAAAAACAAGAGCGGGGTTTTTTTTTTTTGTTTTGATCGCAGTAACCTAGTGATGTAGTGAATGTGGATACTGGAGTGAACTCCTAAAAGGGTTTATAGCCGATACACGGGTTGAAGCATTCTGATATGCATGCTCCGTCTTACGAAATTTAAAATTTCCGAATAGAATATTTTTTCGTTGAAATCGCTCATGAAAAAAACGCTGCAAATTCTTTCCCTGGGGTTTTTATCCAATGATTCATGATTTGAATTTCTACTAAGCTTTGGAGCGTGCGTGTTTCACAGGTAATAGAGCGACAATTGAATTTCAGGAGGCACACAAATATGATCAACTGATCAATCCAAATAAGCATTTTGGTTGAGAACCGATTTACGTGCTCTATGCATATCTCCTGAAATTCAATAATCGCTCTATCACCTGTGAAACACGCACACTCCAAAGCTTAGTAGAAATTCATATCATGAATGCGAGCCAAATGAATGAAATTGAATAATTAACCCCGGTGGAAGAATTTGCAGCGTTTTTTCATGGAAGAACTTAGCGTAAACCTAACCCAAACGTTGACTAAAATAATGTAAATTGTGCGGAAAGCTAATATCTATATAGCTTTTCCGAATCAGATTCGGAAATTTCCAAACCAATTTCAGAATTTTCCATTTCAATTTCGGACTTTTCCATTTAAATTTCAGAATTTTCCATTTCAATTTCAGAATGTGATCAATATCCGGGTGGGAGCGGTTTCTGAAATTGAAATGGAGAATTCTGAAATTGATTTGTAAATTTCTGAAATTGAAATGGAAATTTCTGAATCTGATGTCTGAAAAGACTATATATATTTACGGTACACCTATTTAGGTAGGTAGATACTCCTAAAGCTGACAAGTGATTAGTATCAATAATGAACGATAAAATAATTACTTAATTATAGTAATAAAAACTTAAATACTTAATTATAGTATTAATTTTCTGTCGGATGACTTACCGGTATATGGACGAAGGAGCCGTTGCTGTTGAGAGTTGGGCCGTAGGAGTACAGCGGGACCACAGCTACGGAATCGTTCTTCACGACGACAGGACCTCTGGGCCCCTGATATGGATATGGGCCCCTGGAAGAGTACTGTGTACTCGGTAACGGATACGGGGCCGCCTGACCCTCGGGTATCGGCTCGTCGTCGTCGTAGTCGAGGACGGCGTGGAGCGTCGACCGACCGCCCGGCGTGCCGGCGGTGACGCGCGTATAAAAGGCGGGATACGCCGGGGCCGCCGCCCCTCCCAAGTCGCCCGTGTAGTTCCCGAGCGACATGTCACTGACACTGCACAATCCGCGGTACTGACGACGGTCGACGGTGCGGGCTCGGAGCTGCTGACGGGGTGGGACTCCAGGGCGTCGGTGGGGGTCCCGCGGGGCCTTGAGGCGCCCAGCTGTAGGGGTGGGATCGCCGACGCCGAGGCCGTCAAGTCAACAGCTCTGACGTTCCACGGAATATTCGTCACAGTTCCACATCCCTCGTGCTCCTCAATCCCATATACAGGGTGTCACATTTCGTGTATGTGTATACAATCGTCGTGTACTATAATGATAAGAGAAAAGAACCACCATAAAAAGTCAATATATCTTTTATATATAGCTTTTCCAAGTCGAATTGAGAATTTTCCAAGTCGAATTGAGAATTTTCCAAACCAAATTGCGATTTTTCCAAACCAATATGAGAATTTTCCAAGTCGAATTGAGAATTTTCCAAACCAAATTGAGATTTTTCCAAACCAATTTGAGAATTTTCCAAATCAATTTGAGAATTTTCCAATCTAAGAAACTTTCACTACTAAAAAGGAAGAGGGAGTTTTCCAAACCGAATTGACAATTTTTTAAGGCAATTCAAGACTTCTATTGAAAACAAAATTAATGAAGCAGAATGAAAGAATAGCACTTCATGAACTAATTAACATTGAAATCAAAAAGACAAAATGAACGAAGAATACTTCATAAAAATTACGGTCTTGTTAAGAACAGAAAAAAATCGAGGCTACTCTGCGTTTGGCTGGTCTATTGAAGTCAACAAAAACAAAAATTCGTTCATTTTGACATTCTGATTTCAATGTTAATTTGTTCATAAAGTGCTATTCTTTTATTTTGCTTCACTAATTTGGTTTTCAATAAAAGTGTTGGATTGCCTTAAAAAAATTGTCAATTCGGTTTGGAAAACATGATATTCAAGATTTCTTTTCAGTAGTGAAAGTTTCCTAGATTGGAAAATTCTCAACTTGATTTGGAAAATTCTCACATTGAAAATTCTCAAATTGATTTGGAAAAATCTCAAGTTGGTTTGGAAAATTCTCAATTCGACTTGGAAAATTCTCAAATTGGTTTGGAAAAATCTCAATTTGGTTTGGAAAATTCTCAATTCGACTTGGAAAAGCTATATAAACTAGAATGTGTGCCTTAATTTTGGTTTATTATTCAATAATAAACCATTGTAATCGCTATGGAAAAAAAAATTCTAACCCCCCCCCCTGGAAAATTTCATGGTTTACATTTCAAAGGGTTTAGAATCCAAATGTGCAATAAAAAAATTTTCCGTCCGTCCGCACGCACAGCATCTGATACAAATTTCTGGTGTTTTATCTCAAGATAAGGTAACGGCACCGGTAGTGGCCACTGCTCCAGTAGTGGCCATTTTAAAGTTTATATTTGAGAAATAAGGGTTCCCGGTCTCCTAGTGGCTTCAAACTTGCAGGAGGTACAGCTCATGTCATCTTGTAGTCAGAGGTTGAACTAGGAGTGCGCAGAGCATCATTGGAAATTGTGGAAAACTTCTCAATATGACCGTCCCTAGTTTCCTCGTTTGTTGGGCTGTATCCTAGAGCTTCTACTGGATAGAATCAATTTTGTTCATCTGGTATTGAATTTAATGATATTAAACACGTAAGGAAGGAAAATGTCAAGTGGCCACTACTGAGACATGCACGTGGCCACTACTGGAAATTTCGTAATTTGATGTGGCCACTACTAGATCAAAATAAAGGTGTGAGAAAAAATTAATAAAAAATAGAAAAAATTGTTCTTTTGATAGTTTTAGGCAATGGATATGTTAGGGAAGAGTGATGCTCTGCGCACTCCTAGTTCGGGCTATATTCTAAATGAGTCCTGAAGAAAGTCAGTACTACTGTTGGCCCACAATTGTCAAAACTAAAGAAAAAAATTCTTAACTGTGGCCACTACCGGTACCGTTACCTTAGATATCCGAATATAAAAATCGCCCTTCAACTGACGGCAATGTTTGGGTCAACCTACTTGTGCGAGGGTGCATTTTCTGAAATGAAGGTAATTAAGTCAAAATATCGCAATCGACTAACTGACGATCATATGTCATCATGCTTGCGATTAGCATTCAGTGGTTACGCACCATCTTCATTTTATGAAAAGTATGCTGAGGACATGCAGTGCCACGCTTCAACATCCAAAGTCACTCCTTAGTCAAGTTTAACACCATATATAACTCTTCCGTTTTGTAACAACGAATTAACTCGCAATTTTGAATAACTAGGAGTTTTGGTTTATTATTCAATATTAAACGATTGTAATCGCTCTTGAAAAAAAAATGTCTAACCCCCCCTGAAAATTTTATGGTTTACGTTTCAAAGGGTGTAGAATCCGAATCTGCAATAAAAAATTTTCCGTCCGTACGCCGTACCCACGATTTCTCCCAAACGGCTGGAGCAAAAAAGCCGAAATTTTCAGGAAAAATCCCTGTTGGTCCGACGAAGCCCCAATTCTTGAGCCAGCTCTCTCACTTAATTTAAAGTGCCTTTATGGGTTGTCAAAGTTTTGTAAAATCCCTAAAAACCTCAAAAAAAGTCAAGGCGGCCTGAATTTGGGCTCTTTTTGAAGAACTTTCCTTGAGGAATCGAATGAGCCCCTCCCCAGGTCCTTAGCTCAAATCATTCTCGACGTATGGCATGATCTTATGCTGCAAATTCTTTCAATGGGGTTTATTATTGGATTTTACTCAGTTGGCTTGAGTTCATGATTCGAATTTCTACTAACCTTTGGAAAGATAGAGCGATTATTGTTTCAGGAGGCACACAAATATGATCGACTGATCAATCCAAATAGGTATTTTGGTTGAGAACTAATTTAAGTGCTCTATGCATATCTCCTGAAATTCAATAATCGCTCTATCACCTGTGAAACATGCACACTCCAAAGCTTGGTAGAAATTCAAATCATGAATCATTGAATAATAAACCCCAGTGAAGAATTCGCAGTGTTTTTTTCAAGAGCGATTTGATCGATCTATTTGAAAATTTCAAATTTCGTAAGACGGATCATGCATATCAGAATGCTTCAACCCGAGAATCGGCTATAAACCCTTTTAGGAGTTCACTCCACTATCCACATTCACTACATCACTAGGTTACTGCGATCAAAACAAAACAAAGAAAAAATCTTGTGTTTGTTTTGATCGCAGTAGTCTAGTGATGTAGTGAATGTGGATGCAAATGTTGGCACCATAAATCAGCCATACATCGGGAATGGTTTGAGCTACGGACCTGGAGAGAGTTCGTACGATTCCTCATGGAAAGTTCTTCAAAAAAAAAGGACAATTTTTAGGCCACCTTGACTTTTTTTTAGGTTTTTAGGGATTTTAAGTGAGAGAGCTGGCTAAAGGATTGGGGCGTTGTCGGACCAACATGGATTTTTCCTGAAAATTTCAGATTTTTTGCTCCAGCCGGACGTGCGGACGGAAAAAGTTTTGTTGCAGATTTGGATTCTACATTCTTTGAAACTCAAACCATGAAATTTTCATTAGGGGTTAGAATTTTTTGTCTTTGTTACTTCAACATCATACAGAAAATTCCTTCATTCTGTTATGATTCACAATTAGGATTTCTTAACCACCCCTTAGCATCACTGCAACTTGAAATCTCGCCATAATGTCTTAGCTTCACTATCGAGATGTATCCATAACTCCAACGACATACAGAAACTTACTCTCATTCTGTATCCGTTCCAAGCCGTTTCATTTTGTTGTCCGTTCCAAAGAACGGTTCCAGTTTGAACCGTTCTCACGGAACAGCTCCTTGTAGAACGTCACACCTCTACTCGAGAGGTCCAGCTGATCCGCGCCTCCACCGTCATCGTCACGTCGATCTCGCTCTGCGGTTCCAATTAGCTCCGACCACCGCTCATTCATAAAGATGTTCCCCACTTGGGACGTCTCTCACGTCAAACTTGACCACAACTTGCCTTCTCAACGTCGGCCTCAACTAGGGATTTGAATATTTCCGTAATTTGCGCGAAGGGTTCAAAACAAAAACTTGTATTTCAAAAAATCCAACTCTCCAGCACGCCTTATGAGAGCAAATTTTGCTTACAGGTAGGTTTACAATGGATCGTGTTCTGACGAATTCATCACAACCAATTGTGTTATTTCCCCAAAGCAATTGTAATGATTTTAAAACCGGGAAAACGAAAAGGAGTCATATCGGCCAATCAGTGCACTCTCGCTCCAGCCAAAAATATTTGGGCGTTTGCTTCTCCCACTTCTCGTTCGGTTTACTGGACATTTAGTTCCTGATCATCAGTTCGGCTTCTAAGAGTCCCATTTTCGCCCCCTGCAACTCCGACGGCTTGTGAATTACATAAAAAATTCTCATCAGAAAAAGGAAGTCTGTAGATCCACATTTGTTGATGCAGAGAAAGCATTTGACCGAGTCTGGCACAAAGGTCTATTTTTTTTTTTTTTTCCTTCACTTGGCATTAGCTCTCGCCATAGCCATGAAGTATTTATTACAAAACTAAATATTTTTATACACAAAATTAACCATTTTATTTTATTTTTGCTTTAAATATTATTAAGTTACAATTTAAACCAATTTTGCTAATAAACGAACACACTTCTTTATAAATCACAAAATCTTCCGATTAACATCAGTTATACTGCCATGTCATTAAATGTTAGTTATAATTAATATATATTGGTTTACACCTCTTTATTAGTTTACACTTGTTTATTGGTTTACAGCTTTTTGTCGGTTTACACCTTTTTATTGGTTTACACCTTTTAATTGATTTACATTTGTTATTATTATTATTTTTTTAAACAAAGGTCTACTTATGAATGTTAAGCCTCACCTTGCTAAGAACGTTTTCGACCTTCTTTACAAAAGAAGCTACCTAGACAAGATAATATTTATGATTGACATAAAAATGAGTTCTCATTTGTTCGATCAATAAGAGCTCCAGTCAAATGTCATCAGCCCCAGATCTCAAGGAGTGAGAGAGAGAGAGAGAGAGAGAGAGAGAGAGAGAGAGACATGCATTTATTTTAACAAAGATTGGACATATAATAAATATAAACATGATTGTGACAATTATGCCCGTCTGTCAGAGTGCGTGCTTATTCTCAATTTGGTGATAAACTTAATTAGGTGCTGAACATTCATACAATAATAATACATTAATACATAATTCATTCATTATTTTATTTTATTTCAGTCCCAATTAAAGTGGTGGATGAGCTCCTCCCTATATCCCCAAGCAGCTTGACAATATCTTGCCATAGCCAACCAGTTCTCCCCATTCATCACTTTCATCAGAGCATCCTGAGAAAGCGTTGCCGAGCCGAAATTAGCCCTCCTAAATTCCGAGAGTACAGGGCATATCGCCAAGAAATGCTTAATATCCTCCGGCACGCACAAGTTGCAAAGTGAACACGTTTCACTAAAATTGTCCTCTTCATCCTGCCTATGGGGCCGTGCAACTTCAACAAGTCGCCCCGAATTCTGCAGATCCATCGCAGAACAAACATTGAAGCTCTCTGCTCCTTCGCCATCAACTTTATGCATTGCACATCCAAGTCCAGATGTCTGTAGATTCGATCAGTCGATCCCAGTGCTCTTGACCTGATTGTCTCCTTCCATCTGGCCCTCACCCTCTCCTGCAGCACTTCCAATTGGCTCTTCCATCTACCGCGGTCCTCAAAGTCGTCACCAAGAGAGCATCCATGCTGTTCGCATAATCTCCTGAGACTCCTGAACCAATACAAGTTCTGCCGTACTATCTCTGCAGCCACCACTTGTGGATACCTTCCGCCCGGCATCGCCAAAACCTTCAGCAAATACTTGACGTGCAGGCCTAGGGTAAAAAAGAATATATCTCAAGGTTGTGTTGTTTGGGAGAATTTACTGGTGGTTCTAAAACTCGTTTCGGTACAAAAATGCATTCAAATCTTGCTTTTTTCTTTTCATTTCAACTTCGATGCAGCACAAATCTGTTTGTGAATGTTGTATGATTATGAATTAACTTTATGGTATAGAACATTCGACCCCCATGATAGGCCATCTGAAAGCGCCGATCAGTGCTCGGAAAGCCGAATCGTGCGTAGAAAACGTGTTTTGACACAACCAAAAAGAGAAAATTCGTTGAATTACCCACTTCTTGCCTGAGAATCATAAATGGGCCCCTTCACTGGCCCGACAAACCCGAAATTCTCCTGCATCGGTTCTGGAACGTAATAGTCTAGGACGTGAAATGTGGGTGGGAATTTTGATTTTGGAGAAGAAAAGTGTTCATCAGCCGAAAGTGAAAACGAATCTCAGGTTACCTATTGAAAGACTCGGAGGCCAAACCTTTGTTCTGTCGGTCCTCTCAACGCATCTACTTGAAAAGCGGACGGGAAGGATCAAAGAGAAACGACAGGCGCCGCCCTGTTTGTCATAAATTTCGCTTCTAATTGCAAAGGACATTTTTCCCTGTTGAAGCTCCATGCTTTCAAATACTTTCCAAACAGCTTGAACTTTAGGTTTACAACTATAAAAAAAGTCAATTTAAAAGTGGAATTTGTGAGAAAAAAATTAAATTTTGTGTTCCATTTGACACTTGCCGAAAACGTGTTTTTCCAAGATTTTTACTGATAAATGTAACTTGGTGTGATTTCCTTGTGATCGTGAACAAAAAATCGAACGGAATTGGTTTCAGATCCCCAGAAAATCACCTGCAGCGAATAATGGCTATTTCTCAACTTATTTATTTTTATTTATTTATTAGGTTACACGGGCCAAAGGCCCAATTTAACAATACAGTTTAAAAAAGGAACAAACAAACACAGAGGAACAAACCTCGACAGAGAGTCAATGGGAGATCTGTACAAATGAAAAACCAAAAATATACATGTGTGATTAAAAAAAAATTAAATAGAATCGAATTCAAGTAAAACGAGTCTCCCAGGCATCTCAAGCCATCGTGCAAATGTCAACATTGAGCTGATTCAAATATCAAAATTAAAATCTGATCAAAATATTTGGACTTTTTTTGAAGAACTTTCCATGAGGAATCGAATGAGCCCTTCCACAGGTCCGTAGCTCAAACCATTCCCGATGTATGACCCGATTTATGGTGCCAACATTTTCGTTATTTTGGTTTATTATTGTTTTTGTTTTGATTGCAGTAACCTAGTGATGTAGTGAACGTGGATACTGGAGTGAACTCCTAAAAGGGTTTATAGCCAAAACACGGGTTGAAACATTCTGATAACCATAAAAAAAAACGCTACAAATTCTTTCACTGGGGTTTATTATTCAATTGGCTTGAGTTCATGATTTGAATTTCTACTAAGCTTTGGAGTGTGCGTGTTTCACAGGTGATAGAGCGATTATTGAATTTCAGGAGGCACACAAATATGATCAACTGATCAATCCAAATAGGTATTTTGGTTGAGAACAGATTTACGTGCTCTATGCATTTCTCCTGAAATTCAATAATCGCTCTATCACCTGTGAAACACGCACACTCCAAAGCTTAGTAGAAATTCAAATCATGAACGCAAGCCAATTGAATAATAAACCCCAGTGAAAGAATTTGCAGCGTTTTTGAAATATTATAACGACATTGAGGTACTATTTCATATCTAATATCTATCGGTACAAAATTATGAACACTAGGTATATCCAAACGAGGCCCACGAACGTATTTGCACACTGAAGTTTGACCCACAACATTTTAAAGGTTGCACATACCCGCTTTAGATGATGATACCTACTTCAGCTTCAGCTAAATTAACTAGATACAAACGGCCGTGCTTGGACCTGGAAAAGTTCAGTTTTTGGTTCCCTACCCAGGAAATTACAACAAACCTTGAGCCATCTATTGCAATCACAAATTACGACCCGACCTCCCTCGCTAATTTCCTCTGCAATTCACCCCTGACACTCATTCGGGACTTTCCACGAACCGCAAACATCGCAGTAGGAAAAGTGCCCGTATGAAGATTTAGTCATAGCGAATTCCTCCGCTTTCGATCAATTTGAGAAAACCTTGATTCTCTCCTTAATTCAGATTGCTGAGCCTCGACTCGATAAACGGGGATCCTGCAATTAAGTAATTTCTCGGCTCCCTAGCGCGGTGTTTAAAGGTCGTTAGCGAGTTGGTATTGCACCACGTACAAACTAACCTACTTTCGGACATTTGGCGGGCCGTTTTTTTCGAGAAAGGGATTAAGTTTGAATGAACTTGACTACGAGAGGAGTTCAATTAGCGAAAATCGTTGTTGCGACAGTTCGTCTGAAACGAGATCCAGTCAAGGGCGACAGTGGACGCAATTTGCAAAATCCATGTAGACGTAGGAAGGCAATCGGATTTGTAATATTCGCAAGAAAAAACGCTGCAAATTCTTTTACTGGGGTTTATTATTCATTTGGCTTGCATTCATGATTCGAATTTCTACTAAGCTTTGGAGTTTGCGTGTTTCACAGGTGACAGAGCGATTATTGAATTTCAGGAGGCACACAAATATTATCAACTGATCAATCCAAATAGGTATTTTGGTTGAGAACCATGCATACCTCCTGAAATTCAATAATCACTCTATCACCTATGAAACACGCACACTCCAAAGCTTTGTAGAAATTCAAATTATGAATGCAAGTCAAATGAATGAAATTGATTAATGAACCCCAGTGAAAGAATTTGCAGCGTTCCATGCATATCAGAATGCTTCAACCCGTGTATCGGCTATAAACCCTTTTAGGAGTTCACTCCAGTTTCCACATTCACTACATCGCTAGGTTACTGCGATAAAAAAAAAAAAAAACTGCTGTTGTTTTTGTTCTGATTGCAGTAACCTAGTGATGTAGTGAATGTGGATGCACATGTTGGCAGCATAAGATCATGTCAGACATCGGGAATGGTTTGAGCAACAGACCTGGGGAGGGGCTCATTCGATTCCTCATCGAAAGTTCTTCAAAAAAAGTCCACATTTAGGCCGCCTTGGTTTTTTTTGGAGGTTTTTAGGTATTTCACAAAACTTTGACAACCCCCTTTCACTTTGTAAGCCTTGAGTGGCATTGGTTGGTCCTCCCCGCCCCTTTCACTTCCTTGAGCCAACAGGATTCAATCTCCTCTCATTCGATCCTATATAAGATATGGTTTCTGTGACGTACTTTCAGTTCATGTTTGTTACTGATGATGTCCTAACGTTCGAAATCGATTTAACAGTGTAACTCTTTACTTTCGTGGAAATATAGACAACATTCTATCCTACTCCGTTTTTATTTTATTTTTTCTTTGACAACCCTTAAAGGGCACTTTAATTCAAAAAGCTCAACTTTTTGAGACAGCTGGCTAAAGAATTGGGGCGTTGTCGGACCAATATTGATTTTTCCTGAAAATTTCAGATTTTTTGCTCCAGCCGTTTGGGGAAAAACGGCGTACGGACGGAAAACTTTTTATTGCTGAATTGGATTCTACACTCTTTCAAACGTAAACCATGAAATTTTCAGGGGGGTGTTAAACATTTTTTTTTTTTTTTCAAGAGCGATTACAATGGTTTATTATTGAATAATAAACCAAAACGTTGCGAATTGTTACAAAGAGGTTTGCTATTTTGTATTGGATAAAGGCTGACTTGTTTATTACACACATCAAAAAAGTTTTGCATCACCCCCATTCAGTCTGAAATACAAACAGGAAAATTTTGGGTTTGTAATAACTAGGGGGCGGATTCTTATGTCACTTAAGTTTTATGCGCCTAAAATGTGCAGCTAAAACTCAAAATATGCCCTCAAAAACTCGAAAAACGCCTTCAAGCGTCTGGGTCATTCTCTGAGCGTGGCGGAGCATTATTACCGTATTCAGCTCGATGGAAGGGGCAACTATACCATTCCAACACCTCACCATGTTACTGGACCCTCTGAACCTATCAATGACGCAAGCAACCACGCATTATTCAACAAATAACAAATCAAACGTTTTCTTGACAGGGCTGTCCCGTCACGACCTCTTCTGGACATCTCAGCCCTCATCCTTGAAGGCCGATTTACACGACTCGAGTAAACGGTAGAGTGGAGTGGTAGAGTAGAGTGACCTAATTGCACTCTACTCATGTAAACGTTTTCAATATAGCAGAGTTCACTCTACTGACTAGTAAACGGTGGAGTAGAGTACTCTACCACTGTGGTAGAGTGACTCTACTCTACTGCCTCCCCCACCACCAGAAATCAGACTCTCCTGTTCAAAATCACTGGTCTAGAAACCCTAAACTTATGCTGCAGGGTACGGAAGATGCTGCCTGTAGCAAGGTAGTCCAGTGTCACGGCTAACATCACCCTTGGGCTTATGGCATCCCTCATTACAGTGTCCTGACGTTGGATCAAGGGCGAAACAAGTTCCAGCAAGTGTTCAAAAGCCTGGGGAGGCATCCTCATTGCAAGAGTAAACTCTTGTGGGTCTTCAAACATGAGCTCCTTCAGCAGAGTGGCTGATGCTCCATGGGTTTCTCTACGACCGATCCAACTCCTAACCCACGTCCTTTTTTCTCTTCTTTCTTCTTTCTCTCAACATTTCTTCCAACTCATCCAAACAACAATAAACTTCTGCTCACTTTTCCAACGTTCTTGTTTCTGTTCGCCATTTTTCCTTTCAGACCAAGACCAAAAAATATCGACAGAACGAACTTAAAAACAATCACAACGCAACTCTCGGCGGTTTGCACTCGATTGCGTCTCAACGACCCAAGTCGAGTTCGCGATAGAGTAGAGTAGGTGGTAGAGTGAACTCTACTCTGCCGTCAACTCTACTCGTGTAAATTAAGCTTAAGTATGCACTTCATGTGATTAGGCCGACTCCCCTTCCCATTCCTGGTTTTATTCCTTGTCCTTGGGAATTCGTTCAATTCAGTGGAGAAGAATAAACGGAAACAATCTTTATTCTATTTCGTTAAATTTCCGTAGGATTCCTACTTGTGTTTTGTACTGTTCCTAGGATTAATTGTCTCTGGTTGTGCAGTGCAGTAGGACGGTTACTTGATTCTTCTTCTTCGTATTCTTTTATCTTTCTTTCTCTTCTTTTGGAAGGAAGAACGGTTTGGAGGGACTTCGAATCAAAGTAAAACAAACACGAATGTCTCCCGTTGCACCCACATAGTTGTTACCAAGGTCGCACAGATCATAAGGTTTAATTGCCTTGGGGCACGCCCGAGTAATATGAGGCCATGACACGACTATGGATTCGAATTCAGCAAGAAGTAATTTTGATATTAGAGCTTGGCGATATCTTTTTAAAAACGTTCCCACCGTTTGAATCTGGTCCGCGAAATTGTAATTGAAGTTTCGCTACGGGTATAATGAAGAGACTAATGTGAAGTCTATAGGAGCCCGTGGCACACCCACTCACGACCTATTCGGTGAGAGAACGTTATGTAATGGCGAAGGAATAATAGCGATTGAGAGGGGACCCTGCCTGCTAGCTCGGGTAGCCTATTGTACAGTGTCGATCTACAAACACAATGACTGGACATATTGAATCGATGATTCGACCAAAGATCTAAGAAGGAGTTCGCTCATTTCCATGCAACTACAGTAGAAGTCCGATAATCCGGCACGTTCGGGACTGGCTCGGTGCCGGTTCACCGAAAATTCCGGTCTATTGAGCGATAATTACACGAACAATTAGGTTAATAATCAAATAACAAATACAGTATGCAAATACATTCAATAAAGTTTAATTTACATTTCATATAATGTATCTATACTTACCTACTGTAAAACATATTTCACTTAGAATTTTGAAGAGTCACGAATGTCTTTTTGTTTTCTTGAATTTTGGCGTTTAATACACAATTTATTTCTAACTAGCTGACCCGACAGACTTCGTCCTGTCAAAAAGATTTGTAATGTGGCAGTTTTTGTGCCTACGTATTTGATTTCTTGTCACCCTGGTGATAGGCGTGTTAAAAAATAATTTAAAACATATGTAAGGATTTTCTGAATCATAATTATTATTATCATTATCATTGTAGTGCTAGGTGGTATACATCTGTATATCCTGGAACTGGTTTTCCTTGTTTCCGTCGTATAAATCTTTAAAATCGAATAGCAATTTTGTGGAAATTTTGAAAACATGGTCACTCTCTTTGTACTGCGTTCTGTGCTTAAATGCACGTTTACTGAAGGATGAGGGGAAAAGAAAATATTTGCCAAACTGTTTCATTACTACTGACAAATCTGCACCAATTCCAATAGACCCTTTGGTTACATATTTGCAAATGTATTTAATAGATAGTCACTGAATGGTTTCTCTCCTTTTGAAGATTCGAACGCTTGAGTGTTTTGAAAACATGGTCCTTGTTCAAAGGTGAATGAGGGGGCACAAAAAATGGCGAAGACAATGGGTAGTGAGTGAGTTATCTATCTCAAACTTCTCTTTCAAGTGAACTTGTCAAAATGATTGTCTTTGCGAAAGGAAGACCTGCAGTTCATCACAAGACGTTCGCGACAGCATGACTCCCCTTGGCTGACATTCTAACTACTCAGACGGTCGCGAACTTTTCGTGGCAAGTGAAGTTCGAGACCTGCAGGTCGCAAACGTCTCTTGCTGAGGAGTCTTGGCTCAAGATAACCGTTCACTCTTCCCACCTAACAACCTGGGCAGGTCGCCGTTCCTTTGCAGCAGATTCTACTATTCAAATAAAATTTATTCACGAGGACTCAGAAAATGACTCGTTTTGGTGCCTATCATTGTTTTACTCAGAGGTACTCTTATAAAGAGTACAGTAGATAGACGTCTGTCATCCACCAAACCCTGACTGTACACGAAGATAATAGAGGTCCCATTCATTCACAAAGTGAATTGCGGAGCAAACTGCAGGTCGCATTCATCCACGGAGTGAACTGGTGAACTTCTCCCACTGACCTTGTCTTTGGACTGAGTGACCTGCAAGGAGTCTACTCCTTCAGGTGACCTGGGTTTACACACCTCTAGCGAAGACGCTTTGTGATCGATTAATTAATAATTAAATCAATCAGCTATTGATTGGTTAATTGATTATTACGGAGTGCGCTGCATCTGAATTTGTTGTGACAGGTAGCCGGCCGGTGATTGTTTCCAGATGATCCCGAACTACCCCGAAAACTTCCGAATAGCTCTCGAGCGTTTTTAGTTGCTTTAAAGGACACACTTTTGGGGAAACCAAAATTGTTATAATTTTCCAGAGCGATGCCGGACTGACGGGCATTCCGGACTGTTGGATGCCGGACTGATGGACTTCTACTGTATTGGAAAACAAGAAAAGATTGAGTTCCAGTCAAGTAGCGAGGTATTTTCCTAAATTATTGATCAAATCTCGTGATGGATAATATCCATATTATGGTTAGTTCCCCTTTCCGGATTCTTGAAACGTCCTTCTAACTTTGCGGTCACCCTCTGAGTATTGCGGGCATTAACCGCCTCACAGCCCTTCAAGGGGCAACATCAACGTTAACACAAGATGAGTCGATATGTATTGCATTTCTGCCGCGCTAAGTCAATAGTGGTTAGAGGTTAGAATAATGATTTTATCGAGTTAATAATTAATATTAGAGATGCCGAGGCGCAAAAAACCTTCAAATCGAACATTTCTACATTCTTTCAAAACTGGGCATTTTTAAATGTATGATACCTATATAGATGGGACCTACATGATTTTCAATTTTTTTAAAAAGTTTAGTACATGTCAAATGCAATCAAATAAGAAAATTAAGTGAATTTGAAGGAAAAATTTAATTTTTCAGTGATTTATACATATATAACATTGGCTTGAACATCTCAGTGATACTCTTAACATTCCAAGAACTTGTAAAGGTTAGGGCTGTCAATATCGGCAAAAGAATATCGAATATAGATTTTTTTTTTTAAAGTATCGTTTTAGTAATTCGATATATCCAAGGAAACTATCGACATTCCAATATATCGGTCATAGGTATTTTTTCAAACTTTATTCCGAATTACGTGTGATTCCAGTGAATAATAATGCATTATTGAATTTCATTCTACTACAGATAAAGAATTCAACCACTCAAAAATTCAATAAAATTTTATTCATGATAATAATTATGTACAGGACCCAGGGAAGTAAATTATCCATATTATGTAGGGTTGTAAAATCCATGTAGTGAAGTAAGAAGGAAAAATGAAAAAAAAATCAGAAATATTTTCATGACGTTGTCCGCGTTACATTTTCGAGTTTATGTAGCAAAGTAAAAACATAAAATTCAAAAAAAAAAAAAAAAACAGCTTTCGTACAAGTACGCAACCACGAGGGACATTTTATGTCTTTGCGGGGCCTCCCGCACACACACCACGTACTTCCAATTGGAGGCCAGTTTTGATGTAAAACGCTTATCAAATTCAACGTCGGCGAGAGAATGAGGCGTCTCGATAAATGTATCACGTACCTCGCCAATTTCAATTGCAGTTGTGGATAATGTAGTATTCATAAGCAGCTTTTTGCGTAAACGATATTCGCGCACTAGTTCCAACGAGTGCCGTTTTGTAGGACCAATGATAACTGCGTTAGATTGTGCTCGTTGATGGTTGCGATGTAATGGTTCCATCGTTTGGTCACTGAGGTTCCGAAGCAACGAATGGTAAACTGTAAAGACATAATCATCACCACTCACAGGACTGTCACAGTTAGTAAACAATATGGTTCCATCGGGTGGTCACTGAGGTTCCGAATGTCAAGGGGTTATTGTAACAAGATTAACTAATCAACAGCTTTCAAATGAGTGGTGAACGAGTTTTGTAGGATCACAAATGTCGAAGATAATGATCCGTAGCAACGAACCGGTTGTAAGGAGTTTATGTAGCAAAGTAAAGACATAAAATGTCAAAAAATTCAATCAAATCAATATCGGTAGGAGATAGAGGTGGGGCAAACCCTCTGATTGATGTGCTGCCCACTAAGCCTCGAACTGGCTAGAACCCAAGTCTCGAAAATGTCCCTACCTTTTTTACCTACGATTTGCCTACCTCATTTGATATAATTCCCCTATGATTCAATGGAAATTATAAAATTAGTTTTGAGCAATAAGATGTTGGATATGGTAGGTATATATGATGATTTACGGATGAAAAATATAGTGTGCATTTAATGTCGATACATCGGAAAGGAACATATCGCCCAAAAATATCGAGATATTGTGTTATTAAATAAAAATAGATGTTTAATATTTTGTACTTTTATTAAACATACAAGATATTCCATTAAATTCATAACATAATAATAACCTTCTTTTCTCCGATCACCACAGTCCAAACTCAATTTATTCTTCTTCGATATTGATACTCGACGCCTGTAACACCTACCGTCACATATATCGACGGAAGAATCATGAATGTTCACTTGAAAATAGGGTAATGGGTCATAAAAACGCTGTAAATTATTACACAGAGGATTATTATTTCTGTACTAGAGTAACCCTTCCACGTACAACGACCTGTGTATGTTAGACGTAGTCAGTGGTACATTATGTAAACTCTGTTTCTCGGGCCTCTATATCTTGTCTTGAGCTGAACGACAGACGGACGGATTCTTTTCAATTTGATTTTAAAATGCTACACATCTAGGAAAGCAAAACAGCGAATTTTGGAGAGAAGGGGGGGAGGGTTGAGGTTCAAAATTTTGTTTTTCTAGGTGGATTACAAAGGTTTGTTGTGATAATAATGAAAGAAAAAGGAATGTATTCTTGTATAGAATATAAAGTGTCTTGAAGGTTGCTTGTTTGGATGCTTCAAGTTACTCATGGATCATACACTTCTCGTATCCATCCTTGCGGATCTTCAACCATGACGCATATATGCGTTTGACGTATGGTTAGTTGGCCCTCTGAGCGTGGCGGAGCATTATTACCGCATCCACCTCAATGGAAGGGGCAACTACACCATTCCATCACCTCACATGTTAGCTTGAGCGTGGTTACGACCACTGGGCCTTTTAATCAACAGTCCTGACGCCCCTAATTACTCGCTTTCCCCATTGGCTAAATGCTATTAACTAAAACCCCTTTAATAATCATCATACCCCAGCCATATTTATTGCGACCCCCCCTCTCCACTTTTCTCAGAGCCCTGGGAGTGTGATGGATATGGTTAGTTGGCCCTTCCCAATTCTCGAATCCGTCGATTGGAAGATGAATCGGACGCCTTCAATTGCAAAGGTGTTTTCGACTCGCCAACTTTATTTGAAGTCTGCCCTGATTTTTCTCCATAAGCAACCGAACTATTTTAATTGCACATCATCTCCTAATAATTTGACCTATTCGTTCCGCCTCACCACGAAGTGTATTATTCCTGTACCGCGGTCTCGTTTGAAAGGTACAACAAGACATATTTACCACAGTATGCCCCTGCTGTTACGATCTGCACCAGTCGCTATACGCCATCCAGAGAGTCACAGTAGGTCGAAATTCAAAAAATTAGTGTTCAGTTGGCTTGTGACGCAAGGGCATATAGTATGTGACAGCCTTCTGAAAAGTATTTATGTCGAATGATCCCAATTAGAAACTGTAATTATAATTTTTTTTTTTTTTTTTTTTTTGTCCCTTCTTGTGAGAAAATATTTACATATAGGTATATATTTATTTATTTTTTTGTATTATTTATTTTTTCAGTTTTTTCCTACAATAAGTTCCTATATGTTCCATACGATCGATGTTAGAAGTTTAGTGATCCTTCGTTGACTCCCCCACCCAGCTCGGAACTGTGTTCCTTGGTGTGGGGTAGTTCCCAGTTATAAATATGGACAGTACCAATTAAGCATTTCATTTCCTTTTTTTTTCTTTCTTGTGATGTCCTATATTATTATTTCTTTTTTTATGTATGTATCGAGAATAAAATTCATTTCATTTCATTTCAAGCTCTGGGTCATCCTCTGGGCGTGGCGGAGCACTATCACCGCATTCAGCTCAATGGAAGGGGCAACTATACCATTCCAACAACTCATGCATTCATGAAATCTGAATTCGGGTCCTATGGGATGCTCTTAGCTCTTGTCTTTGCAAAGACGATCAGCAGCTTCATTACCCCGATCCCCGAGCATTCCAGTTCCAAGAGTTCCACTTTCTGAGAGGTTCGTTGGCCCATAAATTTCCCTGGAGGCGAATTTGAGTCACGTAGATGTAACACTATTACCCGCTCTAACGACTGAGTTGTTTATTTTGACGAACCACGCAAATCGCTGTTTTTCCGCCGGGCCCCGCCTTCAGATTTGAAAGAACCTAATGAGCTATGGCTATTGTCCTCGGGGACAACACACCGGCAATTAGACGAGCACATTAGAAAACCCTAAAAATAGGTTCGCAGCTTTTACCTCCATTTATTGAGGTCACTTCCGCCTCTCTATTACCCGTTTCGATTCATTTGGAGTTACTTCATCTTCCGCCGCTAAACGGAAATTTGTACAAACCATTCAAGGTACAGTGCGCTAACGGGGATTTCGATATTTCAGAAGAAATGTACGTCACAGTGCGGGTGGGCCTTAAGGTTCTAGCATTTCCAGAATTTTGCTTCCACTACCTACAGGTATACTCCGGAGCAGAATGCAAGAAATGATTACAAAACGTTTTGTCATTTCTACATTAGATATACCTACTAAGATCAGATTGACGAAATACAGTCAAGAATCTACGTTCCTGTAATTCATCTGTTAATCACATCTCCCTAATACATAATTATCTACATATTAACGTACAACACAATTCGATATTTTTGACTGAATAAATGCATTCACCAACATACCGACAGAATAAAAATCAAATTCACTAAAACAACAGCCTGCGCTCCTTTTGTGAAATACTTTGTGTCCTGCCCTATCAATAGATCTTTCAACACTCCAGGTCGAGTAAATATAAACTTTTTTTTGGAATTGATGATCTTATAACAGCGGAAGGGCTGATGCAATTTATTTAAATGCAATAAATATATAAATGCAATTTTAAATATTTATTTTGAATCAAAAAAATTACTCTTTTGTTCCGAAAGGTTGTCGCATTTTCTTTCTGAAGAAATTTTATCCCTTTTATTGATTGAAGGTAATAGTTGATTGGGTTAATAAGCAAATTCCGGCCCAATGACTGACTAAATCTTGAATGTTTTGGGTGATTTACCAGTATTTTAAAATAGGATTAAACCGTGAAGTTTAAGAAATGTGATGACAGTGGTTCTTTCAATTTTTGTTGATTTTATTGCATCACGAAACTTAATAGTTTTACCAAAATATTTTTGTTCAAATAAAATGTATTAAGGAAACCGACAGAATAAAAATTAAATACACTCAAACAACAGCCTGCGCTCCTTTTGTGAAATACTTGTGTCCACGCCTTTCAGTAGATCTTTCAACACTCCAGGTCGAGTAAATATAAACTTTTTTTGGAATTGATGATCTTATAACAGCGGAAGGTCTGATACAATTTATTTAAATGCAATAAATATATAAATGCAATTAGGTAAATATTTATTTTGATCTATCAAAAAAATTATCCTTTTGTTCCGAAAGGTTGTTGAGTTTTTTCTTCTCTTAAATTTTATCCCTTGGCATTGATTGAAGGTGATTTTGGGTTTAAGCAAATTCCGGCCCAATGACTGATTTTTGGGACGAATTTCCTAAATTTTGTTGCAGTTGTTTAATAGGAATGCTTCAGACAGTGGCTTCCATTTTGCTTCGTTATTTTCATTGATGAAACTTAATAATTGACCAAAAATAAATTTGTTGGTTCAAGTTTCAAAATAAGGAAATTTAAAAAATCGGAAAAAAGGAAAAAATTCTTCCGTAAGCAGTCCACGATATTGGCCTTAAAAATCCAATATCAGTCGGGGATGTGCAAGTAATGTCTGCATTTTGATTAACCAACCCTAAGGGATTATATTTGGGAATTCAAAAAATTTCATTAAAAAATCGAAATAAAAAAACTCCGTTGACATGATGATGGCCTGACATCCAGGCTTAGTGGTGCCTCATTTTGTCAGCGCAGGCTACTTCTAGTGGTTTCTGAATTCACTCTATTGCTTACAGCGGGTACTGTAGTTAGTTAACCTGAAGTCCTCCTCCCTTGTGACTATATCAGCTGATATCACCTTCCTTGGGATCATGATGGATTCTTCCTTCAAACTTCATTGACATGATGATTGTCTGGCATCCAGGCTCAGGTGTGATTTCTGAGTTCATTTCATGGGTTACAGATAGCAATGTAGATACCCAGGAAACATTCCACCTTGTTTGGATGCTTGTGACTACATCAGCTGACGTCACATTCCTTGCTTTCATGATGGATTCTTCCTTTAAACTCCATTGATATGATGATGGCCTGGCATTTAGGCTTAGTGATGCCTCATTTTGTTAGTGCAGGCTGCTCCCACTGGTTTCTGACTTCTCACTGTATTGTTTGGAGCACTGTTACAATACTGTAAATCCCTAGGGGACCTTGATGGGGAATACATCAGGTGACATCACATTCCCAGGGATCACGATGGATCTTTCCTTTAAACTCCATTGATATGATGATGGCCTGACATCCAGCCATTAGTGATGCCTCACTTTGTCAGCGCAGGCTGCTTCCAGTGGTTTTTGAGTTCACTTTATTGTTTACAGCTGGTACTGTAGTTAACCAGGAGACCTTGACCAGGCTCCCAGGCTCAATTTTTTTCAGAATTCTCGATGTTCAATGTTTGGACTATTTTTTGCGTTCTATATCATGTTGAAAATTTCTTATTTTGTCCTAAAGGGATAGGCAGTTTTACGCTCTTCCCTACGAAGTCTTCAAAATTGATTTTTTGGAGTAATTTGAGGGTGGCCATTTTAGTAACTTGAGATCGAAAACATGAAAAAATCTTGAAATTGAAATAACTCGGAAACGAAGCCTTTATTTAGAAATAAGAGGGTGGTTTTGTAGTTGGAATAAGATAAAAATGAGTTCCTTCAAAATAAGGAAAACCGCATCTTCGGGTGATGAAAACCGGTCGTCTACGGTTGGGTAGACGGTCGAGCAGGAGCCCGTTCAACGGGAGGTCTGACTTAGACTGCGCGGCTGGCAGTCGATCAAGTATTTTAATCTTGATTTATATATTTATTTTCGTACAAGTGATTTACGTAGAAGGGCAATCTAATATTATACCTTATGCAACATATTACAACTTTTTTTTGTTTGATTTGCATAAAAATTAGTTTTGTGAATCGAATGAACCACTCGGGTTTCTGTACAATCACCCGTTCCCTCAATAATTGAAAAATTGGAAGGTAGACAGTATGACTGCGTAACGGGCAGTTGGTGAGATGCGTGGTTGTGACAGACCAAATAGACGATTGATACTGTACGATTGTATAGGATTGTGCTATTCACAACGCAATATCCCAAGCTTCAATTCAGTTGAGGAGAACAATCGGAAACATTCGTTTTGTCTGTATTTTTATTTTTATCTCCTTAAATTTCAGTACAATTCCTGTAGTCCGGAGATCCCCGTAACAAGAGCTATCTAATATAGAAATAATTAACCTTTGTGTAATAATTTGCAGCGTTTTGAAATTTATCGACTTTCTGCCGTAAAACGTAAACTGACAGATTTTTTTAGGCGGTTGAGCAAGGATATTTTTCTTCATTTACGTTTAGATACAAAGATTTATCATTTCAAATAAATGATCAAAATCAAATCAACACAGTTCTACACTTCTATTGACTGACTTTACTTCATATTTACTACGTAAGATTTCTTGGACGATGTTCAAGCATTTTGAATTTCGCAGCCCCTTCAAGACGATTGAATGTCAATTTGCAACACGTTTGTGCGGTTAGAAGTTGCCGCTGTAAGGAACGTAGGCGTTGGAATTCGAGTACTGATCAAATTTTCTTCCCTTGACGAATTTTAACGTACCCTTTATTATCATTTGGGGGCATTTGACAGTAAGTTTGATTCTTGACAGAGCCATTCATTGGGTAGTGAACAATGGAGCTCACAGGGATTGATTTACATTTTAGCACGAACATTATTTGAGAATTTCATCAAAGCGGATGAAAACTACAAAAATTGGACTTTTTAGAAGCATTTTCGTTTACGCAAGTGCAACCCTCGTTGACGATATGATCGTGACGAAATTGATGAGATCATCAAACTGTTATTCTCCGACTAACCTCCAACATTGACCGAAATCAAACCACTAGAACCTTGAGAAATGAGGCTTGTTGGTTTTAGGTTCGAAGTGAGTGAAGATTCAATTTGGCAGGATGAAATTAATCGGGGACTATCTAAATCGTAAACAGCACATTTCCAGAAAAGTCATCAATATTCAATGAAAAGCGTAAAAACTTAGCTTTTTTAAAAGGATTTCAGAGCACACGACAGATTTGGCATCTTGGAATCTATAAGTGAAACATTAGTTGGAGCTGCCCAAGTTCCATTTGCCAAGCCTTCCATTTATAACTATTTTTCATTTGTTTGTCCTAATCTCATTTAACACGTGGTAAAACCGGTTTGCGTTTAGTTGGGGAAAATTTTGTGCCTACGTAGATCTTCTTTACTCACTAACTATGGAAGCACACTGATCAGCAGATGGGCGTTTGCTTTGAAAACAATCACCAGTCAAACTAAAGCCACGAATTGCCGTTTTGAAATCGCATGCCGACAGGCAGAATCGCTCCAAGTCCTAGGATGAGCAGGGCAATCTATTGTAAACCTCCTGGAGTCGTACCGTTGTGTTATTTCGACGATAGTTAGTACGTTAGTAGAGCAAATGAAAGAAAGAAGAATTTGAGTGGATCCAGTGGTATATAGTGGTCTATAGTTGACAAGCTTTATCGATTTCGGGAATGCGGATAGAGAGGAACTCCTTCCCCGGGACCAGGCGAGTGCAAATGTTGTCGCTAGAAAAAAGAAAATTGCTCTGGCGACCATGAAATAAGTATATGGGAAACAAGGGATTCAACAGATTACGTCAGTCGGAACGCAGCTACTAGGAAATACTTCGTTGAACGCCCAATAATTACCGAAAGCATCGATAAAGCTTTGCAGTGCGAGTGTTGTTGCTTCCGAGTCTACTAAGGTAGCGGAAGCATTGTTTTCACTTTCGGAATGTGAACATTTTTTTGTCTCCAAAATCAAAAATTCCACTCGCATTTTGCGTTTTAGACCTTTCTGAACAATTTTGGTTCCGTGTCTGTCTGTGTGTCTGTCTGTCTGTCAGCAAATCCTTGTTACGGGCAAAACTACACGAAGTTATAGTCCGATTTTGATGAAATTTTCAGGGATTGTGCGGGTTAGGATGTAGATGGTCCCCTATAGGTTTCATGACCCCCGGATCAATATTAGCCTCTGCGCATGCGCAAACGTGAAATCCTTTTTACGCGCATAACTCCAGGAGTTCTTGACCAATTTCGATGAAATTTTCAGGGATTGTTTGGTTTGATGTTTAAATGGTCCCGTATGCGTTTCATAACCCCGGATCAATAGTAGTCTCTGCGCATGCGCAAACGTGAAATCCTCGTTACGCGCATAACTCCGGGAGTTCATGACCAATTTCGATGACATTTTCAGGGATTGTTCGGTTTGATGTGCAGATGGTCCCCTATAAGTTTCATGACCCCCGCATCAATAGTAGCCTCTGTGCATCCGCTAACGTGAAATCCTTGTTACGCGCATAACTCCGGGATTTCATGACTGATTTCGATGAAATTTTCAGGGATTGTTCGGATTTGGTAGATTTTATAGTTTGTTCAATAGTTGAACATGCCTACCTTTATTTTCTCAAGTTATGCTCCTGCATAACAATGAATTTCCCCTGTTCAATATTTACTTCGCCTAATTGAACGAAGTTCTTCAGTCAATAGTAATTTTCAACGATCTATACAGTCATGTTATGGATACGAGGAAGCTACGTGCCACACCCACTTGGCAGACTTTTTTTTTTTCTGGACGTAAAGCTGGCTTTAGACGGTGCGAATCTGCCTCGCGAGGCATGATGCGGGGGTCAAGACTCGCACCTTGTAGAAGGTTCTAGACTTCAAATCATGACTCGCGAAGCTGATGCGAGGTGAGCTCCTCTCTGTCGGTTTCCAGAGCGCATCAAAGGAGTTTCGCGTCTGGTGACTCGCATAGTGTAAACGCTAGTGGAGTGTTGCCCGTATCTTAATAATAATAAATAATGAATTGCAAGCCTTTCCCTAGCAGTTATGGCTTTTCTCCAGTATCTGTTCTCTTTCTTAATTTTCGATCGAACTAGCGAAAGGAGGAAATCGAAATCTTCCGAGTCATTCGAGTGAAGTTTCTGATGGTATCATCTACAAATTCCATTCCCATGTCCCTCACGAGTTGGTTTCCATAATCCATTCTTTGGGCGAATAGCTCCTTCATCCACCAAAGGCGGTTGCGGTGTTGATGTATTCTTCTTCTTCTCAGCAATCGTAAAGCTATGATGATAGCTAAAACTTCCTCTGCTAGCGTTAATCGAGGGTACAGAATCACCTCCTGTCGCCATCGTTGCCTCGCGGTAACTGAGCTCTCGCGGTTTTCCTAACATGTTTAAGCATCAGTTTCGTTGCATTGCCTTGCGAGAATTTCTCGTCCTAAAGCCTCGCGCATCGCCGAGCGTTGCGTCAAGGAAGTAGGAAGAAAAATTGTTTATAACCCACTCCAATGTTGTCATATTACGTTTCAAAATGTGTAAATTCCAAATCTGCAATGTCCACTCGCCGACCGGGCAGTAAAGAGCCTTAGAATTATTCTATCCAGCTCGTTCATCGGTTAATATTCAGTTGAATAATGTAACATGTAAAGGTAATGATGTAAAATAAACGATCTACACTAAAACCTCGTTCATCCGGTACTCGTTAATCCGCGATTCCGGTTTATCCGCGATGATTTCGGAAGAAATAATGAGAAAATTGCAAAAACTACGTATGTTAAGCAAAATTAACGACTCCTAACTAATTAAGTAAAAACGCCTACAGGAAACACAACAAAAAAATGCTGCAAATTCTTTCACTGTTTATTATTCAATTTTATTAATTCGGCTTAAATTCATTTTTTTTTTTTTTTTTTTAATTCATGATTGTTGAATTTACAGTTTTGCTCGAAATTAAATATAGTAGAAAAAAAGATCCTAATTCACGTGGCACGTTTTGGCTACCCTTCAAGTCCATATTTTCAAGCTCTATATCTCCTAATAGAGCGTCTTGTAACGTTTTTTCAGGCGACGGTTTAGTTCAGGTGAAATGGGAATGGAAGCTATTAAGGGATTAGTATGTCCGGGTCCACCATTTTGCTTGCATTCATGATTTGAATTTCTACTAAGCTTTGGAGTGTGCGTGTTTCACAGGTGACAGAGCGATTATTGAATTTCAGGAGGCACACAAATATGATCAACTGATCAATCCAAATAGGTATTTTGGTTGAGAACAGATTTATGTGCTCTATGCATATCTCCAGAAATTCAATAATCGCTCTATCACCTGTGAAAAACACGCATTCAAATCATGAACGCAAATTGAATAATTCAGTGAAAGAATACCTATTTACCCCAGATAATATTTAATAATAAACCCCAGTAATAATATTGAATAATATTTACCAGTATATATTACAGAATGCTTCAACCCGTGTATGAACTACATTACAAGTAGCGTATCACTCCAGTATCCACATTCATTAAACACGACCGGACATCACTGGGTTACAAACAAACAATAATAAACGAAAAAACGCAAAAGTTGGCACCATAAATCGGGCCATACATCGGGAATGGTTTGACCTACGGACGTGGGGAAGGGCTCATTCGAAATCATGGTATGTTCTTCAAATAGGAAAATATTTAGGCCGATTCAACTAGTTTTGAGGTTTTCAGGGATTTTACAAAACTTTTACAGCCCTTAAATGGCACTTTAAATTGAGTGAGGGAGCTGGCTCAAGAATTGGGGCGTCGTCGGACCAAAATGGATTTTTCCTGAAAATTTCAGATTTTTTGCTCCAGCCGTTTCGGAGATATCGTGCGTACGGCGTACGGCAGACGGAATTTTTTTTATTGCAGATTCGGATTCTACACCCTTTGAAACGTAAACCATGAAATTTTTTTTTTTTTTTTTTTTTCCAGAGCGATTACAATGGTGAATTATCATCACTATATAAAAACCAGCTTATCGATCAAATATCGACGTTTCAGGGGGTGGTAACGCTGGGCGGGAATTCCTCGCGCTCACTCTTCCACGACCACGCCAGTGAAAAATTGCCCAACGTCGGGTCGAAGCGTCTCCCAGGGCAAGCGATGGTCCTCTCCTCGGGGATTTGGGATATACGATTTTTTGATTTTAATATTGTTATTATACTCCCTCATTGTTTGTTTAATTTACTCTACCTCCTGTACACGGGACTTACCCCAACAAGAAGGCACAACTGTTTTTTTGCAGATGATAATTTTTATCTGTTGGAGAATAGAAGCTGCAAACAAAAACTACAGACGTCTACTACTGAGGTTTGTAAATTAAAAAAGATGTGGAGAATGAAGCTGAACGAATCAAAATCAGCCCACATCAACTGCATACTGAAGCAGTTGAATACTTGGGTTTGACACTTGACTCCAAATTAAACTGGAATAAACACATAGAAAAGAAGAAAGAAGAACTTAAAATCAAGTACAGAAGGATGTATTGGCTAATGGGAAGGAATTCCCATCTCTCTCTTCACAACAAACTGCTTATATATAAGCAATCCTTCGCCCTATTCGGACCTATGGGATACAGATCTGGGGCTGTGCCAAGAAATCAAATATTAAGAAAATCCAAAGCTTTCAGAATAAAATCCTGAGAAGTATAGCTGGAGCCCCTTGGTACATGCGAAACGATGATATCGTTTGATATCGTCCTCGAGATTTGAGGATGGAGACAGTCTGAAATTATTGCAAAATACGCAAGGAAGCATGAACATCGCCTCCACAAACACGTGAACCCGAAGATGCTCTACGTTTTGGACAACGAAGGTGAAATCTGACGTCTCAAGCGAAACAAACCACTGGATTTAGTTGTGCTGCGTGAATAGAAGCGCAATCGAACTCAGTGCTAATTAATTGCTATATACTAAATAAAGATTTTGCTGTTCATGATCTTGGTTGTACCGGACCAATAATGTATTTGATTTTTCCAAAATTGACGAATTAATCACGAAAAAAAATTTGTTATTCACCTATTTCTTTTTAACCTGCGTAGCAGGGCCATTAAACTAGTTGAATAATAAAACAAGAGGTAGGGACATTTTGGAGACCTGGGTTCTAGCCAAAGTTCAATTAGTTCAAACATGAATCAAAGGCCCATAATCTCTTACCCCATATTGATTTGATTGATTTTTTGACATTTTATGTATTTACAATAATAATATTTTACCTATTATGTAGGCAGCGTTTGTATATCAGAATGCTTCAACCCGTGTATCGGCTATAAACCCTTTTAGGAGTTCACCCCAGTATCCACATTCAGTACATCACTAGGTTACTGCGATCAAAAAAAAAAAAAAACCTGTTGTTTTTGTTTTGATCGCAGTAACCTAGTGATGTACTGAATGTGGATGCAATGTTGGCAGCATAAATCGGGCCATACATCGGGAATGGTTTGAGCTACGGACCTGGGGAGGGGCTCATTCGATCCCTCATGGAAAGTTCTTAAAACAAATTCCAAATTTAGGCCGCCTTGACTGTTTATGAGGGTTTTAGGGATTTTAGAAAACTTTCACAACCCTTAAAGGGCACTTTAAGTGTAGAGTGGCTAAAGAATTGGGACGTTGTCGGACCAACATGGATTTTTCCTGAAAATTTCAGATTTTCTGCTCTATCCGTTTGGGAGAAAACGTGCGTACGGCGGACAAAATTATATGGAACACGATACCCCACATGAGAAAATACCCATTTGTGTTTGCTTTTGACGAAAACCGCCTTGGGTATTTTTACATAATGTCTAGGTATGTTTTTCCAGTTCAAATGTATACTCGTTGTGTCCCTTTTTTCATGTACATCACGATTCTGGTGATGGCATGATCTAATTAACTATTGGATCACATTTGGATTGCATAAGACGTAAGTACCGCACCGTAATTAGGGTCCGATGCGAGCCGTCAGGCCACTAGAAATCGTGCGGATGGACGGAAAATTTTTTATTGCAGATTCCGATTCTACACCCTTTGAAACGTAAACCATGAAATTTTCAGGGGGTTTAGAATTCTTTTTTTCAAGAGCGATTACAATGGTTTATTATTGAATTCTGCAGGAGACTTTTTGGTGGCGTTTTCTAGCCCATGTATCTCAGAAAAATAGTTAGAACGGTTTATCCGGTAATTCGTTTGTCCGCGACGACCTTGGTCCCATCAAAACCGGATAAACGACGTTGTAGTGTATCTATCTAGTGTGGAACATGTAAAGTGTTTATTATGAACTGTAAATTTCAAACGTTAAATACCGTAAACCGGGGTTACTTTGCACCACTTTTTCGAGGTTTTCTGATATTCCTCAGGCTGAGCATCTTTAATCGAGCAGTGATTTTAACATAACCTAACTGATCTATTCACTGTTATCAACTCACTTCAAAATTCAACAAAAGTGCAATAGTTTTTATCAAATAAGATGGTTTCTGTGGCGCACAAATTACCCGCTGTTTTTCCCTTGAACAAGCTAGAAATGAAGCACCGGTGCCATGTTACCCTCATGACGACTCCCAGAACCTGCATTTATCACAAACAAACAAACAAAATCAGTGAAACATAGCAAGAGATTACATTTTGTAGCTATCAATCGGTAGACACAGGTCTATCAGATAGGACCAGAATGAGCTTCCTATCCTTAATTTTGTGGGTAGGACACCGATTTGAGTTTGAAATCCAACTGAGGTGCAAAGTTGCACCTTGAGTGCAAAGTTACCCCGGTTTACGGTACAAATTTCGTTGTGTCTAAACTGTCCCACCCCCTTTGATTTGTTGGAACAATAAGTTGTACTTTCAAAGCGGGCTTATCCGTACCAAACGACACGACAGAGACATTCGTGCAGGCTGAGAAAGCTTAAGAAGGTTCCTAATACGCCATGTGATCAACGTGGAAGGGCTTTAATACAGAAACAATAAATCTGCTTGTAATTGTGGTGGGCCTTCAGAGGAGGGTAGTTTTTATGGGCCTCCCAGCACCCTCAGCATCCCCTAGCGCGGCCACCTTCCGCACCCCGCTGGCCAATGGGCGACGAGGGTGGATTTCCGCGGGGGCGGAGCCTGTGCCCGCCTTCCACCGCCTACGATCGCCCGTCCCTCCCCGGCAGTTCAGTCTGTCGCCCGTACGATGATCGAGTACAATAGTGCGCTCGGTGTCGCCCCCACTCGCAGCTATTTCTACGATCGCACCCCCGAACCGGATAAAGGCTACTACTCCTGCGTGTCTCCAGCCGTAAGTAAACAACTCAATCTTCATAAGTTCGCGAGAAGTTTTGATGAATGATGAAACGTATGGACCTTTTAAGATATTCAGTGACGTCCAAGAAACTATAGACCTACTCTTTGTATACGAAGTGCGGTCTTCATATTCCTATTCTATACCTAATTCTATGCGTATTTGCCTTTACAAGGGTGGCTATATAGAATTGTATGAAATACAAAATAATTTAAAAATCCGAAATCTATAGTCATTGAGGCTATGTTCGTTGCTTGACACTAAGTACGCACTTTTTACCGCTACTCACTATTCACGGAGGATTCTGGTGGACAGGTTAAAAATCGAAGGATTAGTAACTATTTCGCATTTCATTTTTCTCATTTTCGCATCACCTCTTCACGGGGCGCAACTTGGTTCTTTTTGAATTACTTGAAACTTTGAAACTTAGTGGGCTGCCAAACTAATTTGAGACACAGCTTACGCATTGGAATTCAGATATCTTGTTCAGGAATGACAGACGAGCGACGGCAACTAGACAATGTTGGAACAAAAACTGTCTATAATCTCTCTTGTAGCACATATTGGAAATAAACATATTTGTTGACGGAATAGATTACATTTCTCCCCTGTTCCTGGGAGAAAGTGAAATTCAATTCCATGAAAGGTGAAGAAAACCTTAGTTTGAAAACGGGGCAAATATCTGTACTGTCTACTGGGAGAAGTCTAAGTTCTATAGGGTAAACTCGGTGACACCTCATCGTATAATTGTATCCATGAGGACTTAAAAAGAGCTTCATTCACATTTCAGCACCGTTGAATGACAATGAAAGAAAATACCAACAACGGCTAGTCAGAAAATCAGTGTGCCTCCTACATTTTTAATGTATTCTAGAAGTCACAAACGAGCTCAATCTTTAATTTCGCCCAGTAGACCAAGTTTGTCACAACCATTTGTTTGACTGCTCACCTTTATAATTGTATTCAAGATGCCCTAAAACGAGCATTTCAGCACCGGTGGACTGATAATGAAAGAAATTAGCAACAGTGGTTTTGCAGCAAAACAGTGTGCCCTCCGCATTGTAAATATATTCTAGAGGTCACAAACGAGCTCACTCTTAAATTTCGCCACCGTAGGTAGATTAGCAAGTTTGTCACAACCATTTGTTTGACTAATAACCTTATAATTGTATTCATCTTGCCTTAAAAAGAGCTTCATTCACATTTCAGCATGCTGACCGATAATGAAAGAAATTTACAACAATGGATAATTAGCAAAACAGTGTGTCTTCTACATTGTAAATGTATTCTAGAGGTCACAAACGAGCTAACTCTCAAATTTCGCCACCGTAAGTCGGTTAGCAAGTTTTTCTCTCAACCAGTTAACATCACCAAATCGAAACCTACTTTAGAAAGACAATTTTGTGGTTACCGTGCAATAGGACGATTTCCTCATACTCCTCCTTAGGCTAACAATTCACCAATCCTCCAGAATGTAACAAAAGCTGATGGATAAATACCTTCAATAGCGTGATATAATAAGTATTAATAAAGACACAGAAATCCACGATAGATCAACTGAAAAAGATTAAAACCACCGGATATACAAAGACTGCACTTTATTACACAAGTTTAATATTTATGTATTCCCTTCTATGTAAAAGTTTATAAGACGTGGTACATTATCTAAACTCACCATAATTGTATTTTATACCTCAAAAAGAGTCCTTTTCGCATTTCACCTCTTTAGATTGGGAAAGAAATAACCACCTGATCAGTTTAAATCCTCCAAATTTATGTACCAAATTGTCGTTTAGATTGATAGAAGATGATTGGATGACTGTGTCATAAATATAATTCCATAACACTTAAAATATATTCCTCCCTCCGTACGTCATAAAAATTAAGAACGGAGTGAGACAGAACGTTGTCTATATTGACCCGAATATAATGTGTTTCACACAGCTAGTGGTAGGAAATATGGAGGAAGTTCGTCTAGTGCAACTTAGCCTATATGTAATACAATATCTGAATACCAACAATTTGAAATGTAATGCATACCGACAGGGACATTGAAACGCACGAATGGAACTACTTCAAATCATGAATCATTGAATAATAAACCCCAGTTCCCATTCCTAGTTCAAATGCTTCACTTGTCGACCAACATGAAAGCTGTGTTATGTAAAACTTGATTTCAAAAGGAACTTTTGAAAACGAAATTCCATTGCAATTATTCCTAATTTTTGCTATGTACAAGGATGTTCACATTCACACTCGTGTTCACGATCTTTTTTTCAAGCAAACTTCTGGTTCTCTGGATTCATTGATCTTATTTTCATCAATAGAAAACATGAAAACATTAGTGTTATTTCTGACGTTTTCGATATTTTAATTTTTCAATTTTCGCCCCTTTGAGCTCATCATTTAGGATTGACATAAAACTGATGATCAGGATTAAGTCCTCAAGACAAAGGCTCAAGTGGGATTGGCTGTTTACAGCTCTGTATACCTTGGTTTATAAACATTTGTATCGAACTGGGCCATAATTGTCTAAAAATCATCGTCAATAGAAGTTGGTTCCAAATTTAAGAAATGTAAGTTTCAAAAATTGGAAGAAATAAACAAATAATGCAGTGATAAATTCCTCGATGAACTGGTCACCTAGGTATAGATACTAGATGAATGTAGATATATATTCTATTCATTCCTATTCATTGCAGTTTATTATTCCCTACAATGAACATTTGCATTGAAAAAGCCATATAATATAACAATATTTTTCATAAGCCATTGTCCCATAAGATTAAACAAAAGAGAAAACAAATTGAATAACTTAAACATCTTGTTTGCAGTTGACATACCCCGTCGGTCGCTTGTCCTCCAAACTGCCTGTATTTTTTTTTTTTTTTTTAATAGAGCGTTTATTTGTTAATATATCAACTAGTTACAACTGAGGTAATATACAGGCAACTATCTAGATATTTACTTCACATAAATTCCGCAATATTTTACGAGTGTTAGTCCATTGACAATACACCACATTTCAGCTTCACATCAGCATCCAAGGTCCAATGGCTTGGTCCTTTTCAGGCGTCGGTTTACTTGGGAGTTGTCGAGAAGCCTAATGGCTTCTGGGTTGGTATGAGCAAGAAGCCTCTTTTCGTAGTTCCTTGCGTATCTTTTTCGATTTGGAGGTCCTTGTGGAGGTCATCATTACGAATGTACCATGGAGCATTCACAATACTCCTCAGTACCTTATTTTGGAATGTTTGAATTATTTTCAAGTTACTTTTAGCTGTACATCCCCATAGGTGGATACCGTAGGTCCAGATGGGCATAACTACTGTTTTGTATAACAGCAATTTATTGTGCAAACTGAGTTGTGAATTTCGGCCCAACAGCCAATAAAGTTTTCTATACCTGATTGATAGCTCTTCCTTTTTTTTTTCTTGACATGTTCTTTCCACTTCAGCTTTGCATCTAAGGTCATTCCTAGGTACTTAGCTGAGTTGGAATATGGGCCTGTATGAAATTTATGAAATTCTATACTTCTTAGAATCAAATGACTACCTCATGACGGGAAGTGTTTTCTCGCTGGGAGACAAGTTCTGCGCAATTTTCTGCGTGGATTTGTATGGTGACGACACCGTGGTGGTAATGACATTGTGGTTAAGGTTTGCTGATGTCAGAGCGAAGCGGCTGAATTTTGGTTGGCCACCAGGAAGATACGTAATGTAATGAAAAACCTCTTTCCCACGGTATCCTCAAATTTGAGATTTGTTGGAAAATTAGGAAGTGTTGGCTGTTCGTTTTTGTGTCGGAAAGTCGAAAATATCAAACCGTGAATAACTCGGAAACGATGCCTCTTCAAAAATATTTCTTAGAGGGACTTTTTGCCACAAATTGGTTGTATAATTCATCCCTAGCCCCATGTCCACCCTTAAGTCTGCCACCGTGTATTTAAGGTTTGCAAATAATATTATGTACTCGTATTAACGAACAAGCAAACTACATTTCATAATGATTTCTACGCGAATACAACAGGTATAGTTCACTACCGCAGGAAGCGTTCAGAGGCTTTCATTTCCCACGTATCAACATTATGCTTTTTTGACATTTTCATGTCTTTGCTTCGGCACATAAACTGAAAAATCGTCACAAAAACTTGCTCATGCGAAACCAATAAACAAAAGTTGGTAACTACAGTCCTTGAAATATTAATACCAATAAACAGAAAAAATCGTCCCGAGAATCTGCTCACGCGATACCAATAAAAAGACATTTTGTTTTGGTCTATTAGTTTCAACCATTTCCGTACTTCTACCACTTCAAAACAAGTACATCTGCTACAAGTTACAAGTTACAACTGTACAAAACAACTACAAGTTGTCATGTACTTGTATCAGTGATTTAACGATATATTTGATATTTCAATTTATTGATTTATTTACTGATTTTTTCTTATTATACAAATAAAATTTAAAGAGGAATTATTCTGCCTTCGTGTGAAATTAAATTTAAAAGTTTAAATTGGAAAACTTTGGAAGAATCGGAAAAAAAATTTGTTTTTTAACCACTTTGTTATTATTGATTGACAGTTTTTCCTAACCATAATCTGCATTCGTTATCAGTTTCCTCTTTAATTATAATTTTCATTTCGTTCAGCTTTTAGAATAAAAATCAGTCAGTAGCTAGTTATGATTTTCTCGGTATTTTGTCGTTACAAAACTGTCTCTCAAACTACAACCCGTAAAAAACTGTGGCAGCGGGATGAACCATTGATGATGAAAAGGTTTATCTCTTATCACTTACTGAATATTGTGACACACCGTACCTATATAGTTTTCATAGGAAATTTGACTGGCCGAAACCATAAATGTGTAATATTCATCTCAAATTTTTTTTGCCAAAACCACGAATGTGTTATGTGGGGCGAGGGGGTGGGCTAGTGTCATAGAACTATTTTTCCCTTGTTCATTGACAGGTATGAGACCAGAATGTGGATGTAGAGTACCTCAAACTGCTAATTGAATTCTGTAAGATTTAAACAAAATTTAAAAACAGTTTTTTCGATTTTTCTCGAAAATACACAATTGGACATTCATTATTTTGGCATAAAAGGGACGAGGTGATATCCAAATATCTAGAAAAATGGAATAACACTGTATGTCGACTCAGCCGAAAACCATTTAAACAAAATCTGAAATTTAGCGATGTACAATAAAACGTAGATTAACCTACATACGCTTTACTTTTCCTCAAAGATGACATTATCAACAAAATTATGGTGATAAACTTGATTTCAAAAAGAACTCCGAAAACATGATAGCTTTACGGTTCTATCAACTGATTTGATCGTCACAGTCCACTATCGAAGCTTTACTATGTTCAGGCCTGTTCGCACTCACATTCATGTTGACTGTCCATCAAAGTGTTTGGTTTCTAGGGAGATCAAACGTATGCACATAAACTGAGTTGGTTTATTTGATTCATTGAAGAAATATCTACCAAAACAAACTAACATATTTGCGCTATTCCGCAACCTTTCGAAATTCTGATTTTTGAATGTTCCATCACGATGATTTCACTCTGTACAGTTGGTCAATAATGATGAAGATGATTCAGTATCATCCTTGGCTCATTCGTTCGATACAACTTTCATTTACGGTTCTGCACTTCTTGAACGTGAAACAACCAATTTTAAAGGTGTTACGCTTTTTGTTGCGGTCTAGGTCAATAATTTTACATAATTAACCATAAGTTTCAAGGGAGTGATTATGTACGTAAGGGGAGAAACGAACGGGTTGAACGTAAATGAACGAACATATGCCAGATTATTGCGAGAGACTCAACAATCAGGAGTGAAAACCAAGAAACGGCGATGTGGCTCGTGAAGTGGTTAAGACATGGAGATTTGCTCATTCGGTCATGATACACGGCTGTACCTTTTTATAATACGATTTCCTAGGATTCCAAAAGTGGGCGCCTAAATTTGTAAGAGGTGCATATTTCCTGATGTGCTGATATTTTTACTCTTTCCACCGCTAGACATCCGCGTATAAATACGCTTTTACACTTTGAAAAACTAGCCGCGATAACGGATGGTGTTAATGTCACACTTAAGGATGTACACGAGAGGAAAAACTCGGTTATGGATGTTCGGCCATGTCCGGAGGGGAGATCAGTTTGAAGGGAACAAGGAGTCCATGTGTCCCTCCGGGCCTGCCTATATTATTTTCCCCATAGATCATTACTTTTGGCCGCGTTCCATCCGGACGGTATTTAGGGCTGAGGGCATCCAGGTGAGTCGGCCATTGATTTCCACGGAACATTAGCCTGTCCCACTCACGTCTCAGGGTATCTCCTTCTGTCAGTCTGCCTTGGGAGAAAAACAAGGCTTTCTCTCCGGTATGACAGGAAACCTTCGGTGTTATTTTCGAGTTTTCTTCTCAGGTCGAGGTACATCCTCTGAGACACGTCCTCGAGCGATCAACATGGATTTTCCGGCCGTCAATGTTCAGTTTGGCATGTTTTCTTCACCAAAAAATGTCAGGAGATATAATTAACTGGACGTATTGGCGAACTGAACTAACTAAATTGAACAACATCGAATGCTGTAGAACGGGGGCAAATAGGGAGGGTTTTCGATTTTGACATGAAGTAGCGTCTGACCAACAACAGATAGAACTTCAGGCAAAACCTATAGCATCAAAGCATTAGTTATAATCAATCAAAGCTAGAAATGTACACTCAACACGGACAAGTAGTTACACTTCTATCCGCTGTTTTAGGTCGTAGAATTTGAAGCTGTTTGTATACCATCTACTCTTTTACCTTTTCACACTGATACAAGTTATTGCTAATTATTCAAAGAAGAAAAACGAGTTAGTCAACAAGTCATTAAACTAGGGATGCTAATTATTCAAAGAAGAAAAACGAGTTAGTCAACAAGTCATGTTTAACTTCGACATTACGATGTTTTGCCATCGGTGCCACACATTAAATAATATCGATATATCAATGTTTTGGTTCCGATAACTACGGTTTGGTTCACTCTTCACTCACAGAAAAATTGCATCTAGTTTGCTTCTAGTGAAAAAAAAGAATAGTAAAAATTCCTTCAACTATTGTAGTATTAGCGAATTTTTGAAGAAAAACAAACTATTGTTCTCGGCACAAAATATTTAAAAAAAGCATTTTCAAAAAATGTTTGCATCAAAATCCGTTTCAAAGCATTCTAAATCCACTGTCAAAAGAAATCAAAAACACATTCCAGACGATAACTCTAGATAGAATTGAGATTAAACGCTCAAATTTGCGCAGAAAATCTATCTAGGCTTTCAGAAGGCTAAGTTTGAAGATGGGCACAATCGCCTCACTATAAGGGGAGATTTTGAGGCATTTCAAATGGGGAAAAGTACCCGTAAACCCCCAAGCAGACTTTTTTATAAAAGATTTTTTCACGCTTAACGCGATGGTGAAATCGAATTGGAGATATCTTAACCCATTCAAACTAGAGCAGTTTGAAGATAAATAAAACAAGGTAGATAGGCAAAATTGGTTTAAAAAAAAATTAATTTAAATGTGGTGCCACAAGTCAGAAAATAAAATTGTTGATTTTGGCGTAATTTTCATCATGCAAAACTAGTTTCTTTAAAAATTTGGTCATTTCGTCATGCTGCATGACTGGAACTTTTTTCACCATCTTCTTCAGCGTTGAAAAACCTTTAAAATGAGATATCATTTGTCACAAAATAAAATTGTTGATTTTGCGTCAATATTCACCATAATTTTTTCTCTCCCACAGTTATTGCATCTGGCAGATTTGGCGTTGAACGTTTGACAAAAAACGCCACCACTTATTTTGAGGCATCTTTATGGAATATTCACGCACAAACACTGAACGGACGAACGAACAATCCTCAGGATTCTAGCGAACGGCAAAACCGTGTAATGAGGATTCTGTTATCTGTAGATGTTTTCACCCGATATTGGAGGGCATATCGATGCCGCTCTTAAACATAGAAATCGATATCAATATCGATGTCCCATCCTTACATTAAACGTGGTCATCAAATTCTTTGGATGATATCAAAAGATTCCCAATCTTAAAGTATGTAGAAATTGAGGATATTCATCATGTTTATGTTTCCACAGCCGTCAAGTAGGATGGGTGGAATAGATAACAGTAGGCGAATGGCAGCGTTTGTTCCATGGTGACTACAATAACGATAGGATATAAGATCAATAGAAATTGATATAAGATCATTAAACCAGGTCTACTAGACTTCCAATCTATTGTGAGCAAGATGAGCGATTAGAATGTGTTAATATGATATTTTTGATGGATTTTATGTTTGCACAGAAGCTACTGATGACATGATCGTGTGGAAGTTGATGTGATACGACTAAATCGTTTTTTGCACTATGTATTCCGAATTTGGATGAAATCAGAGAATCAGGATGTGCGAAAATGACGGTTGATGGACTTCACTCTTGTGTAACATTCACGACGCAGTAAGACTCACGTATTGACTTTTCGGTTGACTCACGGTTGAACGGCATTCAACATGACTATGACCGCATCATTTGAACGTATTGCTGATCCAATGCTAACAACCCAGATTTCTTGAAATACTGGGCAACGAGCTATAAAATGCAAAATATCTTTTATTAGCGCAGCTTTACGATTCGCGATGAAATGTAATGCATTCTTAACTTCGCCACTATATAATTCACTGGTCTGATTGTCTGACTCATACGGCCTGTGTTTTAATGCTAAGAGGTTCTTTAATTTTGAAATACCATCAGCTATGCTCGGACTTCTTGAACCTGCTCAGTGGAAATATGTGCCTTTTAGCTCTCAAAGCCACATACTGGGGATACACCACATAATGGTCTTGGTGGTTCTGCGCGCAGAGTGCCTTCTGTTCAAATTCATTTCGTGGAGCATCATCAACATCCACAAGGCTTCTCACTATTAACGCTTTCCATTCGCTGAGGTTCTTTTGTACATCCAATGGAATGTTGTTGGGTCTTGGCACAAATGAGAATGGGGCATAAAGTTAAATTTACGATTTATTATAAAGTCCACTCAAATAAATTGAACAGTCCTGAGCTGTGTAATATCTGCAATCTAAAAGACACTGACGACCTTCCTCACTTCCTCTTCCGTTGCCCTATCCTCGGACCCTCCTTCCCTTCTGTCTTGCACTTGTCAGAACAATATCTTTATTTCATAACGCCATATGGTTGGCTACGACAATATTTGAAGATAACCACTTATTGTCGGGACTGCTAGATTTTGCAAATGACAGAAAGATGTTGGATTTGTAGGTACTCTTGTAATAATCCTACGATTTTTTACAATAAACAATTACTACTACTACTACTACATCCAGTGGAATGATGTACTTTTCCTGTAGAATCCCCCACTCCTTTACCCAGAATACACCAAGCTCCACACATTTCTTCTTCTTCTCCACATTCTAATTTGGTAAGCGTTCCTCCGAATTTTCATAACTTTGAATATACAGGGTGAGTCAAGAGAGTAGGATGCTTTTGGAAGGGCTACGACACAAGTCACCAAACTCCCCCGTCATTCGGATGGGGTTCCTCGCATTTGAGAAGAGCGGAAGTTTTTGTTTTTGTTATTTGCTAAGGTGGTTTGGACTGATCAACATAGGGTGTTCGCCGTCACGCGATTTTTCGTTAATAACGAGTCGATCGTACAGACCCAGCGTGATTTTCGTGCCAAATACGCGATCCCCCCTCGTGGAGTGATTCCTAATCGGAACACAATCCTTCGTTGGGTTAATAACTTCAACGAAACAGGTAGTGTTTCCGGACGCCAGTTGATAAAGTCAGGGAAGCAGCCCTCATGAGCCCTCGATGTCAATTCGACGTCGAGCTGCAAATCTCGAGCTAACCTATTCGATCGTGTACCGTATTTTGAAATCGGACTAGAAGTTTCATCCCTACAAGATGATGGTGATCCAACAATTTAATGAAGGTGATTATGAACAGCGTAGAGAGTTCTGTGAAAGGATGAGGGGTGTGTTTAACGACAATAACAGGGTTGTTTTGTTCACCAGTGATGAAGCTCATTTTCATCTTGACGGGCTTGTTAATAAACAAAATTTTAGGTATTAGGGTGCTAGAAAAGCTAGACGCATTCACGAAACACCATTGCACAATCCACGACTAACGGTATGGTGCGCGGTATGGAGTGCTACAGTTAACACCGATCGTTATGTAGCAATGTCGAACGATTCTTTCTTTCCAAAATCTCGACGTCTTCATGATCCGTCAACTCATGTATGGTTTCAACTTGCCACACCTCAAACATCACCATGGACATACTCCGCAGAAAATTTCCTGGTCGCTTATTTTCTCGACGGGGCGACGCACAGTGGTTGAAAACGCTACTCCATGAGCCCGAAACTCAAAAGGGTTCGTAAACTCGTAAACTGAGGTTATTTCGTGCGCAGAACCCGAATCTGAAGTTAGTTTGTTGAAATTGTTTCCAGAAGTGGCGTTAAACGCATTATTGAGTAAGCTGAGTACCGAGTTTTGCCAGACCTAATATCATTAGCATTGAAAGGGGCTTCGTGGTAGAATAAAAAAGGTTATCTGAGTAATTATAAATCAAACTCATATGTAGAACTTATAATGTATGTCCTCTGATACTTAAATTTTACCACAAAGTAGGTAGATAATATCACGATAATAGAACAGCGGGTGATTTCAAAAATTTTGTCACATCATTTGTACAGTATCCATCACCAATATTATTTTGACAAACTAAATAACACACAATAAACTCAAAATAACTCAACAAACACAAATAAATGGTTACTTTCTTGCTAGGTATGAAAATGAATTTTTCTCCGATACCTACATAATCAAATAAAAAAGAAGTAGGTAATATAAAAACGAATCAAATAGGTAGTCAAGTAAATAGGTACGTAATATAAAAAAGTATATTGCAATTAGTAGAGTTGGCCAGGCAGGAACTACTTTTGAAATAAGTACCTGCTACTGACTTCTGCAAAATCAGGTAAATCTCGTAAACTAATACGAAATCTACGGAATCCTAAAAACGTGTCTACTGGATTTTCTTTGCTGAATCGAAGGAGACCGAAAAAGAGCCTATAGCTTTCGTATTACGAGGTTTACCTGGCTTTGCAAAAGTCGCATTTCAAAAGTAGTTCCTGCCTGCCCAACTCTGAAATTAGTCGCTATCCGTGTCATCTACCTCCATAACATAAAACCCAGTCAAATGCAGGTAAATGCAGTTCATTCTGGATTCGAAATTTAGTGCTACTGTTCAGGAAAAGATATACGTCCATTTCAGGGTCAATAAAGGTCAATATCGTTTTTGGCAGTCTAGAGAAATTGATGTGTTCATCATTTACCCTGAGTCCGCAATTCGTCTCATGTTTCCGAAGCTATTTCAACAAGTAAAATTATAATTATTGCATTTACTTACCTATCCTGGACATATTGAACGAGAGAAAACCACATTTGCCTCCAGGACTTGTGACACACAACTGATTTCAAATATAACACTGGGCTCGTCGCTCCTCATTATCTTAGGCAAAATCGCACCTTGATCTTTGTCGACTCAGCCGAGATTACAGTCTATTGTTATGATGAAAACACGTTAACGTTGCCCCCCGAGCATTCATCAATTAGATTGAAGCATTTTTATTTTTTTATCTTTTTGGGCTCATAGAATAGCGTTTTCAACAACTGTGCGACGTTAACTCAATGAAAGAGTATACAGAGGTAAACCAAGAACTCTGAATGCTTTGAAAGAGGCCATCACCAGCGAAATCAATAACATTACAAGGGAAACCTTGGCTGAAGTAATGAGAAACTTCCATGAATGGTTGGAGAAGTGTATACAGGCCAATGGTCGCCATTTGATTAATGCAATTTTTAAAAAATAATGTACATTTTAATTTCCACATTCAAATAACATTTTAAGACTAATAAACATTTGTCATCTTGTAAAATAACTGAGTTATGTTACTCTCTCGACTCACCCTGTATTAAAAATGAAACTTTTCTCGGAGTGCAATAATCACGTTCAATAAATCTACTAAATTGTACTCTGTCATTTAAATCGGAATATGTATAATATACATATTGCTACATATTATGTAACCTAACATATATCTACCATGACTACGATAAATACATTCTCATATTGGTTAACATACCGACATTGTGTTTAAATATTTAAGTCGATAATGGTTATTATTGTTTAATCGGGCACCTAATATAATATTGGTCAGGAAGAATAAAATAATGAGTAGATTTTAATTAGTTAATGCAATCACTGATGCTTGAATGTTGGGATATAGATTCACTGCCTGGGGTGACCACTAACAGCACTTACGTCAACACTGGCTATTTTTACTAAACTGTAAAACCTACCCCTACGCCCCCACTTTCCACCCCTAATAACTGACTGGCCGAACGTACTGACTGAATAGTTTTCTGCATAACCACAAAGTATACGACGATTTGAAGAGTAATATTTACTGGCTTTCAACTAAACTGAGTGATGGTAACTTAATCTCAACCCTCAGTTTTTAACTATCTCACCCCCCCCCCCCCCCATCCCCCCCCCTCAAATGTTGTTGGTTTACGTTTTAAGATACATAGATTTCAAAAATCGAATAAAACAAATCCATTCTTCCCCCATACACAGCTCGAAACTAATTTTCTCCTTACGTCACTAAAAAACTAATGGATCGTTGGAAAAATCAAATTTACAGTCTTCAAAAATTGGGCTCAAATTTTGAAGAAAAAATCCAAGTCTCTCTTGATTTTAATGATACGTTTGAGCCTGTAAGCCTAAAAAATGCGCAAAAGCCTCAACTTTCCAATGGTACAATTAGTTTTTATTTTTTAGAGTGAACGTTTCGATTTGAGTATGTGTCTTTCAAGCGATTTTGAAGTTTAAAAAAAAATCTGCATAGCTAAAACCTTTTTTTTTATCTGGATTATGTCATTTCAACCCTACATGAAAAATTCATGTTTGGTAATTATAATGGAGTTCCAACAATTCAACAATACGGGATTATATTTAGAGATTATTTTATCAAAAAATCGAAATCTCAAAAACTTCTGATTTGAAGTTTGTTTTGATTCAGATAGAAATTCGTTCCGTGGATTGAATGTGACCACTCCGGTTACTTAAAAATCACAGGCCTGTATTTAAACACGTGGGGCAGCTACGCCATGGGTGCTATGCTATAGGGCATCTGTTCCAAGATGGTTTCTATACGAATATACCACTCATATCGCCATCTCCCATCGTGTTTTTCATGTATCTTATTTATACATTAGCGAAAAAGTGAAGCATCGATGCTCTATTTTGTCTTGTTAAATTTCAGTTGTTCTATTTGTGGATTTCTACATAGCTTAGATCCATTGTGGACATTCTGATATTAGCTTTAGTTAGATTTCATAAATTTGAAATGTGATAAAATATGACGTATAGATTCAAAATTGGATACGGCCACTTCCGTGAAATTGGTCACAAATTGGTTTTAGAATGCATATGCATAATATGAATGTATATAGCTTTTCCAAGTCAGATTCGGAAATTTCCAAGCCAAATTCAGAGTTTTCCATTTTAATTTCAGAAATTTCCAAACCTATTTCAGAATTTTCCAAGCCAAATTCAGAATTTTCCATTTCAATTTCATAATACCTTTTAAGGGGAATAATCGTCGGAGATCAAACTTTCTGAATCGGGGAGTTGGGGTCATGGGATATCGAAATGGACTGTCTACCGATTGCAACTCGTGCGAAGCTCATACCGGTCACACAGAACAATTGAAAAAACATGCGCATACTTTATCAATTTCGATGAACCAGTTCCTTCTCACTTCACGTTGTGATATAATATTATCCTTGTTCATCTCGGTAAAAATGAATCGTTTCCGCATTTTGAATTCCGACAGCGACGATAATGAACGTGTATTAGACCATCCCGACCAACCCACAACACCTGGAACATCGCACCAACTGGACTGAAATAGAAGTCTCAATTTTCTTCGAAGAAGAGCACCTGTGACAGTGCCACCTACTTATTTCCTTCTCTTTATTCCACTTTATTACGCTCTCACCCGGATATTGATCACATTCTGAAGTCGAAATGGAAAATTCTGAAATTGAAATGGAAAATTCCGAAATGGAAATGCATGGGCGCCCGCAGAATATTTTCCCAGGGGAGACAAGGCCACCGAGGAGTCTGGGGGTATGAAACTTTGCGGTAAAAAAGTAAAAGTCAAAAATGTTTTAAAGTTATATGTATTTGCTTCAAAATGAACTTAGGTGTTTGGACACACTGAATTTTTCAAAACACTAAAACCTGACAAAAATTTATGCATACTATCCTGATTATCAGGGGGGGGGCAATAGCCCCCCTGGCCCCCCCTGCGGGCGCCCATGTTGAATGGGAAAATTTGAAATGGGTTTGGAAAATTCCGAAATAGGTTTTGAAATTTTTGGCATTGCTTTGGAAATTTCTGAATCTGACTTGGAAAAGCTATATCAGGAAAATAATACGCAAATATGACCGAATCCGAACTATAGTTATGAAATTTTTGTAAAACTTTGAGTGATAATGTCTGGTGTTCTTCAAATTCATTTGGGAGCTCAGTTTTCCAGTAGGTCATTATTATCCTTCTGCATTCTTTGGGGATAGATGAATCACACTTAAGCTTCCGTAGTAGAACGAATACATCATTTCGATTCCACTTCACCGCGAACGATTTATTTTCCGAGTTACGGACTCACCAATTTATCGTTTCCCTTCCTCGATAACAAATATTAATTAACAAAAGGACGCACGACCCCCGAAACACGGACCGCGGAAGAAATAGAGGCTGGTTGACGCGGCCCATATAACCCTGTGATAAACCACCTCATATTATTAACGGTGACAATAATTTGATAATTAAAGCGATTATAATCAGCCTGCTAAATCATCGGGAGCCAATTAAGGATGGGGCCAGGGGAGTTATTATGGATGGGCGTATTGAGCCGTGAACCCTTTTAGGGGGCGGGACGGAGGCGGCCCTGGACGCCTCTCCAACCGGGAAGTTAAGCGTGAAAAATAGCATTTTTCTTTTATTCTCTTCAAGTTTGTCTTTTATTTTATTTTTATTATCTCTTTGAAGGCAAATACCTGGTGGTTATCGGTCATTCGGAACAAATTCCTAACTTCCAAGGCACCGAGGCGTTCAGGCCGGTAAATATCGGCAACGGATTAGTGAAACTTGGCTTGCGCTGACATCGGGGTTGGATTGGAGGGCGTTCAACTAATAAATACTGAACGCCCAACGTCGCGAGTTCCCACCACTTTTTATTAATTAATTACAGGAATGTATTACCAGAAAAAGACACCTTCAAAGCATCCAGTTGGATACGTAGGAACATTTCTTCAAAGAGTCGCGTGGGAAGACAAACCTGTAGGAAAGGAGGGCATAATGGACCACCGTTTGTACAACCCCAAAAGTGGCTACGTAATTTATTTTCGTACTAACCTCTTAAAAAATTGATCAAGTACACAAATCTTGAAGAACTGGCCAGAGAAACAACAAATTAAAGTCACCCTCGAATCGGTTAGTGGAACTGTGATTGAGATCGTTGAAAGCTTCACATATCTGGGGCCCAGATTGTGGGCAGTGCGGTATCGAAGAAGGGTGGCACAACTGAGGACGTAGCGGCACGAATTCGAAAGGCAAATGCAGCTTTTGTCCAGTTGTACCCAGTTTGGCGCGCTCGAGAGATCTTAATAACAACTAAACTGAGAATCTTTGGCTCAAATGTCAAGGCAGTTCTGTACGGCTGTGAGACTTGGAGAGTAACGAAAGCAGAGATGAACGAGCTCCAAGTCTTTGTCGACCGATGTCTCAGACGAATCTTCCGCATCTTCTGGCCTAATGTGATCTCCAACCAAGAACTATGGAGTCCCCTATCGACGCCCAAATCAGAAAAAGGAAATGGAGCTGGTTGGGACAGACCCTCCGCAAGGACCAAAACGCAGTTGAGCGTCACGGAGGTCCTGGGGTCAACTTAGGTGCCTGGCGCAGAACAGGGTCCGCTGGAGGTCATTTGTCGAGGCCCTTTGCTCTGACAAAGAGCCATAGGAAATAAGTCAAGTTGAATCGGTGGGAATACACTAAATTTTCTTGATTTTTCCAATTCACTGATAAATAGAGAACACGATTTCTCCATTTACCTCAAATCATTCACTAGTACATGAACAAGCGGCCTATCGTAGTATGATTAAAAGGGCACTATCTACACCGATGAACGAGCACAATTTATCAAAAGGAAAATGTAACATCAAAAGTATAGCGGTGAGGAATGGATATAGAGGAGAGCTTATTTACCCAATTCGGCATAACGTTCTTGGAAAAACGCTGCAAATTCTTTCATTGGGGTTTATTATTCATTTGGTGCATTCATGATTTGAATTTCTACTAAGATCAACTGATCAATCCAAATACGCATTTTTGTTGGAACCGATTTACGTGCTCTGTGACACTCCAAAGCTTAGTAGCAATTCAAATCATGAATGCAAGCCAAATGAATGAAATTGAATAATAAACCCCAGTGAAAGAATTTGTAGCGTTTTTCATTGAACCTCAATAGTTGTCATCGAGCTTCCGTGGCCCCCCCCCCCCCCCCCACAATAAAAACATATATATTTATCAAGTCACTTTAGCACTCGTATTGCGTCAAAACTTAAATCCAAATTTAAACGATGTAGCCAGAGGAATAGATGTAGAGGAGGCACACAAATATGATCAACTGATCAATCCAAATAGGTGTTTTGGTTGAGAACCGATTTACGTGCTCTAAGCATATCTTCTGAAATTCAATAACCGCTCTGTCACCTGTGAAACACGCACACTCCAAAGCTTGGTAGAAATTCAAATCATGAACGCAAGCCAAATGAATAAAATTGAATAATAAACCCAAGTGAAAGAATTCGCAGCGTTTCATGCATATCAGAATGCTTCAACCCGTGAATCGGCTATAAACCCTATTAGGAGTTCACTCCAGTATCCACATTCACTACATCACTAGATTACTGCAAAAAAAATTAGAAAATTAAAAAAAAGCTGTTGTTTCTGTTTTGATTGTAGTAGTCTAGTGATGTAGTGAATGTGGATGCAAATGTTGGCAGCATAAGATCATGCCATACATCGGGAATGGTTTGAGCTACAGACCTGGGGAGGGGCTCATTCGATTCCTCGATTTCGCCTTGATTTTTTTTTTTTTTTTTTAGGTTTTTAGGGATTTTACAAAACTTTGACAACCCTTAAAGGGCACTTTGGATTAAGTGAGAGTGCTGGCCAAAGAATTGTCGGACCAATGTTGATTTTCCCTGAAAATTTCAAATTTTTTGATCCAGCCGTTTGGGAGAAATCGTGCGCACGGTGTACGGCGGACGGACGGAAAAATTTGTAGTGCAGATTTGGATTCTACACCCTTTGAAACGTAAACCATGAAATTTTCAGGGTGGTTAGATTTTTTTTCAAGAGCGATTACAATGGTTTATTGTTGAATAATAAACCAATATAGATTTGTTATTGATTTTGTTTTGGAGATAACAACGAAGAAATCTTAAATTATTCTCCCACGCGGTATACTATTGTCATATTAGCAATTGATTAATTGATTATTAATCTTGGCTTGCGTGGATGCCAAAATCGAGCTTTGGGGCGAAAGACAAATGAATATCAAACCCTTCGACGTCACAGGGGAGAAAGCCGCCTCTTATTTATAAAACATTAAAAGCAACAACTTCCACCGAGAGAACTTCACATAGAGCGATACGTCAACTTATTCTGGGGATCTCGATAAAACATAAAATACCCTTCAAGGAGGTGGGTGGGAGAAAGAGGGAAAATTAAGAAACACGAGGGAAAAAACGGATTTATTTTCGTTTGGGAGTTGCGCGGCGGGGATTTGATAAATGCGGGACGTTTATAGCTGCCCAACACAAGTCCGGTGGCATTATACGGGGAGCGTCTAGGAGTTGAGAGAAGTAGTTGATAAAACATGAAGGGTTTGTGGTTCCTCGGTTGTTACCGGAGCGACCTGTAAATCACCGGATAATGGGGGGAGCCTATTGGGGGAGGTATTTGTTCGCTTTTCAGACGAGGTTGGTTTAGTGGAGCGACGAAACGTGAAACCAAAAGGTCTGTAAATGTGTCGAACATCCCAAAAATCTTCTTTTCTTCATCCTAACTTTAAACGTTAATAGAACAAATGGGTTCCGAGTAAAAGTGACCAAGTAACATTTCCAAAATTTTACAGGAGAGCGATCTGAAGTTTCACCTATTTTCTTCTTACGAACACTGGTTGTGTGATGTCTCATCCGACTATGTTTCGATTTTTCTTTATCCTGTAGGTAGTTAGCTAGTGCCCTCCTCTCATATCGTGCTTCAAAATTCACTTCAGATTAAATAAGAGCTGTTTATTCGAAAAACTATATTTGATCATTTTTACCTGCCTGGAGTTTCAAGCTTTACTCATTTGGTCAATTCAATTCTTCGAAAATAAGTCGCATAGTTACATGAAATTGAGGAATTGAATAGTTTTTTCGTTAATTTATCGTGTTGCCAAGCATCTAATAACAATGATATACCTATTTCTGTTAGAAGAGGTTATCCATTACCTATCACTGTAATTGGTCATTTTCACCTGCCCACTATGCAATCTTACAAATCTTACACAGTAAAAGTGATCAAATGGCAATTGGTAACATTTACATGCACCAGCGAGAGTACATTTATAATCCATCTCGTGTTTTGTGGGTGAGTTCAAATGCCATTTGGTCACATAAAACTCTTTGGGTCAGGCAGGTAAAATTTATTTTCAAGTATTTCTTGCACATCAGTTTGAAGATAACGTTCTTAGCAACAACACACAGTAGAAAACGTTCCTTGGTACCAGAATGACAAAAAAAGCTCATTTTGAAAAAATGTTACTTAGTCACTTTTACCCGGAACCCCACGAAATGATGTCTTTTCTACAACATATATTGGATATTTCTTGAATCTGCTATTCCTGAACATAAACCTGGAGCTTTTACCGCCAAGTGTCCTTGGGAAGCATAAGCACGGGGGAGCCTATTGGGGGAGGTATTTGTTCGCTTTTCAGACGAGGATGGTTTAGTGGAGCGACGAAACGTGAAACGAAAAGGTCTGTAAATGTGTCGAACATCCCAATGAGCTTCTTCTCTTCATCCTAACTTCAAGTGTTAACAACAAATTATACCTTTTCTACAATATCATCATTCCATCATCATCATCTTATCATGATATCACCATTTTCATTTCTTGAAACTGCTGCTCTTGAACATAAACCTGGACCTTTTTACCTCCAAGTGTCCTTGGGAAGCATTAGCACTGGAGAGGAAATTGGGGGAGGTATTTGTTCGCTTTCAGACGAGGTTAGTTCAGTGGAGGGACAAAACGTGTAACCAAAATATCTGTAAATGTGTCGAACATCCCAAATATCTTCTTTTCATCATCATAACTTCAAATGTTTTAGAACAAATGATATCTTTTCTACAACATATGATGGATATTTCTCCTTTTTCATTTCTTAAAACTGATACTCCTGAGCATAAACTTGAAGCTTTGTAACTCCAAGCGTCCTTGGTAGGCATATTGGCAATGTGAGGCAGTGTAGCCATACTGCCTTATGACATTGGAAAGGGTCCATTCCATCACTTCTTCGTTACATGGTGTCGGAACGTGGTTACCTTCCAATGATGCTCCAAACAAAAAACATGAAGGGTTTTGGGTTCCTCGGTTGTTCCCAAAAATCTTCTTTTCTTTATACTAACTTCAAATGTTAGTAAAACAAATTAATACTGCAGGGGAAGAACGACCTAAAACCGTGTTTTACCAACTTCACAAAAGATTGTTTTTTCTGCGGGAAACGCTAAAAATATCCTCCAGTTATCAAAAAATGGTGTTTTAATTTCTTGATAGCTATCTACATGTTGTGGTAAACAAAAAAAATGCAATATTGCAAATGGAAATTTAATTTAATTATGAAAAAAACCAATAAGCTTGTTAAGGTCACATGTGTCAAGGGAAGAACGGCTGAACTTTGTGCGACGCGTGTCAGGTTGCTTAAGTATTTTCTTGCTTTTCTCCCACAAAAGCGTTTAAAATATTGTAAATCGTCATATTTTGCACAGTCTGTCTGTCTGTCTTTCTTTCTGTCTGTCTGTCAGTCTGTCTATCGGGGTGTCTGTCCGCATTTCCTTGTTACAACCACAACTTCATAACGTGAAATTCCAAATTTTTCACTGAATGTAGCTTATATTTTGAGGGATTATGCTAATAAGGCCTGAGGCCCCATAGGTACTTCATCTCAATATAATCAGCGGTACGCTCCGCGCATGAGCTAATGTGAAATTCTTGAAACAGGTATAACTTTAACAATTTTTATTCAGTTTAGCTCATATCGTAAAGGATGTAACGAGGAAGCTGCTGCGCCATGTCCTCGGCAGTGTATTTTTTAGTGGACTGCTGCTACGAATTACAACAGAACTCACCCAGTTCCCATTGTACGTATCACAATGATACACGAGCCTTGGGTCCCACTTTGAATTACATGACTGAAGGTGTCTTCATAGGTGCTTCTTTTGCGTATATTATCTGAAGGAACATGGTCAAGCCTCAGGGAGCTGCCAACATTCTCAACGACGAATGGCCGTGGTTCGCATGTTGGTTTTTCAAACTCCTTCATCCAATCAGTCGGTGTCTCTGCAGGATAATATTGATTAATTAATGCCATATCCTTGTCACATTCCCTAAAATTGTGGCCACGTATTGGGAATATGGGAGTTATTGAATTCTCATGAACAACCTAGTGGAGAAATCAAGTAACCGTCCAATTTTTATTTTGCACACCGCTCGAATCTGCGAAGATGGTCAAGTGGCGGACTTCAGGAGGTAGACGATGAGAAACATTGTCGTAAATGAATGAGCACACTCCGTTTGAACGGTTCTTAGCCACTATCTCTGGATATGTATACAAGACAATACCCTGACCACTAAGACGATGAACATTGAATGCATGCAAGGAAAGTTGCCAGTGAAAGTTGTCTGTAGTACACGACGTTTGTTGATATGTTGGATAGCGAGAGATTCTTGTAGAAATTAATGCACAAGCCTTCGTGATTTCGGATCCCAAGAGTTCCAACGTTGGATAGTTTTCCCTTGTGCAACTTCTCCAATTTTGTTGTCGAGGACCTCTGTGGATGACAGTTTGGTTGTTCTTGTGCATTAGGAACCTACCAACCATTTTTATTTATTTTTCCTTTTCTATTGTTTGTATGTATTCCATTATTATAATCATTAACTTGTTATTAGTATAATTCTCATTTTTAAAAAGGATTGATGAGGTTTCTGGTGAAGGAAAATATTTGTTGATCGAAAAGGAGCGACATAAAGTACTAACAACGGGAGAATCATGCCAACCAAAGTCATTTTATTAGCTGCGGAAAATCGTGGTAACTGTAGAAGCCTTTCGGAGGAATCCGATATGTAAAGTGAATCACGGGTTTCCCAATTGTATTTTCATAGGTATAAAAAATGTTTTATTGTTCTTTTAATCCAGGATTGATTCAGGAGCCGTCATTAGCCGTAAGGAGTTTTTTTTAGAAAGGCCCAGAACGCCCAGCTTGATTGGGATATGTTGGGAAATATTGTGTGAAGCTTTTATGATGATTTAGGTAACGGAGTTTTTTACCAAGTTTTACAAGTATCACAGTTGCTACCGTAACATACTACTCCGAAAAGTTGGTTCTGGCATGTACCTACTCATAGTGATTGGTTTTTCTTTTTCATTTTCAGGGTTCAGGGAGTCCTCATGGGGGCGACCTGAGTTCGAGTGGGAGGTGCAGCGCGAGCTCCTCGGGAAGTGAAACCAATTGGAGCAGAGTCGAGGAGACGGAAGACAGACTGAACAGCAGGTGAGCTTACCCTTGAGGGCTGGTCAACACCTCCATTAGGCTGGGCAATCGTCCACGTCACACTGTGTTTCGACCCATGTATTCCAGGTGGAAAAAAATGAAGAAAAATACTTGTAGGGAACCAGCCCCGTACAGGGGGAGGACTGGACTCGATGCCTCCGGGCTCGGCGATCGTAAAGTTATGTCTACTGTTATGAACTGAGTTTATAGCGAAATTGGAAAAGTTCATAAACAATAAGAATTTGGAATTTAGATATAGGAAAAGGTTGGCGTGAGATGAAAGTGAAGGAGAAGGTTGTACTACTGGAGCCGGAAAACTTTATAAAAAGAAACCAGTAGCAACAGTAGCAGGAATAATATTAACCTGGTGTTAACCTGGTAAGTAATGAAACAACCGTGAGTTCCCAATTGGTTAGGTAGGAGTGTTCTTGGCCTGGAAACTTTTGCAAGCTCCCGTGGGCAAGAAGGAAAGATCCCACCACATCTCCCTCGCCATGAATCCGTTGCAGCGTTCAGAGCTGTCACTGGCCATGACTACTTAAATGCTCACCTGCACAGGATCGGACTGAGGGATGGCCCTGGATGTAGCCTCTGTAGTGGCGCTCCTCTGATGACAATAGGTCATTTATATGACTGTCCTCGACTCGAGGATACACGACAGCAATTCCACCCTGACGAGACCACGTGGTCGAAAAAAGCGAAATTATACTGGGCTGCGAGATGTCTCATGGCACAGGAGCCTAGACTATCGGCGTAGGGGGGGAAAGAAGGAAAGATATTCTCCAGCCGGTAAGTAATGAAACAACCGTGACTTTTGGATATCTTGGGTAAGGAAAGAGAGAGTTGTTGGGAAAGTTTGTAGGTTTGACGAGAGACGTGAACACGGTGAATGAATGTGAGAGACTAGAGAGCCAAGCCTGCGGCCCAAGGGTTTATACAGGGTGGATGGGGATCGGTGTGAAATTTTTTTTTGGGTAAAACTACATCGAAAATGGAGTAGAATGCCGCCAGAGTGGGGTCCTATCTCAGTCGATTGGATAGTTATGATTTTTTTAGTGCTTTCACGGTCAACTCCGACCTCATGTCATGAAATCGAGTTTTCTGGAACACTGAAGCGTCCATTTTAATTTTATTATACATTTTCGGATTCAGCATTAAATTTTCTATAAGATAAACATAATTTCAACCTTATAAAATTTCGATAACTCTGTTCATAATCGCAGTAGAAGGAAAAATTTGAAAAATTTTAAATTTTTCGATAAAATTCGAAACAGAGCCGACGTTCCAAAAATAGGCCAAGAAGTTGTCAAATCTCATAAAAACTTCCTCATTTCATTAGCTTTCCAACGGTATACTCAATTTCAGGATTACGAAATTTTTTCTTTGAGAAATTAAGTTTCAAATACAAAAAAACCAAGGTGGGGGCGTCAATCTTGGTAGGGAAGGGGGTGCAAGGAGTTACTTAATTATTAAATTATTATAATAAATAAAACCTCGGAAATTTCTTCTTATGCCGACGAGAGACCATGAGGTTTTTAGTAGAAAATCCTTTCAAACGCAGCTCAAGAGGGAATTGACCGATTCATGGCATTCTTTTTTTGTTCAGTCAAAATTTTGTTTTAGTATCTGAAAATATTGCAGCTCATTCAATTATCATTATGGAAGGGTGAAAATGGAGCTGGTAATAGTGATACATTTTTATTTCTTTAATACTTTCATCTGATTTTGTTAATCTAGAAACTTTTGTTTTTGTTGGACCCTAATTCTCGTTTAGTTATACAACAAACCTTGGAAACTTTGAATTTTCTGTTGGCAGGGGGCATGGAGGGGGTAATAGGTAGTCCACTCAAGCGCTCATACAGCGTATACTGTCGATTTTCCTGTTCTTGTTCAAACCACGGCTTTGAACCCAGTTAACGCTCCTAATTTTTCGCTCATTGTTAGGTTTCCAATACCAAGTAGCATGAGAACAATTACCGGCCTTTCCTCAATTTTCTCTCTGATTACCAGGTCAACTTTTTATTAATCCTTTTTCCACTTATACCTACTAATTATCCTATCCTCGCACATAACAATACAACTTGGAAATTCCTTGCATGCAGTTAAAGCCACTCCTTTCTCATTCATTTCTTGGGAAAACCAAAAATCCAATGAATTCCGGGTTTTCCCCTGTGAAAGATAGCTAGATCTTGCCTTTGTGCATTACGAGTTTCTATTGGCTCCCCATTTTATCGTCAATTGCCTCTTCTCCGGTACATTTTCGGAGGAGTTACCAATAGTGATTTGATACTTTTTGTGAAATATGAATTACTTACTTCCTAGCTCTCCTTGTAAACTGATCTTCTTAAATCAAATCTTTTATATTCCTAATTTCAATTCCTTAAGTTAAGTTAATCTGTGTAAAGTGTGAGTATAGTCTAATACTGTGATAATTCAAATAGAGTATTCTTCAGTGTGTGTTTTCTACTGCAACCAACAAGGCCGACAAGGCTTAGACAGGTCTAGTTTTGATACATGTTTCAGACCTTTCATTGATTCATTTCTATCATTCTTATACGAAATGGAGCGAATGGATGGGTTAATATTGATAAATCGTTGTCGTCACTTTCACCATGTTTTGCTTCCGAGTCTACTAAAGTAGCGGAAGCATTGTTTTCACTTTCGGAATGTGAAAATTTTTTTGTCTCCAAAATCAAAAATTCCACTCGCGTTTTGCGTTTTAGACCTTTCTGAACAATTTTGGTTCCGTGTCTGTCTGTCAGCAAATCCTTGTTACGGGCAAAACTACACGAAGTTATAGTCCGATTTCGATGAAATTTTCAGGGATTGTGCGGGTTGGGGTGTAGATGGTCCCCTATAGGTTTCATGACCCCCGGATTAATAGCAGCCTCTGCGCATGCGCAAACGTGAAATCCTTGTTACGCCCATAACTCCGGCAGTTCTTGATCAATTTCGATGAAATTTTCAGGGGTTGTTCGGTTTGATGTGTAGATGGTCCCCTAAAAGTTTCATGACCCCCGGATCAATAGTAGCCTCTGCGCATGCGCAAACGTGAAATCTTTGTTACAAGCATATCTCCGGGAGTTCTTGACCGATTTCGATGAAATTTTCAGGACTGATGTAAAGAAGGTTCTATGAGTTTCATGATGGATCAATAGTAGCCTCTGCGCATTCGCAAACGTGAAATCCTTGTTACACGCATAACTCCGGGAGTTCATGACTGATTTCGATGAAATTTCCAGGGATTTTTTCAAGTTATGCTCCTGCATAACAATAAATTTACCCTAATTCAATATTTACTTCACCTAATTGAACAAAGTTCTTTAGTCAATAATAATTTTCAATGATCTAGGTATACAGTCATGTTATGGATACGAGGAAGCTATGTGCCACACCCACTTGGCATTTTTTCTTTTGTCTGAAAATTCTCTCTTGAGCTAGAAACCCCAGAAATTTTGAATTTGATGTAGAAATGGGACGGCATCGGTTCATTCAGGCGATCCTCATATCTACCGAAATTCCCCTCCAATTTTCGTGCTCTTTTTGTTTGATTAATGCACAAAAACTGGACATCGAGATGTCCCTGTAATGCTACCTATGTAATGTTTACCTTGATTGCTCCAATATGAAATATTTCTGTTTCAATCTTGGAGACTTTGTGATGGGAGAGATCCTTCAAAATGAAAACGGAACAGCCTCTACGGGGATGAAGTGAATAGTAGCATTTGTAGTTTCTTATTTTACCTGTTTAGTAAAGTGTGTTTCTGGCACAAGACAAATGTCGATATTGTTTATCTCAAGCTCAATTTAATCTGAATCGACCTCTTCCTTGGTATAATTTTTGCTCACAACTTGAAAGTGGTCGACATCGTAAAATGGATGTTACAATTTTTATTTTAGAAGTTTTTGTGCTATTTTAAACGGATTACAATGCTTTTGTTGGAATCGAAGGTAACATGAGTAGGTGGCTAGGACATGAAATTTAATCCGTCGAATATGAGCCTTGTGAACAACGCTACAGCCCTAAACATCTGAGTCAGTATCGCGTCGTTGCATGCTTTTGGAGATCCTCAACGTTTACATGAAGGATTTCAAAAGCTAATTGTCCTAAATGCCAATTACCAGTGAAGAAGGCGAACCATCCTCTGGGTCCATTAGCTAAAGACACACAAATCACTCACAAAGCAATAAATTTGGAATCCGATAATTAGTCAAGGTATCAGAGACGCGTGAAGGCAAGAGGGGGAGCCAAGCCTTTGTCAACTGATGGGAGGGAGGGTTTATCTGCCCCCCAAAAATAGATTTCCTCTATCTCATTGGAAAGACCTGCAGGCTGCTTAGCTTTTGAAGGGAATGTCGCTCGATGAGGCTCTAAGCCTGCGAATAGATCCCACGTTGATCGCATTACTATGGATTCAGTAACTGAATCTCAGTAACTGAATTTCAGTTGTAACTAGATCAATGGTGATCCTGTTGCCGGATTGAAAATTCAATAATCAATAATATAATCGTATTTTATTTCACAAATTGAAGAAAGATTTCGCAAATTACGAAAGAAATTGCAATTTCAATTGTTTAAACCCCATTCATTGTCCCTAACAAATTATTTTTTTTTAAACCGCTGCAAATTATCAAACTAGGGTTTATAATTTCTATCAGATAGTCCTCCCAAGCAGATCAGTTGAAGAAGAAGAAGAAAAATGTTTATTGAAATATTAAAAAGAATAGTTATTACATATAAAAAGAAAAATAAACGTTTCGACATGGTTTTTTAAACCGTTTGTCGACAGCATCGGCCAGTAAGAAACACATTAATGGAGACGAATGGAATTAAAAAATTAAAAGTTAAATTCACGGAATAACATTGACCTATAACGCCATGATAACCTAAAATAATTCGCCAGGTCGGGATATCCACCCCCATTTAACAGTCCGATTGCCTCATCCCTTGTGAGAACTGATTTGGAAAAGGCTATCATTGTAAATTCTGTCAACACTGAGCACCTACATGGGAAATGGTAGTAAAAAAAGGAGATTGAAGTAAACAGGCTATCATTGTAAATTCTGTCAACACTGAGCACCTAAATAGGAAATGGTAGTAAAAAAAGGGAAGTAAAGTAAACAAGGAATTTCACCTAGGATTTCCGTCCAACTAACCGGAGGTGTCGTGGCCGTCGTCAGCCGTCCTGCAGAGAGGATCGGAACTAATTCTGACGATTTCGCTCGTGGCTTCCCATTGCCTCACGCCCCTGGGTTGGGAGCGTTTTGGATTCACGTGATATCGAGATCAGAGGTGAACTGTCTAACGGCAGGACAGGTGTACAAAACTTGATAGGATTTTGGCCCTAATCATTGGTGCCAGCCGGATTCGAACCGGGGCAATCAGTACTCCCACTGAAAGTAAAAAGCCAGAGGACTGACGACCCAGCTCGCTCGGACAACCTGTCCCCCATACGAAATGGTACACGTCTTCTTTTTCCCGAGAGTTACACAGTGGGCATTCTTCACATCTGTCTGTGTGGAATGGCTTCGCATTTGGGTGTAGCATCTCCCCTCTAAGTTTAAATGCCAAGTGGGTGTGGCACATAGCTTCCTCGTATCCATAACACGACTGTATAGATCATTGAAAATTATTATTGACTAAAGAGCTTCGTTCAATCAAGCTCGAGGCTAAAACTTCATTTTCTCTTTATTACTCACGAGGACCATCTTTACATCAGTCCGAACAATCCCTGAAAATTTCATCAAAATCGGACTATAACTTCGTGTAGTTTTGCCCGTAACGAGGATTTGCTGACAGACAGACTGACACACAGACAGACACGGAACCAAAATTGTTCAGAAAGGTCTAAAACGCAAAATGATAGTGGAATTTTTGATTTTGGAGACAAAAAAATTTTCACATTCCGAAAGTGAAAACAATGCTTCCGCTACCTTGGTAGACTCGGAAGCAAAATCCATCTATTAGAGTACCGGTCCAACTCCGAATCGCTCATCAAACTACCAGGCTTAATCTCGAGGTTGAGTTCCCTGTACAACTTGAAAGTCTGCGATTCCTCAACCCACTTCCAGCACAAGTTCTTTTTGCTTTCCCTAACTTTCGCTAACAATTCTTCGGCTTGTCTCTAGATCAGTGGTCGATTCATTACTGAAAGGTTGTTGGTACGCAGATCAGTTGACAGCAAATAATTAGAGTCGCCACCATGCTCAGGGAACTGCCGCCAGCCACTAGTTTCGGTATCCTATCTCAGTCCTCGCATTGAAGACATTTCTTCCGATTTTCCTAATGGGAAGTGAACGGATAATGGAAGGATGCTCCAGAAAGTGTTTGAGTACTTTTTATAGCGTGTGGGGTCAGAATGTAAGTGACAAACGACTATAGTTGAAGACAATCACATAAATAAATTATAATTAACGATCGAAATGAGTGTATAATTTGCCTCGGTCTGCACTGTTGTGTCTTTGATTGCTTCTGTCTTTATAGCGCTTCAGTAGGCAAACGTGAAGCTATTCCTTTTTTTTCTTTTTTAAATATAATTTGCCTAAAAGTGTTTTATGTGATATTCAGAAATGGTCAGATTTGGTATGAATTTATATAGTTTTTTATGTTGAATCGTTTGAGACACCTTTAAGGTGCAACAAAGGTATTATCGTTAACAGTTTTTCAGCTTTTGAGTAGATTGTTCGACTCAGAATTTTATGTTAATCAACTTAGGAATTCGTGAAGTTATTCTGACTCAAACGAAAGATCTAATTTTCAAATTTTGTTAGTGAGGAGACTAACAACCAGGAGGTCAGGGAACCCACTTGTAGAGTAGGAATAATGAGGAAATGAAAGCGAAGAAATCGAAAAAATCCTGCTAAAAGAATACATTCTAATAAAAATCCAAAGAAATTAATAAAAATTATAGCAACTATCATCAAATGATTATTACTACGAGTAATTTAACAGGATCAATCTTTTTTACAACCACTAGGTACCAGAATACAGCAGATAATTAAATGTTATTGCTTTATCATTATCAACAGTGAATGAAAGAAAACATTTTTATCCACCCACTCCTTTCCAAAGTTTTTATTTAAATGATTGGGTTGCTTGGATTTAAAAAAAAAACGAATCACTAAAATCCATCCGCTAGCTGCATTTAGGCGTCCGTAGCTTTTATACCATACTTATTCAATGAATTAAATAGGTATTTAATAAGATAAAAAGGGATTTTTTGGATAAGGTACCTACTTTACCTGCTCATGAGTGGCTCCACAACAAATTCCAGCTTCTTATGACATTTTGGAAATACAATTCTTGAATATGACATGAAAATTAGACATATCTGCCTCAACTAACTAGTTTAGCTCGTGATGAGAGTTTTGATACAAGTAATCGTGATGGAGTTCGCAGGGCATAACCCTGATACCTATATTCTACTTCGAACCACATCGAAGGACTGGATCTTATGAATTGACGTTTCAGGAAATCAGAGCCAAAATGGGCAAGCTCAAATGCTAAAAGCAAGTGGAAGTCTGGATTTCTTTTGATTTTGTTTTGAAAGAAACATTTTAACTACTTACTTATAGCGAAAATGAAAGGTTGGTTCCCTTCCTCCTGGAGTCAGTATGGAGCCTATCACTTGGATGTACTTCAAGGCGATTAGATAGGCAAAGCACGCACAACCTTTAAGTGTTGACGGCCAGGAAAACCTTTGCGCCTGACTCGTACCATTCGAACCCCTCCATCGAATACTCAATGTATTCAATAAACAAACTTATGAACGTTTCTTTGTCCTGCCTTATATTATTTACTAGTACATTACCTGGGAAACACCCGGACCAGAGAGAATAGATTACTAAGCACGGCACATTACTCTCACCTAGTATGGTCCCGGTGTGTTTATAATCACTTTAACTTTTTAAGTTATCTTCATTTATATTTAAATTACCATCATACGAACAGTATGAAGTGGCAATTGTGGCTGTTGAGCAAGGCAACAAACGAAAGAAAATGCCAACTTCCTAATTGGTTATGGTGCTGTGTGCTACGTGTAACGGACTACACTGTTAGTATGTTGGGGAAGGTTCGGGAGATTTCAATACGGTTAGAAATGCCTCTTAGCAGACCCGGAGTGACTTGAGCGCTCCCAGCAGTGACGATTTTCAAACCGTTAGGGAAAGAACACACGAGACGACTGAATCCGGAGTCGGCGACTTTCTTGTCCCCCAAACCTCATGGGCACAGACGAGTCGTCAGTTTTCTCCGTTTGAAGCCAGCTTTCAAGATGGAACGGGAGAGGGTTTAACGTGTTCGGGTAATCACAAATACAATACTCAAGACATTGCGGTAAAGAAAGAGAATTTTAATAATACGAACCAAAAGAAATACAAGGAGGTGAACAACATTCTTCCAACAGCGGGAGACGAAAAACGAGCTTGAACAAAATCCTACCTACTCTTAATGCGCTACTAGGTTACTCTCTTGAACATCGATTTATGCAGATACTATCGATTTCAAATAGTTGAAAGAGTGATTCATATTAGCATATTAATAATATTCAAAGTTGAAATGCTCATGTTACATCACTCCCACCAGAAAAGGCACATTAGTGCGCACTAGTCTACCAGATCTGGTGTGATGAGGTGTAGTTAGCGTTGGAGTAGCTGGTGGCTGAGATCGTCTTGTCTGAGAGTCGTCATTGACAATCTCAGGTTGCGGTGAAGGCGGAGTTGTATGGTCTGGATGATGAAGTAGGAACGCTGGCTTAGGTAAGTCTGTCAGTAGACAACGATTTGGCGATCTGGCAATTGGATTTTGAAAGTTTTGTCCGATCGTTCAATGACTTTGTAGGGTCCTGTATAAGGTGGTGTGAGTGGAGGTGTGGCATGATTTTGTCGAAGGAAAACATTAGTTGATGTGTCAAGGTCCTTACGTCGGAAACAGGTCTTAGCATTGGCACGGAATGCGGCAGGTCGGAACTGAGCCATGGCTTCTGCAAAACGTCGAATGGCGTCCTCTATGATAGGTGGATAATTGGAGCGAGAAAGGCAAGTTGAGAGGTTGTCCATAAACTGCTTCTGCGCAACTAGTGTCGTTGTCCTCCCTAGTAGTTGAACGTAGGCCTAGGAGTACTATAGGTAGTAGTTGAGTCCAGGTAGAATCATCTAATAGTGACATGAGTGCAGGTTTCCACGAGCGATGCCACCTCTCAACACAACCATTTGTCTGGGGGTGATAGGCTGTAGTGCGGCATCTCTGTGTGCCCAAGAATGCGGTGCTAGACCACTTTTGCTTCTGTACCGCAGACTGAAAAAAAATTAAAGAAAATTCGTACATTGTGGATTCACCCTATAATTTCGGGGAGCAGTATTTAGCATTTTACACCCTTAGTTTCAAGATCTATAAGGATGATGATCAATTTCACAATAATTGTCTGCATAAGTCTGCATTGCCAGACAAAGGATCATCTCAACATCCACATGATGAATTTCATCGAACTCAATTTGACAAACAACAGCTGAATAACCTATGTATGTCCGACTAATATATGGATTGGTAGACGAATTTATTAAGGAAAACTAATTTTTTCTATTTGAGGTGCGAACGTAGCAAGCATTTAGCCCACCAAACTAAACAGAGTGCTAACCTCCATATGAATAGTCGCTTCTGTATAACACTGACCAAACATTCTGGCCACAAGAAGAGTTCAGGTTGCTTCACTTCGGATCTGAAAAGAGACTCTCTTGTCAGGAACCATCCCAAGCAGATCGTTTTGTAATAAGCCATACTCAGCTCGGAAACAGCCGTTTGCGCTCAAAAATGGAAAGTTTTAACATTTATGGCATATCTAAAAAGCCGTTCGCGAGTCTTTTGGGTTTTTACAGTAACCAAATGGATCAATTTTATACATCATATTCATCATATGTGTAAGAAAGTCTCCAGCGCGTTTGGTTTTACTAGGCTAACAAGTGATTAGCCTTTGCTCAAACGCACTGGGTAATCAACGAAATATTCAGGTAACTGTGCCTTGCAAGCCGCGCTAGCCAAGAGCAGTGCGACAGTGACAGATTCGTTGATCCCATTCCATTAAACCTAGTTAATAAACGTTTTACATGAGCACTGAGTGATCTTTCGTTGTTGGTTTCAGAAAGTTCGAGGATGAGGACGACTCATCCTGCGAAGAGCAGCACGTCCTAGCGCCACAGGCCCACCACGCCGAGAGGAGGTGCCTTCTTTGGGCTTGCAAGGCCTGCAAAAGAAAATCCGTGACGGTTGACCGACGAAAAGCTGCAACACTTAGAGAAAGAAGAAGACTGAGAAAGGTAGGAATGAGATATTTACATTTTAATTGAGTTGGTGGGTTATGGCTTGACCATTTTTCTTTCATTTTTATCGAATAAGTTGTTGGAGCTCTTCAATTTCTTAAAACATTTTTATTGTCATGTTTCGATCGGTGAACGTTTCACTACTTATTCGATAAGAAAAATGGTCAAGCCATACCCCACCAACTCAACTAACCTTACTGCCAGGGAAGACGGCAGGGACGCGGAGGAGATCCTTGAAGAAATAAGAAACAGATGTAGCTATAATGATATGATCATGATGACGTTGACGATGATTCAAAAGAATCGAAAAATGTCTAATACCAAAGAGATTATTGCCTATTTAAAATTAAGAAAATACATGCTGATGAAGCCCACTTTGCATGGGTGAAACGTTCACCGATCAAAACCATGACAATAAAGATGTTTTAAGAAATTGAAGTACATTTTAATTGCAATATTATCATGATTTGGTAACGAAATATTAAATTTAGACATTTTTCTATATTTTAATAACGCATCAATTCGGTAAATATCCAATTGGAGGTAAGGGTCTCAAGGTGTTTTCTTCTAATGATGGTGATGCTCTTCTGAATTTATACGTATGATCTTATCTGTTCCCCCATGTAGTGGAGTGCTACTTTGCACTCATTGAGCGATGTTGTTTATACTTAGGGAGGTGAAGAAGTCTTTACGATCCTGGGCGGAAATCGGATTTCATAGGACAGCATATAATTATCTAATATAACTCCAAATTATGGAGATCCAAACGAACTAAAACCTCACATTTCTTTTCCCGCGTTGGAATTCGGCCTCGAACACATTACTTCAGGCCGAGTCCTCAAGAGGCTATTTCCGTTCACTCGGTCAGTGCAAAGCTGCACTCTCTGTCTCTATCATTCTTGGATGATAATTTTTTCCGTAGGATGCCTTCTACATTGGCAACTACAGAGGTTAAATGTTTCTCTCTTTCAATCATTTCGGCTATCATCATCTCTGGCGTCATTATCTGGCTAAGATGGTACTTCCAGGTCATCCTGCATTCGTGATCTTCCCGCTTCCGACTGGTTACAGATGAAGAAAGTATGGATCAGATCATCGTCTACTTCTCGCCAGTATGGACAAGTTGGGAAATCAATTTCCGCTGTTCTATTAATGTAAGATAGGTTCGGTCGATCCAAGAAAGACTTTTTAAAAAAAGGTTAGGTATATTTTCCGACAAGGAGCACGTCTGCTGTGATACAGATGATGGTAAAGTCAAGACTCTCTAATCCGGAGCTCGCAGGCTCCTTATATAGCCTATGGTGCTGACTCGGCGGAAGGCTTCGTCTTACTGTAACCTCAGCAGGAGGAACGAACATAACTTGTATGAGTAAAGAAGCCCGTGTCAGAGAGGAATAGAGTTAGAGAAAAGTTCACCTCTTCATGTTTTCTCTCTAACCATATTTTGATATGTGCCACCAAGCGTGCAGTCCATCTTCCTCATTGCTGTTCATACCTCATTTCTTGTCTGCTTTATCATAGAGTGCTCGCCATGTTTTCTTTGATAATTCTAGTGCTTTTCGTTTTCCTCCATTTGTGAGTTGATTGGAGCCTTTCTCAGGTTCCGAGCTTCCAAGTTTCACGGGTTTCTCTTCTTTAGTTTCAACGGTATGTTTCCACGGCCATAACTCATGTATTAAGCAGTGGAGGGAAAACTCAACATTGGTGGCTTCTTCAACGTATAAACTGATAGAAAGTACATGTTTCAATCTCCCAACAATTTCAGTAAGAATGATGAATTCGGAATAATTTATATAGAAGTAAATTTCAAATAAAACTCTTAGACTCGTTGTAAATGAGTTATAGCCATTTTGAATGACGTGATCCTGCCCACTTCCTTAATGCCATGATAATTAGAAAAACAACCAACGCTAAATAAAAAATTATGAAATTGAATCGAAAAGCGATTCTTTTTTGTGGGACTGGTCAAAAGAACGAGTACCAACAGGTAACCATTCCGATTACTTAAATTAGTGAAATCTTGAGAATGTATTTGGCAGTAGAGTACATCATGAACAAACAACACTAAAAAGGTGAAATTTAGCTTTCTCACGTGCACATCTTAGTTTGCTGTGATTTAGGCCTCGTCCTACGTGAGCGGGAGTCGGGCGATTTCAGCTTTACTGGCGATACCGGCGATTTACGCGAGTGCAAGCGTTTACACCACTAGTGTCCTATGTGCGAGCGATGCCGCGAATGGAGGAGAGCGCGTTTTAGTTAGGTTAGTTCCGTACCTACCTTGTCAATCAATATGATGAGTGTTTTTTCTGAATTTCTTACAGAGAGAGACGATTTGCGTTGGACTGAAGTAGTCCAGCTCGGTTCAATTACATTTCTAATAAACGTTTGCAGAGGCAACCATCTCATGAAATTTATCAATTAAAGAACTAATTCGGGGAATTTGTAACTCTTCAGCCTATTCTTGTTTTCTTATTTCGTTGATAAGTGACAACAACATTGTTCTGACTAACATCGCAAGCACTCGAGAAATGATTTTGACTCCTACAGACTTGGAAAACTCCAATAACCTTGACAACAGACGTAAGCAATCGCGCGATTGTAGCGGCAGTAGCGAGAAAAATGGGAGTAATAGTTAGTAAGGCGTAATAGTACGGCAACAAAACCCAAGAATCGGACATAGCTGAAGAATAGATGAAAAAAGTGTCCTATTTTTTCTATTTGTGCTGTTATTTGCAGTTGTATACTTAAGTGTTCTTCGTGAAGTTGAGATTTATGTCACGATGTAATAGAAAACATTCTTGTAAAGAAGTGTTTTGGCTTTCCATTGATTGCAGGTGAATGAAGCGTTTGAAGTATTGAAGAGGCGGACGAGCGCAAACCCAACACAAAGGCTGCCGAAAGTTGAGATCCTGAGGAACGCAATAGAATACATTGAATCGTTAGAAGATATCTTACACACAGACAACGATCGGGCGAAATCACCACAAACGACATACCTGGTGAGTTGTATTTTTTGAAAAAAGTGAACTCGCTATCTTTATTGAATTGCACTATACATGTTAAGGACCCTGAATGCTTTTATTGAAATCTGATCTTTAAAAGTCTGATCACTATCTAGTTAGCTTAGGGTGATATGGGAAATCCACGCAAAAACTGATACTCCTGACTTCGAACAAGAAGTGGAGGAAGTTGGGTGACATATGACCAGTTGCCACGAAGGGTATAGTGTTTTCTAATAAACACTGAGTAATTCAAGCAATTTGATTGCATAAATAGATTCAATGTGAAGTTGGCATTGGTGAAGCAACTTTCAAATAGATAATAGGAGCACTAAGCTCGTGTTCGGGAATAGCTAAATCCCTTTGCGCATATTCTCCTTTCATTATGTACTGTTCCTTCCACCAAAGTTCGACTGAGTAGTATCTTGGTTTGTACGTATCATAGAATGTTAATTGGTGAGGCGATTGGAATAGAGGTAACATGTTTAGACGGGATTCATCACGATCAGAATCTGCAAAAGTCTTTCACTGGGGTTTATTATTCAAATTCATGATTTGCAGACTTTGGAGTGTGCGTGTGTTTGACAGATAGGGCGATTATTGAATTTCGGAGATGATGGAGCACGCAAACCTATTTCAAACAGTTAATCATACTGAAATTCAAAGCCTGTGAAAGAATCAAATTGAGCGTCAGTGAAAGAATTTATTGAACCTCAATCCCCCCCCCCCCCCCACAATAAAAACATCTATAATTTATCAAGTCCTTTGGTACTCGTATTGCGTTAAAACTTCCCCAAATCCAAATTTAAACCAAAGTAGCCAAAGGGAGACAGATGTAGTTGATCAATCCAAATAGGTGTTTTGGATGAGAACCGATTTACGTGGTCTATGCATATCTCCTGAAATTCAATAATCGCTCTATCACCTGTAAAACACGCACACTCGAAGCTTAGTAAGATTCAAATCATGAACGCAAGCCAATTGAATAATAAACCCCAGTCAAAGAATACTTATTTACCCCAGTAATAATATTGAATAATAAACCCCAGTAATAATATTGAATAATATTTACCTATATATTATCAGAATGCTTCAACCCGTGTATCGGCTACTAACTACACTACAAGTATTCACATCGGCTATCACTCCAGTATCCACATTCACTACAACTCGACGCTATCGGCCGGACATCACTGGGTTACAAACAAACAATAATAAACGAAAAAACGCAAATGTTGGCACCATAAATCGGGCCATACATCGGGAATGGTTTGACCTACGGACGTGGGGAAGGGCTCATTCGATTCCTAATGGTATGTTCTTCAAATAGGAAAATATTTAGGCCGATTCGACTAGTTTTGAGGTTTTTCAGGGATTTTATAAAACTTTTACAGCTCTTAAAGGGCACTTTAAATTGAGTGAGGGAGCTGGCTCAAGAATTGGGGCGTCGTCGGACCAAGATGGATTTTTCCTGAAAATTTCAGATTTTTTGCTCCAACCGTTTCGGAGATGCGTAAGGGTACGGCGTACGGCGGACGGACGGAAAAATTTTTATTGCAGATTCGGATTCTACACCCTTTGAAACGTAAACATTTCCGGGGGGGTTAGAATTTTTTTTCCAGAGCGATTACAATGGTTTATTATTGAATAATAAACCAAAAGGCAAATGTACCACATCGAAAATGAACAACTGAAGTTAGATTAGGCAAAACATGTACAGTTTTAGTGTAGTGTAACTATATTGGAGATAGAAACGACACTTCAGGAATTATAAAGCAGGAATCCCATGAAGATTCTCACACAGAGTTGGCAGAACTCAAAGTGGGCCAACGATTGACGCAATGCTTCTTAACCTGTAAGATTTTTAAGACAGCTCTATTCCTATACCTACTCCGCCAATTCACAGCTGTTTGAACGTGGAAAAGGTACTACTTGGAAATAAAAAAGTGAACAACTTTCGCAGTCAAACACCTTATAAAGTGATCTATTCAAATCATTTTCAAAAAACAACGAAAGTGGCTAAGAATCGTAAATAACGTAAAAACAGAAAGAAATCGATTTCCTATCGAAGTAAAATTAATGAAAAAGAAAAGCAATGTGCTTACAGGGGGTCCTAGTGGAGCTCCTCCTAACTGTTTAAGAAATATAACTTCTTCTTATTATAGTTATAATTTTGTTTTACCAAGGAGATATAGGACGTTGATGTCAACCTTTTGCTAGAATATAAATTATATTGTAGCTCGGAAGCTTTTAAAAACTGAAAATAATATTCTGACCGTGACGGGGGGCGAGTCACACACAGCGATCGGGAAATGGCCAAGCTTCGGTCCTCGTCGGGTATGGTGCGATCCGAATTCGAGAGACAGCGAACAAAGCAGCAAAAAGGGCGAGTGAGATCGCACGATGCAGTGGAAGCTGAAAGCAATATATTCTTCCATAAGGAATCTGACACAATCCGAGAGCACGTGGCGCATGGAGGCTTCGAAACAGCATTGAGATGTAAGGAGTACTTGCTGGTACTTACAGAAACGCCAGCCAAAAGGGTAGAACGCTGAACAAGCTGGTAAGGACGAGTGTTCTTCAGGGATGCAGGGACCCAGAGATGAAGACGTCGCATAAAAAACGGAAGGATACAGGGACCTTCAATATAGAAAAAGAGGCGCAGTTTTATAAGAGGTTGATATCGAAGTGGAACGTGGAGAGTAAGGCGATGATGGATGAGCCACAGCTTTCCTTGGAGAAGAGAGGTCAAAATGGAAGAATTGCGCAGGCGCCAGTGATGATTGTTAATTGTTGATCGTTAATTGAAGGAGCGAAATTGACCCTGTATAAGAGTTCAAGAAAGTGGAGGTGAGGAATGAACACTGTTCTTTTCACGGTTTCTCGCCTCAGATAAGAGTTGGCGTCCTAAGACTCTCCTGGCCAAATCGTCAACAAGATCGCCTGAACAACAGCGAAATGAAGGACTATCAAAAATAAAGACTTATAATAAAGAAGAGCAGGCCTTTCGGATAGCTGTATAGTCTGGAACAAACGGATGACTAAAGGTACACCTCGACAGTTGTACGGTAACTACTGACGCTACTTGGAACTTTGCCAAAATGAATTCGGCAGGCAGGGTATGAACAGTTTAGCAGCCATCTGGGGAGATGTGACAGTCTGTTCGTCGATACCTAGAGAGGATTCTTTTTAGGCAAAGTGTCTCCTTGATGAATGGGGCCAGACCTGTTTTCCGAGGTGCAAAAACACCAGATGCCCTCCTAGGCTGCATCTGATACTACAGGCCATAACCACGGGCCTTATTCTTCGTGAGTGACTCATAATTGAACTCACACTTTTTCTGATAAAAGCAGCCCCTCCAGGTAAGATCATTTCCCCATTAGGCCTATCCAGTTAATTTAACACTCTTTTGAATCAGCATTAAAAGTTACCCTATTAGAGAGAAAAAGAACTTGTGCGGAATCGTTGTTAAACATAATAATCTTTTACGCAATATTTCACCTCATGCAAACAATATACCAGAATATATTATGTATTGCCATTCCTGGACCTTAGGGACAAAATCCATATCATTAGGGTGCATAAGGAGGTGCAGAAGGGTGAGATTCCTTTGCATGAGAGCGCTCTATTACCCGGGTTTCTAGCGGAGGATATGTAAGGCTGCCATTTCGGAGAACCACGCGAGGCCAACGTACCTACGATTATAGGGGTGGGAGTCTATTTAATGCTCTCCCCCAGCATACACGTTCCATAAATGCGCCCTCAACATTTAAAAAGAGATTGAATAAGTTTTTTTTATGATAAATTAGGTATTGGGTAACTCTCAGCCAGTAGGTAAATGTCAATGAAAAAGAAATCAGAAGTGTTTACATGTCAATGAAATCCTTTTTGTTTGAGTATATATACAGGGTGTCTACCTTTCAGGTGGACCAAACTTTAAGTATCGATTCTACAACTAATTTGCGACAAAAAGTGCCCCTTAGACTTTTTTTTTAGAGGCTTCGTTTCCGAGTTATTAACGATTTAAGTTTTTTTTCGTGTTGTCGACTTTACTTCACTAAAACAGCCATAACTCCCTTGTTTTTGGAGTAATCTCAAATTTGAGGGAACCGTTGGAAAGAGCGTTAAATTTCCTATCCGTTTAGTGTGAAACGCTATTTTTTAAAGCCATTTTCTGAAGTAAAAAAATAAGCCAAAGTCAAAGTTTTAATTTTTTTTCGAAAATCAACATTTTTCAGGCTAATTTATCCTGAATAAATTGGAATAAATTGGAAAATTGGTGTGCACTCAACGGAAAAAACTAGCCCAAGACCTCAGCTTTCCAACGGTATCATCATTTTTCTCTTTACATTTGAATAAACCTCGTAAAATGACGTTTTGATGCGAAAAAATAAGGATTTTTCGTTAAAAATCGCAATTTTTCACAAACATTGACTTTTATCCGATATGAGTATTCTTCATTGTACCTATTAATTTTTCCGTTGTGATTCTTAATTTTTTAAATCCTGAACCCCAAATGGTGACACTTTTGAACCATCGCGGCCGCCTCAAAACGGACTAATGCCATACCTGTCCACCAAATGAAAAACGGTTGAGCGAATGAAATACGCGTACATCTTCTCGGAAAAATACGAGTTTTTGTTTTTTTTTCATTTCATATCACAAAATGAAACTAAAATAAAATAAAAATGAAACTCGTATTTTTCCGAGAAGATGTACGCGTATTTCATTCGATCAACCGTTTTTTTTTTTTTTCATTTTTTAAAATTGCGATTTTTAACGAAAAATCCTTATTTTTTCGCATCAAAACGTCATTTTACGAGGTTTATTCAAATGTAAAGAGAAAAATGATGATACCGTTGGAAAGCTGAGGTCTTGGGCTAGTTTTTTCCGTTGAGTGCACACCAATATTCCAATTTATTACAGGCTATAAATTAGCCTGAAAAATGTTGATTTTCGAAAAAAATTAAAACTTTGACTTTGGCTTATTTTTTTACTTCAGAAAATGGCTTTAAAAAATAGCGTTTCACACTAAACGGATAGGAAATTTAACGCTCTTTCCAACGGTTTCCTCAAATTTGAGATTACTCCAAAAACAAGGGAGTTATGGCTGTTTTAGTGAAGTAAAGTCGATAACACAAAAAAAAAACTTAAATCGTTAATAACTCGGAAACGAAGCCTCTAAAAAAAAAGTCTAAGGGGCACTTTTTGTCGCAAATTAGTTGTAGAATTGATCCTCAAAGTTTGGTCCACCTGAAAAGGTAGACACCCGTGTATAGTCATTTGTATCAGGTGTTGATTACTAAGAAATCTTTCTTTTATTTTATCTTCTTCAAAGAATTTTTTTCTTTTTGAATTAGATTGGGAGATATTGATATTTTTCTTAGTTTGAGATATTATTCTTTTTTATTTTAACATATTAAATTAACAATTATTTGTAACATATTTAATAGATTTGTGTAACTGCGACTCCTCCCCACAGCACAAGCTATGCTTAAAGTGGGGAGTAGCATGGGATTAATTATTTTTGTTCTGTAAAAATATGTTTTCCATAAATAAATACAAAAAAAAAATTGTCAATATGATTTTGCCCCTTGGATATGATGTTCATTAAAAATCCAACTAATATGTCAAGGTAGGATCTAAGTTAGTCGAATAGCTACTAGAATAACCGCTTCATCAAATCTCAAGTTTTTGAAGTCCCAGAATCTTGTAGCAACTCAGGAATCATCGGGGGTTTGAAAAACTGCAGCGTTAATTCTTGGAATCGTTCACGGTAAATCAGCACGAAAGCGACCGCCCGATAAATCAAAGGACGGCATTCGCAAGGATTTGCTCGTTAAAAGGGTTTCCCTCACTGCTAGTTTATTTAGGGAAGCGGCCGAACGCAGTTTCATTTGTTACGGCTCCTTGACGTACAGCTCGGAAAGGTCGCTTTTCGTCGCGGCGATCACCTCTGCCAACCTTCCCGACTTCATGAAGTGCCATTCATCGCTGCTTGTCGGCCCGGATCCCTAATCTTTTCTCGATAGAGGTCCCTCTCACGAGATGGCGGTATTTCTAGGGGTTTAGTTTATTTCGTATTCTTTTTGGCGAGGAGGAGAGTTCGGGAAGTTGACTCGATGAACAGTGTAACCGCGACGACATTATTCAAGAGCTTCGGTGGGCAGGGATATTCCCTATCGCAAATTAATCAACAACTCTGGTGAAACATCTCTCTGGTAGACCAAAGTAACGACTATTGCAAAGAGTCAATGAATTTTAAATTTGGAAGGCAAAACATCAACTTGCAAGATTACCTGAAAAGCTACCGATTAGAATTAAAAAAAAAAAAAAAAACGCTGCAAATTCTTTCACTGGGGTTTATTATTCAATTGGCTTGCGTTCATGATTTGAATCTGTACTAAGCTTCGGAGTGCGTGTTTCACAGGTGATGGAGCGATTATTGAATTTCAGGAGATATGCATGGACCACGTAAATCTGTTATCAACCAAAATACCTATTTGGATTGATCAGTTGATCATATTTGTGTGCCTCCTGAAACTCAATAATCGCTCTATCCTGTGAAACACGCACACTCCAAAGCTTAGTAGAAATTCAAATCATGAACGCAAGCCAATTGAATAATAAACCCAGTAATAATAGTAATGATATTATTTACCCCAGTAATAATATTGAATAATACCTATATATTATCAGCGTTTCATGCATATCAGAATGCTTCAACCCGTGTATCGGCTCTAAACTACAAGTATCCACATCGGCTATCACTCCAGTATCCATATTCACTACAACTAGACGCTATCGGCCGGACATCACTAGGTTACAAACAAACAATAATAAACGAAAAAACGCAAATGTTGGCACCATAAATCGGGCCATACATCGGGAATGGTTTGACCTCAATACCTGGGGAGGGGCTCATTCGATTCCTCGTTGTTTGTTCTTCAAAAAGAGTCCAAATTTAGGCCGCTTCGACTTATTTTGAGGTTTTTAGGGATTTTACAAAACTTTGACAGCCCTTGAAGGGCACTTTAAATTGAATGAGAGAGCTGGCTTGGGGAGTGGTCAGACCAACATGGATTTTTCCTGAAAATTTCAGATTTTTTGCTCCAGCCGTTTGGGAGAAATCGTGCGTACGGCAATAAAAATTTTTATTGCAGATTTGGATTCTACACCCTTTGAAACGTAAACCATGAAATTTTCAGGGGGGTTAGAATTTTTTTTTCCAGAGCGATTACAATGGTTTATTATTGAATAATAAATCAATATAAATCATTGAAATGTGTCAGATAACCTTGAAAGTTGTAGAATATAAGTTTGTTACAACGATTCACGGGACATATTCCGCCACACATCAACGCCTTCAAAAGGTCAGTCGACATGTGTTGCAGGTCTGTACCGCTAATCCGTTTGCAGTTGATGTTATGATGTGTTGAAACTAATAGGGGATTATCTGCAGCCCAACAGGCATTTTCCCTGACAATTTCATTAAAACCTTATGACAACTGTTGGAATTACCTTTGTTACAAGGGTTCATCGTTAGCACATGAGCGGTATCCCGTTGAAATTGATCGAAAGTTTCCAGAACCTTTTTTCTTGATTAGCTTCAAAACTTGAACGCTTTTTGATCCAGGACCCAAGAAAAGGTGCTCGGTGGATTTTCCGTTGCGGTAGGAATACCTGAGCAATAAAACTCATTGGCAGCCTAACCCGCACATTCTCTGACAATTTCATCAAAATCGGAAGAAAACTAGGAATTACACTTGGTAGAAGCCGAACAGAACAGCCGAACAGAGACGCTCGTAAGAACGTAAAGAAATTAGTTCAGAATACGGGTGGAAGTTTTGAATATGGGGGAAAAAGTTTGTCATTTTCTGAAAGTGAAAACAGAACTTCTGCAACCTAAAGGTAGATCAAAATGTTCTCTATCCTGCCAATCTTTTCACGCTTAAAACGCTTCATTTTTTAATCGGATGTTAGATCTTAAAAAAAATTATGACGCAAATGTTCACCTCCCCAAAAAAACATATCCATGTTAATAAGGAGTATCACATGAAATTTGGACAGCGGGAATTTCAGATTGTGATGATTTACACACGTGATAAAGGGGCTCCCGGTTCTCGGGGACACGTGTTTGTCATTAGACGGGGTACCTGGCCAAACTGGACGGCCGCCAACCTGACGAGAGAGCAGCTCAGGTATGACGCTGATGGAGCGTGGGGTTTCTTCCTCCCGAACTGGAAGAGCGAAGGGAATTAATAGGCCTAATATCCCGAGACGCTGTCATCCTAACACAACACGTGTAATTGTAGTTATCGAATCTCGGCCACGTGTGAAAAATTATTTGAGGACCGTCGTCCAGGAGTTGCGGCCATCGGTTGGCCAGGAATAAAGCATGAAATGCAAAACCTTCAAGCTTTCTTTAATCTTATTGGATTTGATTACTAACTGATGGCCTGTGTAAAACCATTTGAAAGACGTGGTGACTTACAGTTACAAAAGCAACCACTGGAGTGTTCCCATCCGTTCTATAGCAACTATAATGCATCACAAAATTGCCAAATACAAATAGGACGGAGCGGAAGAAAAAACTTGAAGAAGTCAACAAATTCATGAATTTAACTTCGAACGTCTCCTAACGAATTGAATCTGCAGATGCAAATGAAACTGGACGATCGAACCAAGATGATAAAGTAGAGCTGAAGAGAGAACTTGCTCGTCCTCGATTACTATGGACTGGAGGTGTTTGTCAAGCATTTAATTTACTTCCTGCATCCAATGAGGATAGAAAAATTGTCGAAGCCGGAAGCAAATGACACAGCTGATGGTAGTAAGACTGGTACATCCCAGTCAAGGACCAGCACATAAATTAGTCAGTTCTTCATCATTCATTGAAATAGATGGTGATTTCACTGCTATAAAAGCATGCAATAATTTTTTCCCACCCGTTCTATAGGAACTATAATACATCATGAAATCGCCAAATACAAGTACAAACTTGTCGAAGTCGGAAGCATATGACACAGTTGGAGTTAGGTGACAAGTGAACTGCATGGATCCATGGGTACATCACCGGGCACGGGCCGTTACATCAACTCAGTCAGTTCCTTCAGCAAAGGAGGCGTTCCCACATACGCACACTGCTGATTGGAGAAGAAGAGATTGTGTTGATTGAGTAAGTACAATGAAGCATTAACGAAAAATCCAAAGGCTGAGTAAAGAGGTGAATGCAGCAGCAAATAAAAAGGTAAAGGAACCATGGAGTGTTACGTGGCCACATTAATACCAAAGGATAAATGCAAATTCTAGAAGTCTACTAAAATGTAACATAAACTTCTATTGCACAAATCATCTGAATAAGTTGGATACTCTACCAAAACTCGGCGCAAGCCCCCTGGACCCCTGGATGCTTACTGCTTAGAGCCTGCGGCTGAAATTTAAAAAAACATGGAACATGCTTTAGCCACGTTTTTTTTCTGTTTGCTGTTTTCATTTGCTCTCATTTGGCCCGCTATCTTAAGCTTCCCGATTTCCCGCATTCAGTAATTCGGAATGTTGGAATTTTGATAGTCCAAATTCTGAATGGTTCCTGGACCGATCGATAAACGTTAATTCTCGTTCGGTGATCGTTCCATAAACAATATTGTCGTTTGGCTATCGATCGATGAGCGTTAATTGTCGGCAGGAGGTAGACTGATAATTACGTCTGGGGAATGGGGAAGGAGCGTTTTTAATACTCCACCCTTGTCTAGTACGGGTTCCAGTACCGGGGCGCCAGAAGCAACCAGGAGCTAAGACAGCAACAATCTTTTTGCGGTCTTAGCTCCTGCTCGCTCCTGGCACGCTTGTACGTATGACACTTCCACGTTACCCTCCCGCGTCTCCCATCCATTTTCGGCTAGTTAGTCCAAGGCTAAGGCACGTTCCATGCTAAAATTAAACCGAATTTTAACATTACGGAGTTTACAGTTCATAGGCTTTTATTTGATAAGAGTGAATCTTGGTTCACTTGACATACCGAGAACTATGCTTACTTGTATAAAACAAAACCACATAAATTCGAAATGAGGTTGATATAAATCCACACAACTCTTAAGTTGAATTTCATTCAAAAATTGCATCATTAAGACAAAAGTGTATAATTTTTGTTTCAGAATGAAGGAAGTCAATCCAAATACCTCGCGGACAAATTGCAATCCTTCAGCGATTCCATGAAATTCACCGAACACCACGGTAAGTTAACACGAACGCTTTTGCTGTAATTAATTTTCCAGTGATTTGTTAATTTTGACTTATACTCGTAGGTCTGAATATCCAGGAATTTTGGCGTCTTACTGCTTGATTTCAAAATCATTTTTCTTCGTTCGGTTCTTTCTTCTCATCGAGTAATTACACCAATTCACATAACTCAAAAATTCACTTATATTTTACCATGATATCTTATGATTTTCCTTCTGAGGACATAATGGTAGGTAGTTGGCGTTCAGAAAACTTGGGAGATCATGTGATTTCTTTCGTCCATCTGTATTTCTATAGGGAATTTGGTTCTTCCAATCCCAAATTTAATATTTAAAAAACCTCTCATTCGGCAAATTTATTTCCTTCTCTACTCTTTATTTATTCATTTATTTAAATTGTTTTGTTTAATTCATTTGTTTAAATTTTAATTTTTTCAAGTAAATACTTACGGTGTTCTGGATTTTTATTCGTCGAAAAGCTAACATAAATATTCGTACCCGTCGTGGAATAAGAACATCTCAAAAAAATGTCATTTTTGAGTTAGCACCGGTATTGAATAGCAGGAATGTTCTATTTTGTCCGTCAAAGATGAAAACGAGGCTATCTGAAATTTACCCTACGAGAGAGCAGTTGTATCTCTATTCCAAGTACCATGAATTCCTTTGAATCTGGTGATTTACAAAGGAGCAAAACTTTGAACGCGATTTTCTGAAAATCAACTATTGTCATGTTGATGGTAACATTTCTAATTAGTGACAGTTCCATTGAGCGATAGGTTCAGGTAAAGGCTCGTTTACTTCGTGATAATTAACATAATTGGAATGGGAGGGGGGGGGGTGGTGTGCTGTTTACTATTCATGCAGAAATATACAGAAATCTTTGAGAGATATAATTTTACAATTTTGAATTGTAACTCCTCCCTTGTGGTTGTTTCATTATTGGTGGATAATGATGTCACCGACAGCCAATAGGACATTGTTTTAAATACCCACTCTTTCCATTCAATCGTATGGCGTATCTAGTTGAGTTGTATTGTTGTGTCGTCCCGACTGTGTTGTGTTATTCTATCGTCAAGATATTGAATTAACATGGGGAGGGGGTAATAAGAGTTTGTTCGTTAATCACTTTCAAGGGCTTTATCGCTTTAAAATCTCAACAGTAACAACTTGTCACCACAGTAAAAATCTTCTTATAGGCAGTCAACTGGCCGAAATAATTTCAAAGGAATACAATTTTCGAAAAATCGAGTGTGGTATGACATTTGCAATATATGCACGGATCAAAACTGCAAAGGTGTGTTATTTTTGTACACTATTTTCGGTTACATTGAATCAGTTACCAAGTTAAATCGTTCTCTCCCGCATTCTTGACTGGAGAGTGAGATGGAGAGTCAGAATGAATGAGACAAAGTAGGTGCATGTCGATTTCACTAATAAAAGAATCAACCATGTGCCAGCCTTTCTCCATAACAAGGCGATACCATATGCTAATGAAGCGAAATACCTTGGAATGACACTGGATGCCAAACTAAGGTGGAAGTCCCACGTCAAGAAAAAGAAAAAAGCTGAGCTTGTGATCAAATTCAGAAAAATATAGTGGCTGATGGGCCAACGGTCACAGTCTACAATAAGTTGATACTGTACGAGCAAGTCATAAAGCCTGTCTGAACTTTAGGTGCGCAACTGTGGGGGTGCACGGCACAGAACAACCGTGACATTATTCAGCGCTTTCAGAATAATGTCCTACGAAGTTGCGTGGATGCATACACATATTTTAGAAATGACAAACTTCACTACGAGCTGCAGATTGAATCTGTCAATGAGGTCATTCGGAGCCAAGCCATGCATCACCTCTTGAGGCTACAAGATCATGTAAATGAGGATGTCGTCCAGCTTCTCAACACCAGCTATCCAGCTATCTGCTTAGAAGACTGAAGAGAACCAAGCCACACGATATATTTCACTTAGTGTGTTAAATAAACAAATGTCGGTCATTATTCCACAAAAATTAAGTCAAATCAAAAAACGGATAGCATTACGTGAATCAGCGTTAAAAAACAATGAAAATTCATTTGCAACACTTTACAGATCAACATCATCAACTATTTGACAAATTCGCGGTTGCGCAACTTTGCGTGCTCGCTGAACCGGTTACGCGCAATAAAAAAAATTGGTTGAGGGGTCAAATTTTCATGAAATCTTGAGCAAAATCCGAATCTGCAATAAAAAATGGCGGTTCTCACTTGAAATGACAAAGTTGATGCGCAAATCGCGCAATTGCGCATGCGCAACTCGCGAAATTGTGATATTTGAATTCCTTGTTAAAAATTAGTGAAGTTATCATTTGACTTTTTTTTTTAGGTTCGGAAATTACGGAGATAAATGCCTGGTCCATTAAATTTTGGCCACCCTGTATATTAGAATAATGTTGCTTATAAATTTATAACTTGGTGCAATAAAACAAATTGAACAAAATACAAGTTTGGTCATGTTAAGATATTGGACAAATACAAGAATATTTTCAGGCTTTTAGCATAACTTTTCTTTGATCTGTACGTTATTTATAGAGCAATATTAATATAATTTATTGAGGTCTACTTTTTAATTGCTTGGTTTTATATCTCGCAATTAAGAAAAACTTTAAAAGCTCTTTATTGGATGTTCACCACCCAGTATACAGCGAGGTTCCGTTTTTCATTGTAGGCAATTTATCATCATCTGAGGAAGGGAAGAATAATGAGGCTATCTAAAGGGCCAAGACTTCATTTCGAAACAAAACAAAGATGTGGTTCGTTAATCATCCCACGAAATATTACGGGGATATCGACTCCCAAGATTTATTCGAGCCTCTTCAAGTCTATAAACATTCACACAAGGGCCTCCAAAGCACGACGGTGGATTCATACAGGCAATAAAATCGGCTATCCATTATCTGACGTTTATCCATCCGTGTCACGGTTAACTATCTGTAACGTTATATTTGTCCCGTCGTTTGATAAACCTCCTTCAAAGAACACTATTTCAGTAGACAAATCCGGGCCGGCCATCTTACAACGACTGTATCGCCCGTTTCCAACGGTGAGCGTTTATCTCGATATAGCGTCCGAAAAAAGGGCTTCTACGTAGAGGCAAAAAGGGGGAAAAAATCGTTTCAGGCCCCCAAAGGTAGCGCTAACTTGCATAATAACGTGCCTGTGTTGGGAGTTACTGATATAGCTGACGCGGTATATCTATGTAGGCTACTCATCGGGACAACGGGGCCTATTCATTTCTTCCCCCGCTCTGCCCTCACCGGAATCTATTTTCGGAGTTTCGTAGATTAAGAAGTTGAGAGCTTGTATGTTGCGTTTCAAGGAAGGGGGTGGGTCCGAAGGGGGTTTCTAGAATTAAAACGCTCCGTGAATAAATCAAAACGGTTCCTCCCGTTTATGTGGAGAAAAAAAAAAGAGGCTGGAAATAAATGGGTGAACGGAGAGGGTTGGGGATGAATTTGAGAGGGGAGGGTTATGACGATTTTCTTAATGATTTATCGATTTTGTCGTCTTTACGGATAGAAAGACCATGAGGATTTAGTGGAAATTAAGTACTCTCCGTTGAACCTAAAGTTGAACAGAAAGTAAATTACACATCCGACATGACATGGATTTTGTTATGGACTTAAGGGAAGCTTCAGAAAACAATGGGTTCTGTAATAAATTGATTGATCTGTTAATGTAAAAGAAAGTCGTATTAGTTACAATACTTATAATGTAAAACGGCTAAACTGATTTGGCTGGAAATTAGTGGGGAGATAGCTTAGAACGCTTAGCTTATCACGTTCTGCTGAAGATTTCGCTGAGCAATTGCTGACTATCAGTAATGGCTGAGTACTGAGTCGACGAATCGAGCGGATTTCCTCGGATTTCATTAAACTTTGTCTCATCGAATGACGAACTCATCAACAAAGTATTCCCAAAATCACTACTAACCACAAAACTCTGCAAATTCTTTCACTGGGGTTTATCATTCAATTGGCTTGAGTTCATGATTTGAATTTACACTAAGCATGTTTCACAGGTGACAGAGCGATTATTGAATTTCAGGAGGCACACAAATATGATCAACTGATCAATCCAAATAGGTAGTTTGGTTGAGAAGAGATTTACGTGCTCTATGCATATCTCCTGAAATTCAATAATCGCACTATCACCTGTGAAACACGCACACTCCAAAGCTTGGTAGAAATTCAAATCATGAATGCAAGCCAAATGAATGAAATTGAATAATGAACCCCAGTGAAAGAATTTGCAGCAGTTTTTATGGTTATCAGAAGCTTGGGACAAAGCCTTTTAGGAGTTCACTCCAGTATCCACATTACTAAATACATCGCTACATCACTACGTCACTAGGTTACTGATATCAACACAAAAACAATAATAAACCAAAATAACGCGAATGTTGGCACCATAAATCGGGCCATAGATCGGGAATGGTTTGACCTACGGACCTGGGGAGGGGCTCATTCGATTCCTCGTGGAGTGTTCTTCAAAAAAAGTACAAATTTAGGCCGCCTTGACTTTTTTTGAGGTTTTTAGGGATTTTACAAAACTTTGACAACCCTTAAAGGGCACTTTAAATTAAGTGAGAGAGCTGGCTCAAGGATTGGGGCGTCGCCGGACCAACATGGATTTTTCCTGAAAATTCCAGCTTTTTTGCTTCAGCCGTTTGGGAGAAATCGTGCGTACGGCGTACGGCGGACGGACGGAAAATTTTTTATTGCAGATTCGGATTCTACACCCTTTGAAACGTAAACCATGAAATTTTCTGGGGGGGGGGGGGTTAGCATTTTTTTTCAAGAGCGATTACAATAGTTTATTATTGAATAATAAACCAAAATCAACAAATGGTTCAGTGAGCGAATTTCGGGAGCTAAGAATAAAGATAGTCAAGGTTGTTGGTTGGGGTGTGACCACTTTCATTTAAGACATCAGATTGGAGCGTAAATTAGGTTTTTTTATCGGAAACGTTTCGTCCTGCTGTGGGGACTTCTTCAGTCCTGTCATTGTTATAATTATGTGTGTATATCCAACCAACATCATCCTGGTCAACACACATAGGTTATTGTGGGAAAGATTTTGTCCTTATCATGCCAATAAAATGTGTATAAGATCATCATTGAAAATCTAGAAGGGAACAGTAAAAGAAGAACTTTTTCGAATACGAATTCGCCCGTCTCTGCTGATGGTATTTTCAGGAAATGTATGGGTTAGAATGTAGATTTTCCGAACTTTCTCTAGTTTTGAGAGCAATGCGGAAATACAGCCTGATCATCGTTAGGAAACTATGAGACAAACTCAATTTGATGCTCATTAAATGGGAATCAAATTTTGTTTATTTTCTTGATACCTGTATTAAGGTTTGTGGTGGTAGGTACTAACCTCTTATCTAAATCACTCAGATTTTGCTAGCTCAGACCTACATACAGAATTACGTTGGATTAATAAAAGCAGGTAGATTATATAAAACAGCTGTAAGTACATGTTGTTCCAAATTTTCCGACTAAGAATGGCTACTTAAGTGAAAAAGCTAAATCAGAAGTACTTAACATAATATTGACGTATGGTACAGATCCAGTGTAATAAAGTGTTGGTAACAAACGTTAATTTAATAATCAATTGTGAAAACAGAGAAGCCGGCTCGTCAGTAGTTGAATGTTCCGGTAGGGGACGAGCTAGTTTCCTGCCTAACTTTGTCGGGTCACGGCTAATTTACACCTCCGCCAACGTGTGTCGGTTGTTTTTAGTGGGTATCGATACCATCTCGTCAGACCCCATCCGACTAATTAGGACATCGAACACGTGAGAACGTTCATTGAAACGTCTCGTCCCATGACGGAACGATGTTATGCCATGTTATGATGTTTAAGAATCAAGATCCCGTTTTTGAAGTTCATACATTCTCAGTACCGACTGAATCTGTGCTATAGTAACTATAACTAATGTTACAGTTACCTCCGTGCTAACGAAGATCATAAGTGTTAGATTGTCTTCGGTCTGTAATCCCAGGGTGTCTAAGGGCCGGGGGTAAAAGACTAGTTTAAACCTCACTTAACGCAGTTACTGTTCCTCAAACGGCGAGTGCAGTTTATGCCAGGTGTACAAGTTCTTAACCAATGGCTGTAGATTGTGATAAGAGCTAAGAGGTGTTCTTCGTTACTCCCCCCCATTTTCAAACACTCGTCGCTTCATGAAATTCTAACAAAAATTTGATGTTGAGGTGATTTTTGGAAACTTCAGCTCGTCTACTTTTTGATGTGTGTGTTCATATTTTGAAGCAACAACTTTGTAAAAGCCAAATTCGCCATGAAAAAAAAGTGAGGAGGAGGATCGAAGTACCTATTTGCCATGTCAAATTCTTCGGTACTCTCCCCCCTGTGAAAACAGTATTTTCGACTACCAATATCGCGTCTCAACCTCTAACTTTCGATCAAAGGATTTGATCGAAATATATATGTCTCTATATGTCATACCTGCACGTCCTCACACCCCCGTTCCTGTGAATTGTTGTTTAGAGATAGGCAAGCTTACTAGTTGATATTTACCGTTTAAATTCACTGGGCTTGAAAGCGTTTTGAACCTTGAACGGAAGGCGAGGGTTTGTAATATTTTCCATATACAATATACATTGAAATAATGAAGCCATGTAATGCTACTATTACATAAATAATCGAATAGGTACCCTTCATGTACAATAAATTAATTTTTATACAAATCCTTAACATTTTATCAGCCTTTCTCTGTGAAATTTGTGGAAGGGGTGGAAGTCGCAATTCTGGTGAGAATTTATCTCTAAAAAGGAATTCACAGGAAGGGGTGTTTGGGGACGTAGAGGTATGAGTTATAGAGCGATGAAATACTTTGATCGAAAGTTAAGAGGTTGAGACGCGATATTGGTAGTCGAAAATACTGTTTTCACCGTGGAGGGGAGTACCGAAGAATTTGACATGGCAAAGTACTTCGATACTCCCCCCCACCCCACTTTTTTCGATTGAATAATTCACCATTACTATCTAATTCTGGTAAATTGAGGTTCACTAGACATGAAACTAGACAAACTGAAGTTTTCAAAAATCACCTCAACATCAAATTTTTGTTGGAATTTCATATTTCGTTGTTTCAAGTTATTTCTCCACGTAAACAGGTCGAAAAAGGCTTCAGACCCCACGATATTTCCGCCGATGATGGCATTTTAGAGTTGATAGAATCGTTTTCGAGGTGGCCACGTGATTTCCGAGAACGACCGGCTCAAATACAAAAGTGGATGGTAGATTAATTTATAGCGAGATTTCGGATTTTCAAGGCGACAGTGTGAATGGTTCTACGAATTGAGGAAAAAATGAGAAAAAGGAACAATTCCGTAGCTTCTAAAGTGGAATTGCTGTTGACAATTAAGTATTATGCAACTGGTTGTATGATCAAAGTAGCAGATGATTTTCGTGGAGTAACTCCAGGTTTTTTGGGAGCAAACTAAAACATTGGCAGCCCTGCCGCTACGCCGGGCGTGATATCGGACAGCTGAGATATGAAATGGCGAGATGTTTTGTTTTGGAAGCAACAGGTTTCAGCTTCATGGCTATTTGGTTGTGCTCATTAAATAGAATAGAATAGAATAGAATAGAATATTAATTTATTGACAGAAAAAAATCGATTGAACAAAGGCAGCAAATAATGAATAAATGAAACAATTTCTTCCCGTCCACCAACCAAATAAGTTCACAAGAACTTGTGGCGGCTGGTGGAGCTAGTCTTAGCCATAAACATCCATAATAAAAAAAACTTAAAATAATAAGAAAATTAAAGTATATTTATTTCTGTAATGGATAAAGATACATTTTAAGCTTTCTACAGAACAATTCCCTTAATCCTATTCAGAATTTCCCTCTTAAAACTGATGAAACTACCATACATATCAACATTAACATTAGAGTCATAAAAGAAATGTAAGGCTCTGTGATAGGCATTATTTTTTGTACGCTCATATTTTAGCTTAGGCAACTGAACATTAGATGTCAATGCCGTGCGTGTATGAGCGACAGTACTCCTATGCGAAGGCTCTATACCGGTTTTATAAACTGTCAAGCACGATAGATATAAAAACAATTGCCGTACATTGAGAACATCAAACTCAGAGTAAAGAAGGACAGTGGGGTATCGTGGAGATTTACGGAGGGCAATTTTCAAAATAATGTTCTGTGCAACTTGCAGAAATCTTAGCAGAGATTTTCCGGCACTTCCCCATACAAAAATACCATACTTTAACAAAGAAAATACTAGACCAAAATAAATAATTCTCAATTGAGAAACTGATAAAAAATTTCTAGCTTCCCTAAAAACGTAAAATAATTTCCTCATTTTTTTTTATCAAAGCCTCAATATGAAAATTAAATTTCAACTCGCGGTCAAATACAACTCCCAGATATTTACATTTTTCAACCAAAGGAAGAGATTTACAAACACAAGGTAAGTACTCTGCTATGAAAGCATGAAAAGTGATGAAAAGAGACCTCAGATTGCTCAGAGCATTCACGATTTGAAAATGAAAACCTAATTAACGAGGTCTTATCGATGTTGAGGGCTAAACAATTGATATCCAACCATGTCTTGACAAGGAACAAATCATAGTTAATAGTATCAATTAGTCTAGGAAGATTTTTACCATAAAACAGAATTGCTGTGTCATCACCAAAACCCAGTATAGAACCATCAATCTGGAGATTCAATAAATCATTTATATAAATAAGGAATAAAATAGGGCCTAAAACCGATCCCTGTGGCACTTCACACGACAGAATTACTTCGTCACTGAAAACGTTATTTATTCTAGTGGAGTGGTAAATGCAGTGGTGAATCCTGTTTGTGACGCTTGTCGATATGGACAGAGGTATCAACGATGCGCTGATGCATCGCATCAATTAGATGCGAATTACTAAAAATTTGCTGGTGAGTACCAAGTCAAAACAACCATTTTAATCCTACAAAAGGAAAGTGAATATGGTTTTTCAAGGAAATCGGACACAAAACAAACACTTCATTAGAACAAATGGGGGCACGGTGAATTGGGACACCTTAGATGTTGTTCAATGTTAATTGTTTCAAGTAAAATAAACGTATTTTACGGCAATTACCAATAGTTTAGATATGGCGATTGGTTTAGATGCCAGGAATATTACTGAATGAAACAATTACATTGACGTCATGTTAAAGTAGTTCTAAAAAAAACTTGTCACACTCTAGCCAAAAATCGCGATCCGCCTTCTGTTGCTATAACATTGTGAGTTTGCAGCCTCCACTAAATCAAACGGTTTTGGGTTTCATCGTCTCGATTAACTTCACAACCGCCTTTTCCCGAAAGTTTCTTTTCATAATGATCCTTCAGAAAATAACTTTTATTGCTATATATCTAGGAGCAACTGGAGTCCATAAACAAAACTGGATTGAAACAGAACTCTAAATGACGACAGTTTATACGCACAGTACAGAAATAGGTGGGGACTAATTGGAAATTAACGGTCGGCCTCAAACGCTGAACTGAGCTGGGCTTTACGATTCTGAGAGGCATAAACAGGAAACGGGACACCATGGAAATCGAATATCAAAGGTTTCTGGAGACATGAACGTCAAGAGAGCAATTCACGACGTCCACAAACAGAATTATGGTGGTGAAGTGGAAATAGTATGAACTAAGTTAATTTGTGGGTTAAAATAAATTGAGGTCAAATAAGTCTTCATGTGAAAACTACAAAAACGATGCCAACGATTACAAGGAGGTTTATTATTTCTGGATTAGATAACCCTTATTCGTAAATCACTGATCAATGTAAATTCTGCGTATCAGTCGAACATTTTTTAAACTCTGCGCCTCTAGATACCATGAAAGGAAACCCTTTTCTATATCAGCATGTCAGGTTGATTTGGACAGAAAAAGCAATTACAGTTTTTCGTGACGAAGGAGCTCATATTTCCCAGGGGCCAGGTGAGAACAAGGACAAAGACCATCAATACCAAAAACTGTGCTATATACTGTATATGGACACGACTTGGAAATCTGAGAGTAGAACATAAAGAACTGCTGGTTGCATTGACTGCTTCCTCAATCTGCCTCCTTGCATACTCTGACGGTAATGGACTTCCGTTTCCAGGTTTAAAAAAGGTTTTTGTAAAACTTACAATGTCGATATTTGGCAGAAAAGTCATTTTTTCGTATTCAATAATAAACCATTGTAATTCTTGAAAAAAATATTTCACTGAAAATTTCATTTTACGTTTCAAAGGGTGTTGAAATTCCGATTTTTGCAAAAAAAATTTTCCGTTGTACGCACTATTTAGGTGGACAAATGGATGAATAAGTGAAATTTTCAAAAAAAAAATTTCTCCGACAACGTCCAATTCTTGCTAAAAGACCTACGCCCCTCCATCGGGGCACTTTTTGAAAATGAAAAAAATGCGAAGGAAAATCATTTTCAATGATTTTCTAATGTCATTATGTGCTGCTTACTCTGTAAAATGCAAAATGAGGGTTCGAAGCAGGGAAAACCAAGTTTTTCTGAAGAGTAGTAGTGGAAAACCTCTAAAATCTGTCCCTATTGCGGGCATTCTACGGTATACTTTTGGTTTATTATTCAATAATAAATCATTGTAATCGCTCTTGAAAAAAAAAATTCTAACCCCCCTGAAAATTTCATAGTTTACGTTTCAAAGGGTGTAGAATCCGAATCTGCAATAAAAAGTTTTCCGTCCGTACGCCGTACGCCGTACGCACGATTTCTCCCAAACGGCTAGAGCAAAACATCTGAAATTTTCAGGAAAAATCAATATTGGCCCGACAACGCCCCAATTCTTTAGCCAGCACTCTCACTTAATTTAGTTCCCTTCAAGGGTAGTCGAAGTTTTGTAAAATCCCTACAAACCTCAAAAAACGCTGCAAATTCTTTCACTGGGGTTTATTATTCAATTGGCTTGCATTCATGATTTGAATTTCTACTAAGCTTTGGAGTGTGAGTGTTTCACAGGTGATAGAGCGATTATTGAATTTCAGGAGGCACATAAATATGATCAAATCGGTGATCAATCCAAATATACTTTGGTTGAGAACAGATTTGTGCTCTACGCATATCTCCTGAAATTCAATAATCGCTCTATCACCTGTGAAACACGCACACTCCAAAAAGCTTAGTAAAAATTCAAATCATGAACGCAAGCCAATTGATTAATAAACCCCAGTGAAAGAATGTGCAGCGTTTTTTTATGCGATGAAACAATCGATTCTGCGTTGTTTGAGACTAGTGTTTCATAGCTATCTCAACTCGACATAATAGAAATTGATGTTCGTTCACCACCACTTTGGTTTTGAACCAGATTTTTGGCTCTCCTGAAAAGTTTGTGGAAATTTGATATGACCTGCGGATTTGACACCTTTTATATACCTATCATCATTCGCACTCATGTTGACAGTATCTTGCCTGAGATGTAGGTTTTAAAGAGAGAACGGAAATGATTGTTTATTGATTTGTTTTTTGGGGCTTGATCAGGAGGTAAATATATCAACCGATTCCGTAGTGGTCTTAAATAATACTCCACATATCGATAAAAAATGGTTAACAACATTCTGAAACAAAACGTTTCGAGTTCCATTTCTTCGCTTCTTCGCCATGAGTTCATTGTTTAAAATCCCCCATTCACCGTTTATTCCTAGCGCTCTTCTAATAATATGATTGGTTAAACAAAAATACTGTTTTCTCCTCTGTAAAGTGCTTTTGTGTGTTTTATCAAGTTAATATGTGTATTAATAACTCATAAGAGACGCCCGCGGTCTATTTTCGGAAAGGCGTGTAACCGTTTGAGTCTGGAACACGACACGGTATGGCGGATCTGTCGTCTTGCGGTTCACATTTCACATTCCTTGAGACAACGTCCCACCTGCAACAATCAAATTGACCACGGCAGGATTTTTCGGCTAAATATTCGAATAAAAACATCAAAAGTTTGTAAAATACCTTCGCTCCTCCCATGCCATATGTTTCTTTGAACTGTTTGATGGCATATAAAACCCCAGTGACAAAAATTACCATTACAATAAATTTAGGGGTCTTTGGGTCTAGTGGATTTCAACTCAACAACTAGACAAGATTCAAGATCGAAGTTTGTTTATGAAGTAATTTGTAAAATTATTATCGAAGTTGGAATTGATGTTTAATTTGCAGCTTGTTCATTATCATAACCATTATCATTGATTATGTATATAGATAATATGTTTTTGTAATAAAATCCTTCATGGCTGTTGCTTCCGGCTAATGCCAATTGAAGAAAAAAAACAAAACAAAAAACTGTAAAATCGAGCATGGAAAAATATTTTGTGTTTATTTCTGTGTTGATTTCAAGTTGCGAGGAGTCCAAACAATAAATTTAAAAGAATTCGTTTTAACCCCCCCCCCCCCTTTTCTGCCAAGCTTCTTTTGACTCCTCTTGACTTGTTTCTCCCAAACTCCTTGACTCTAGAACCAAAGTTGATGAAACTTGTCAAAATTCACATGGGCCGAACGTGGTCCTAAATCATACGCTTTGTTTTCAACCAACCTTAAATGGTAACATCAAAGGGCTGCAATTATGATAGATCAGAACATGCAAAACCTCCAAAACTAGATGGTTGTTTCGTTTGACATTAATGGATATCGTTCATTAGAATAAAATGAATCCACGCTGATCGATGTAGATTTATCGTTTGCTCTCCTTAAGGGCTACTACCTAAACTTTGGCAAAAAAGCAAACTTCAAAAAAAAAAAAATTATAAAATAAAATAATAAGATAATAATAAATAAAATAAATTAATAAATAATACTTCCCCATCTCTTTCCTCTTTTCATAGGTTTGTTGTATTAGCTTATCTTCTGCCTTTATCAGATACCTTGATCTGTTTTCTTCAATGCTGTTCGATTGCCCCTTTCACCTCCCCGACCAATAGAATTCTATCTCCTTTCACAGTGACATAAACCGCTTGATTGACGACCCCGACACCTCTTGACGAATGGGATTAACACTCCCTTTCACATATCACCATGTAACCTCTGTTTTTTCAAATTTACGTTCAGTTTTTTCGTTACTGATGTGGACCTGGTCGTCGGGATCGATTTAAAGTTGTAACTTTTTTGATTTTGGAGAAATAGACTACGTTTCCTTCTACAAACTCGTTTTTTTTTTTTTTTTTGTGGAACACCCCACCACCACAGCGAAAATCACCATACGCTGACATTCGTATTCGTGAAAGCTCCCCCGGGACCGTTTCTCTGAAACCAAAGGACCAAAATTTGTCAAACTTGTGTTAAAGCAGCATATTCGAGCAACCCTATGAGCTCCAAAACTTTCGATATACCCGTGTTTAATACAACATATACCATCCATTAATCGTCGCAATTACACCGTTATCCTGTTAATATAACCTCGTAATTTGAAGAATATGGGTGGCCATATTCAATGGAAGTGGAGTCTTAACCAAAAAATAACCTTTAATTCTACCATTTCTATACAACCTAAATGTAGCAGAGCTATCCCTAGTTTGCATACACTTACATACCCGCAATATGTAGAAGGTTTAAATCTACGAGTTCAGTTTCATTTGTTCGTCTAATGGAATAACAACGTTTTCTGTATCCCAGTCTATAATTCATTCGTTAATCTCTAAATTTTCTCGGTTAAGCTGCAATTCAGAGCATACTCAAAGCTTAAATGAACTGAAATTTGTTTCTACGAACAGGACGTTCGCAATAAGTTTGGACTTCGATATTCGTGAGAGCTCCATCTGAAGCTTTCCTCCGAAACTACTGTACCAAAGTTTGCGAACTTAGGTTGAAGGATTTTGCATCATACTCGATCTACGCTATGAGCGATGTATTACTAAGTAATTTGAAGGATATGGGTGGCCATATTGAATGGTAGTGGAGTATTAACCGAAAAATACTCACCAATTCAACCATATCACAATCCGAATGTAGCAGAGTTATCCCTGATTTGCATGCGTTTGCAGCATTCAATTACATATCAACAATAACTTGGAAGTTCACTTTACAGATGTTCAGTATAACTTCTTCGCTCCACAAAAGGAATAACAACGTTTTCATTATTCCAGTTTTTAATTCACTCGTCAATTCAGTAAATCTCCTCGGTTAAGCTACGGTTTAGAGCATGGTCGAGGCCTAAATCCACTGGAATTTTGGTTTATTATTCAATAATAAACCATTGTAATCGCTCTGGAAAAAAAAGTTCTAACCCCCCTGAAAATTTCATGGTTTACGTTTCAAAGGGTGTAGAATCCGAATCTGCAATAAAAAATTTTCGGGCAGTACGCCGTAGGCCCGATTTCTCCCAAACGGCTGGAGCTAAAGATCTGAAATTTTCAGGAAAAATCCATCTTGGTCCGACGACGCCCCAATTCTTGAGCCAGCTCTCTCACTCAATTTAAAGTGCCCTTTAAGGGCTGTCAAAGTTTTGTAAAATCCCTAAAAACCTCAAAACAAGTCGAAGCGGCCTAAATTTGCACCTATTTGAAGAACATACCATGAGGAATCGAATGAGCACCTCCCCAGGTCCGTAGGTCAAACCATTCCCGATGTATGGCCCGATTTATGGTGCCAAAATTTGCGTTTTTTGGTTTATTATTGTTTGTTTGTAAACTAGTGATGTCCGGCCGATAGCGTCGAGTTGTAGTGAATGTGAATACTGGAGTGATAGCCGATGCGGATACTTGTAGTTTATAGCCGATACACGGGTTGAAGCATTCTGATATACATGCATGAAACGCTGATAATTCATAGGTAAATATTATTCAATATTATTACTTGGGTAAATAAGTATTCTTTCACTGGGGTTTATTATTCAATTGGGTTGCGTTCATGATTTGAATCTGTACTAAGCTTCGGAGTGTGCGTGTTTCACAGGTGATAGAGCGATTATTGCATTTCAGGAGATACGCATAGAGCACGTAAATCTGTTCTCAACCAAAATACCTATCTTGATTGATCAGTTGATGATGTTTGTGTGCCTCCTCTACATCAGTCTACCTTTGGCTACATCGTTTAAATTTGGATTTGAAGTTTTAACGCAATACAAGTGCTAAAGAACTTGATAAATTATAGATGTTTTTATTGTGGGGGGATATTGAGGTTCAATAAAAAAACGCTGCAAATTCTTTCACTGGGGTTTATTATTCAATTGGCTTGCGTTCATGATTTGAATTTCTACTAAGCTTTGGAGTGTACGTGTTTCACAGGATAGAGCGATTATTGAATTTCAGGAGATATGCATAGAGCACGTAAATCTGTTCTCAACCAAAATACCTATTTGGATTGATCAGTTGATCATATTTGTGTGCCTCCTGAAATTCAATAATCGCTCTATCCTGTGAAACACGCACACTTCAAAGCTTAGTACAAATTCAAATCATGAACGCAAGCCAATTGAATAATAAACCCCAGTGAAAGAATTTGCAGCGTTTTTATCTACGAACAGGATGTTCGCAGCAAGAGGGTGAGTTCAGACTTCTTGAATGATATTTGTGAACGCTCTATCAGGAGCTTTCCTACGAAACTAGAGTACCAAAGTTTGTCAAACTTATGTTAAAGATTACATTTCCCTACTATTAGGGACTGAATCCTCTGCATCATAATCAATCAATACGAATAGTGGTTTTGTACTCGTTATTAGTACCAGGCAATACCATCAATCAATCGTTCCAATTACGCTGTTATCTTGTTAATATTACTGAATAATTTGAAGGATATGGGTGGCCATATTGAATGGAAATGGAGTATTAAACAAAAAGTACCAATTCAACCATAACGCAATATAGCCTCGATATCCCTAGTTTGCGTGAGTTTACAGCATTCACTTACACTATCAACAGTAAGTAGGAAGACAGTAAGCCCCAATTCAGAGCACACTTGAGGCCTAAATGCACTGAAATTTGTATCTACGAACAGGATGTTCGCAATAAGAGGGTGAGTTCACACTTCGACCACCCAAGTCGCCAAAAAAGGGGAACCGTTTTAAACTAGGCTAAAACATTGACCTATGTAAATTTCTCCCGCCCAATTATTATCTGTCCCGTTTCGCCCCGGAGAGATTTATATTTTCTGCTTAGCTCTTCTCCCTTCACTTCACACAGTGACGTGCCCTTTATATAAATAGACGCCGTCTGAGTTTCTCTCATTATAATGAAAAACGCGCCTCCGTTATCGACGCGGTCTTCACCGTTTAATATTTTGTAGTTCTGCACTCTCAAATGTTGGGTTGGGTATGTTTTTAAGATTTACTTCGGAAAAAAGGCTATTAGAATTGATCCGTGTGAGAGACAACACAAACGAGAAAAAAATAACTGCATACAAATCTATTGCACTCCATTCTAAGATCGAATCCGTGAAGAAACGGTAGGTGAATGTCTGTGTGTGCACTCCTGCTGAGCTTGATTTTGTCAAGCAGCAGTTGTGGTGAGAACGAGCATCTCCAAAAGCTCCAAAATGTAGCTTACCTGCTGAGTTTGCTGCTGCCCTGCATGATTCAGTGGATGGTAAAGAGCTCCGACAATGCTCTGAATCCCTCACTTCCTTCCAATGGATGGAGAGGCCTTCAGAGGGCATTGGGGCGTGCGACTGCAGACATTGTCATACTGTCCAGGTGGTTACACTAACCAACGCGGTGAGGTGTTCAAAAGGTAGAAGAAATTATAATTATCTTTCGTGAGCCATTTCTATTGTTTGTATACGTATGTATCTTCCTGTAATGTGTTACGTACCTATGGTAAAATTTACCATATAAAGTGTAGCGAAAATGGAAAACGTCGTAAGTGCCAAAAACAGAAACGCTCATTATTCAATAAAAACTGGTTTGTTCCTTTATTTTTTAAATTAAATTTTTGAAAAAAATTCAGTCTATGGATCATTTAACTATAACAACTTACAGCAAGTTATATATTTATATAATAAACAGAAACACAAATGTGATAGAGAAAGCTCTAAGTGCCATAGTTTATTTTTTTGGAGAAGGATGTAAGTACCGTACTAAGTAATGTGAAAGGCCTTAAGTACAGGGTTAGACTGAACAAAATGATTCAAGTCCATTATAGTATTGTGATATTTTATTGGATATTAGAGTTTTATAAAGGTGGAACTAAAAACTAAGTCAAAAGTCAAAAATTGGATTTTTCATATTGGGGGTTGTCTATTGAGATGACGTAAACACTATCATTACGCTTCTTTCGGACAGGATAGAGCTACCTGTAAACCAAATTTTTAGGTTTACTAGTATTTTTGGCTATTTGAATATTCTGTTACCAACACATAAAAAACAAAACATTTATTTACTGTGATTTTCGATAGAAATCTTCAAGATTGCTAGGGTATTTTCGTTGGTTTGCTCGACTATGTACATTAGCAAAGACCTATTTGTTTATTTTAGACGCCATTTTATATAGTTTAATATATAAAATATTTGACATAAAATATCGACGCTGACTGACTGATCACGGCAAACGCTACACAAGGCACTTACATCACGGCGGTGGCACATACATCCGTTGTCATCGCAGGCCGGCCGTCGCTTACATTTTGCTGGTATCTTTCGGCGGTTCTAGGAACTAGCAGGAATTTTTCCGGCACATACAGCCTTTTCTATCGTATTACGCTTGGCACTAAAATAACATTTCAACCAAAAAGTCATTTTTGAGTTTTGTGGCACTTATGACCTTTTCCATTTTCAATACACACTAAACACATTTAATGTGTTGCCATATCCTGGCTTCGATAAATAACAACTTCTCATTCTGATTTTGGAAAAGGAAGTCTTGAGAGACAATATTTAAGGGTGAAGTGGTTCATCACCAGACCCTGATAACATATAAGAAGGTGGTGGTGGAATGGCAGATAGAATTAGTAGTTAACCCTATCATGCCTGAGGCATTCAGCGAGCAGTTGTGAAGAGGATTTAGACCGGGAAATGCCCTTTGTGTTCCTCGAATTGAAGTTCAGAATGGGAACTGCCCATAAAGAACGATAGTTCTATCAGTTGATACCTTCCCTGGAAAAGAGATCGTAGGAAGTAAATATCGAAAGGTGGGAGCAAATCTTGTCGAACCCATTTAACTAGCCGCGGTTGAGAAGAACGAAATGTCTTCAGAATATTAGTTCTCAACGGGATACTGACACTTACTACATTCTAGGAACGTTGGCTTGTCTGTGACATGAAGGTTGGAGAGGGGAGTGGGAACTTGCACTGCTGTTTTGGACCAGTTCTCATTAGTGTGCGGCTATTTCGCCACAGCCCCTCAAGTGAACTGAAATTTCCATTGTTGGGAAAGCTCAGGTATAGGCTTAGTGGCAGCATTAAAAGAAAAGATATATCAAAATATCAATATTCTTCCGTCGATATATCGATATTTTTGGGCGATATTATCTATTCCGATATATTGACATTAAATGCAGACTATCGGATCCGATACTGTTCAGCCATAATTCAATCATATCCTACATCTTTTTGCTCAAAACTAATTTTACAATTTCCATTGAAGAATAGCGGAATTATGTCAGACGAGGTAGGCAAATCGTAGGTAAACATTTTCAGGAGAAATCCATGGTCCGACAACGCCCCAATTCTTTAGCCAGAATTTAAATCCAGGTTGTGTTTTGTAAAATCCTAAAACCTCAAAAATGGATAACTGTGAGGTTTAATTTAAGATGAAAATGTCAAAAAAAAGCTTTCGTACAAGTACGCAACCACGAGGGACATTCTATGTCTTTGCGCCCCCTCCCGCACACACACCACGTACTTCCAATTGGAGGCCAGTTTTGATGTAAAACACTTATCAAATTCAACGTCGGCGAGAGAATGAGGCGTCTCGATAAATGTATCACGTACCTCGCCAATTTCAATTTCATTTGTGGATAATGTAGTATTCATAAGCAGCTTTTTGCGTAAACGATATTCGCGCACTAGTTCCAACGAGATCCGTTTTGTAGGACCAATGAAAACTACGTTAGATTGTGCACGTTGATGGTTGAGATGTAATGGTTCCATCGTTTGGTCACTGAGGTTCCGAAGCACGAATGTAAACTGTAAAGACATAATCATCACTTCACAAGATGTAAGTAAATCAATATGGTTCCATTTCAAATGAGTAGAGTTAACTTAACAAGATTAAGTAAATCAACAGTTTCAAATTGGTGAACGATACGATCACAGATGTCGAAGATAATGATCCGTAGCAACGAATCGGTTGTAAGCGAAAACGATCAGAAATATTTTCGTGACGCTGTCCGCGTTACATTTTCGAGTTTATGTAGCAAAGTAAAGACATAAAATGTCAAAAAAGTTGATTTTATCTACGTTGTGAGGGATACAGTGACTGCCAAGCCAGACTATAAACATGAAGGTTTTTAGCTTCCGTGGTATCCCTCTGGATGTCGCACTTATATAATTTCAATACTAGGAAGGAGCAAATAGTCCATTTCATCGTATCGTTGTTATGTGATGGGAGAGCTTGGTGCTACTCGCAGTCTAATATTGTCGATCCTGATGCCTCTTTCCCTTGCACTACCCCCACAAAACAGGCAATATGTTTTGCCTCTTCAAAGACTTTAATTCCCATTCAGCTTTGCAGCAGTTCCTGGAACTGCTACGCGAACGCGGACCGATACTTCATCGGCCCCGCCTCCGCGGACGCTCCTCCAAGAGGCGCGTTGTGAGACATCAGTTGATCCCTAGCCGTCTCATAACTGGTAAGTCCCATTTCCATTATTTGCGGTTCCCTAATACAACCCAAATTCTCTCTTGATTTCATATCGGACCTATATCAGATTTAATAAATCTATATAAACTCCAATCCGATTGTTATTCATTAAAAATACCCAATTCACCATTAATTTCTATTTTCAAGTTTAAATTATTGAAATGGTAAATTAGGTTTTTGGGGTAGAAATAAGTGTTAATTATCATAGATAATTCCAACACTATTTCAGCTTCTTCCATCAGTTTCATGAAAGCTTAAGCGAAGAACTGGAGTTTTTCAGATGTTCTCTCCGGAGCTGGGGGGGTTATTTGACGTCAAAATTGTAACTATGTGTTACTATATCTTTGCCATAACTCTCACTCACTCTCTCCCTCACTCACTCTCTATGTCTTTCTCTTTCCTCTTGGCGTTGCAAACATATCGCTGCATCCCTCTGAAGGGGCAAATAGCCCATTCCATTACCGTTTCGTTACAGCCTCGAGTTGGAATATTTCGGGTTTATACTAAGTGTATCTTAACGCTGATGGTGACGGGCAGTCTACGGCGAGCTTATAGCCAGCCCCAACCGCTCTCCTCCGTTTTATCAAAAACTACCTCGGCCTTTGGATAAGAGTCAAGTTTTATTCGCACCTCCGCCGGGCCGCGTTTTCAGACAGAATCAATTCGGATGACAAACGCAATGATCGCCCACTAACAAGAACTCACTCCGCCTCGGTTATAACAATAAGTGGGAATTTAATGCGAACGCGGGGGGGAAAATGAAGACACACGCCCTCCCATTATATCTCGACCTGGGGCCAAAAGCATTTTAAACGGTTCGCTCTCGGATGGGCCAGAACGGAATATTCCTACCATCGAACTAAGACACCGATAAAATAAACCCAGAACTGCTGTAAAATAAGTATTACACGAGGATTTATTCTTCATCCTTACAGATTTTTGTGGCGTAGATTAATGATCAGCCACACTTGTTGTTGAAAGTCTTGTTTTTGTCAATTAAGAGCTGTCTACCTCTTGATACATATTTTAAGTGAATGCTCTTTTGAGTTGGGGGAATTTCAATTTGTGTCAGTTCAAAAAATCGAATAATAATTATCAAAAAAAAACGTCCGTTCGTTCACCTCTGAAGAGATTTGATCCAAATCAGTCCCAAAGAGGCTAAAGCATTGACAGACAAATGAACACTAAACACGAATGTGAATATGAACGAGTTTAAAAGTGGTAAAGATCGTCGAGTATTTTTTACAATTTGATGTGCACTATAATGGCAGAATTTCGTTTTCAAGAGTTCCTTTTGAAATAGAGTTTTGCCAAGAACTTTTTTTTTCAAATATATTTTTGACGTGACAATTATAATTCGATGGAGATGGCTGCACGTAAGCACGCAAGAAAAAAGATGACTCATGCGTTACCTCGCTGTTATGATGCTAACCGTTTTTTGATTTGACTCGATTTTTGCGGAATAATGACCGAAGTTTATTTATTCCGCGTACGTTTTTTTTAGGCGCCTGTTTTCAAATTGTTAGGGCGATTTATTTTCATGGTCTGGTTTCAGGAGGCACACAAATATGATCAACTGATCAATCCAAATAGGTATTTTGGTTGAGAACTTATTTAAGTGCTTTATGCATATCTCCTGAAATTCAATAATCGCTCTATCACCTGTGAAAACGCACACTCCAAAGCTTAGTAGAAATTCAAATCATGAATCATTGAATAATAAACCCCAGTGGAAGAATTTGCAGCGTTTTTTCAAGAGCGATTACAATGGAAAAATATTCTATTTGAAAATTTTAAATTTCGTAAGACGGAGCATGCATATCAGAATGCTTCAACCCGTGTATCGGCCATAAACCCTTTTAGGAGTTCACTCCAGTATCCACATCCACTACATCACTAGGTTACTGCACATATCACCTTGATATGGAAAGTTCTCAATTCAATTTGGAAAAGTCTCAATTTGATTTGGAAAGTTCTCAATTTGATTTGTAAAGTTCTCAATTTGATTTGGAGATATCTCAATTGATTTGGAAAATTCACAATCTGACTTGGAAAACCTATACATCCCTATACATGTTGGTATATGAACATTCCTAGGAAAAGTCCATGGCTATTCTTCTAGGCAGATTTCAGTTGATTGTGTTAATGGGTTTAATAAACATTCTATGTCACCATAGATCACAATTGGTACCGGAGCTAAACGTTTAAAGTTTTTGAATTTAATGTAGGATTCCTTGGGGAACTGATATCTACGTGATTACAGTTTCCCACAAAATTCTTCATGCAAAACAAGTTTTTCTATCGCACCTTTATACCGTTGGAAGCATCTCTCGCGAATTTTTACCTTCCCATGATGTCGTGTTACTTGTTCAGACACCATGAAGCAATAGTGTGTATTATTATTCTCCCTTAATAAAAGCAAGTTGAGATGTACAGTAACATTTGGATGGATCAGTATCCTCGTAATATAGCCTCCTCCTACTACTGCCTTCCTACTTCTTATTCTTTTCCTGTTTTCCATCTAGTGTTAAAGCCACTATTCTTTTACATTCCAGATTCCATTACCAAAGAAAATTAAGAAAATCGACCAAAGAAAAATATCGATTGATTGAATTTTTTTAAGCTAGTGAAAAAGAAATTTGCCGGTATTTCGAAATATCGGAATTGAAACATCGATACTCGATATTCTTGAAGGGCCCAGTATCGGTACAAAAATATTGATACTCGAACGGTAAAATATCGGGTATCGATATCCATCCCTAATAAAAAGGGCGGGGCCAGGGGACGGTGTAGATAAACTGTTTGTGATAGTCCTTATTTTAGCGGTAGGTACCATTATAATACTGAAGCTAGTAAATACGTGGTAAATCCCTGGAGTTTAACTCGAGCGAAAATCCGTAAAATAACGAAGCGAATGTCAAGTAAACGGTAACTGGCCGTCCGTGTGAATAACACGCTGTCATCTCGGGGCTTCGGAATAATTAATTGAAGACAAGAGCATTCTGAAAGTGGCTGATACAAATTGGATCGTATGAGCGGGAGACGTGGCGATAGTTCTCGACCCCGAACATCCGCGAGGATTCTAGCGATTTATATCTCCGCGAAAAATTGAGAGGAAAAAAAAGATGAAGAAAAAAAATCCGGCTCTGCATCCGCGTAACTAAGGAAGTTGTTGGGGTTTATTTCTGTCTTGTCATCTACCCGAGGGTCAACGGATTTCTAATGACAGAACCTTCAGCTAAAAGCCGAAATATCTTCCTTTTGACTGTAACTAAATAACTGCAACCCCGCTCGGTCCATTGCTTGCATCGGTTATTTTTAGTTCCGTAGATTTACTCCTCTTTCGGCTCATAGAGTATCTGAATAACGTGGGATCCGAAGCGATTCAACCTCCGCGCTCAACGAAATTTCTCGAGGGGAAAAAAAGAAACCCGAAGGAACGGAACTGATGATGTTGACGGAGTAGAGCGTATTAGGGGTTTATTTTCGAGGAGAGATCTCGAGCTCTCAGGCCTCGTTGGCGCGGAAAATAGTGCAACGCGTGGAAATGCAACCGAAAATAAAACTTCTCTTAACTCGTACCCGATTCCAAGTAGTTGAGACCAAGAAGCGGCAGATAATTTTGAGTTTCCCGTTCCAAAAAGATCAGGGATGCTAAATTTATGTGACTATTAATTCTTGATATTGTTCGAAGTATAGATGTTTTTAACGATGTGTGTTTTTCATTTTCTCAAGATTCAAAACGAAGTTAAGCGAACCGATGGACACATTCTAAACCAGATTCAACTAAATAAGAGTAGAATAATAGAGTTTAAATATAGGGAAAATGTATAACATGTGATGCAGCTGTAAGTGTATAAGGGTGGTAGAAATTTTAGGTTTTCCAGTTGTTTCTCTTTCAGAAGCTTGAAATTCTAGTTTCTATCCAGTTCAAACGAATTTTAATCGGGATAATAAATGTTTGAATATTTGGGGCTTGATCATGAACTTTAAATAGTAGTACCAGGGATCGCCACCATGTAAGCTAGTGTTGTACTTGGGGATTCTCGAAATCCAAATGGTCATTTTGGTTTATTATTCAATAATAAACCATTGTAATCGCTCTTGAAAAAAAAAATTCTAACCCCCCTGAAAATTTCATGGTTTACGTTTCAAAGGGTGTGAGAATCTGAATCTGCAATAACAATTTTTCCGTCCGTCCGCCGTACGCACGATTTCTCCCAAACGGCTGGAGCAAAAAATCTGAAATTTTCAGGAAAAATCCATGTTGGTCCGACAACGCCCCGATTCTTTAGCCAGCTCTCTCACTTATTTTAAAGTGCCTTTTAACGGTTGTCAAAGTTTTGTAAAATCCCTAAAAACCTAAAAAAAAGAAGGAATTGAGGAATCGAATGAGCTCTTCCCCAGGTCCTTAGGTCAAACCATTCTCGATCTATGGCCCGATTTATGGTGCCAACATTCTCGTTATTTTATTTTATTATTGTTTTTGTGTATATATCAGTCTACTGACGTAGTGACGTAGTAATGTGGATACTGGAGTGAACTCCTAAAAGGCTTTGTAGCCGATATACGGGTTGAAGCATTCTGAAACCATTAAAAAAAATAAAAATAAATAAACGCTGCAAATTCTTTCACTGGGTTTTATTATTCAATTAGCTTGCGTTCTTGATTTGAATTTATAGTAAGCTTTGGAGTGTGCTTGTTTCACAGGTGATAGAGCGATTATTGAATTTCAGGAGATAAGCATAGAGCACGTAAATCTGTTCTCGACCAAAATACCTATTTGGATTGATCAGTTGATCATATTTGTGTGCCTCCTGAAATTCAATAATCGCTCTATCACCTGTGAAACACGCACACTCCATTTGATGCTTAGAAGCTTAGTATAAATTCAAATCATGAACGCAAGCCAATTGAATAATAAACCCCAGTGAATGAATTTGCAGCCCTTTTTTTTTTACTTCCCTCAGAATTTGAAGGGATCGGATCACTAAACTGAGAAAAGTATGCATGGTGGTCAATTTATATTTTGTTTGCGCATGCGAAGAATGGCCCATTGATTTTTTAGCAACTGAATTCATAGGAACCATCCACGCATAACTTGCAAATTTCCTGAGAATGTCGTAAAAACTGGAAATTAAAGGTTATTACAAGGATTTGCGGACTTATCGCTGACAGTGTTGTTCAGAAGGACTTACAGCAAGAAATGTTAGTTAAATGTATGAAATATTATAAAAGGTGTTAGAATTTAAGTAAAAATCTATTCATTCGCACGTCAACTTTACTAGGGGCTTAGTTGGTCTTCAGCTAGCCTGATCGCACACGGATAGACGCTGTAGGCCGAAACATGCTAAGAATATGAGTTTCCTAGCTTTTTACTAAGATAGGCAAGTGGGGTGTCGTTTCCTAGTAGTTTTGGACTCAATATCAATTAGGATCCGTTTCAGGTCCGTAGAAATTCTCCCATATCAATTTTTTTGTTCATTTACCTATTTACTGTTACAATTGATTTAAATAACAAATCATCTAGCAACTTAATTTAGAATGCACTGATGTCGCTTTTTGTGGTTCAGTAGTTCATTATCTAAGACCACTACAAGTCACAAACACTAATCAGCGTCTGGTCACAACTAGGTCCTGCGGCTTGGTCCTCGTGAGTCGCCTTACCTCTTCTCTGCCGTCCAGGGTATACAGGATTTTGAGATTTTGGTGTCTGTGCAGCCGAATTTCGTGATCCGCTGCAATTCTTCTTATCGCGTCACTTACCATTTCCACTTTGAGGTCGCGGTGGAGATCAGTTGTCCTGATATACCAGGGTGCGTTGACAATACTCCTTAAGATTTTATTTTGGAGTGTCTGGATAGTTTTGACATTTCTATTGCTTGTGCAGCCCCATAGTTGGCAGCCATAGGCCCAGACGGGCTCAATCATTTGCTGATACAACAGCAATTTGTTATGGGTGGATAGATGAGATTTCCTACCCAGGAAACAGTTCAGCTTCCTGAGCTTAGCGTTGACCTCTTGTCAACGTTTTGACGTGTTCTTTCCAGCGTAGCTTGGCGTCCAGCGTCATGCCCAAATATTTTGCAGTATTTGAATACGGAATTTCTTGTGAATTGATGGTGATTGGGATGTTTTGAATTTTGTCATTTACCCTGCCCATAGAAAATGATCTTAATTTCTGAACCTACAAGTGACCCCCAAAACTCACAATGATGCGAGCTACCACGCACTGTCCAAAATATAATAAACCCGTGTGTTAGGATAGGCAGCGTTTTAGCTGGCAGAAGATTGTCTCTACCAAGTGGGTTTGTACCTTTACAATCACTGACAATAAGCAATCTGGACGCAACTGGTATGCATATTGTTTGGTTCACACTTTTCTGATGTTCAACTTGTTTCGGATTGTGCGCCGGCGCAACGCATTCACCATTCTACAGAATTGACAGTGGAAGTGTGACTCTTTCATGGACCGAGCATTCGGATTTTCTTTGGTCCGTTGTTTCTGAACTGTCATCACAAAGAACAACAAACGGTCATTTCGTTCCGCCATCTGCTCACGTCCGTTCTCGAGATTAGAAAAAAACATATTTATGAAGCGGACTGATCTTTTTTCTGAATGGAACGGGTTAGCTTGTGGCCCTTTTTTTCCCCTCATATGCCGCCTCCATCGTAGGTGTTTCTATTTTGGACTTTGGCCGGCTTCTTGAAGACTCGTCAGCGGTGTTAATTAGTCAAAACATCAAAGTGTATCCCGCGTTCCCCACCATCGTTCCTGCTCCTCGAAAACCGTTACTGATGAGCTCGCACTCAATGAGGGTTTTTTAGCCTACATTTCCGCTTCGAGTTTGACGGAGATGGATGACCACTGTTAGGCCTCTTTGTGGACTCGACTTGATCATACGGCTCGCTAAAACTACTTTTGTTGCTAACATTCTCATTAAATCTCAAACGAATGAATTATCCCTTTTAATAAGGATGATGACACTTTAAAGGAAGTTATTTTCAAGAACTATCTTCCATCTCCGGAACTGGCTGAAAGTTTAAACGCCGTGCCAATAGTTTTCATTTTTTCCATCGCTGTCCAGTTTTTTGTTTTCAAATTGTTGAACAAATCCCAAACGACGTTCAACAACCGTAACAATCTCAAAATTCAAAAGAAACCAAATTTAGATTATTTCAAATGTACTATTATAGAACAGTTGTTTAAACACTTGATTAGTTAAAAAGACTGGATACGAGCCATACTGGATTCCAACCAATAATTGCGGGAAATTAATGAATTGTCGCGATACTTAGGAGAATATGTTTTTGGCAACACTTCAGGAGTAAATCGGCATTTTGGTTTATTATTTTCAATGACAAGTCTGATGTGGTTCAGCAAAATTCTGAGTATAATGCCTCCAAACTTCAGACGGTTCACGTTTCCAGGAGCGTTCCGTATCCATGTGAATGCAGCTTTACCAGGCGATCGTTACTACGTTCGAACACATTCAGATTCACATCCATGTTGACGTTCTTCATTCTGTCTAATTTCTAGGCTTTAGGATGAGCAAACAGATGAACCTAACGCGACTCGAGTGGGCTCATTAAATTCGTTGAAGGGATATATATCAATGACGTACACAAACACGATTAATAAGGTTCATTATTGAAAACCATAGAGCAAAAATAAAATAAACCGTTCGCAAATATGTACAGTAATGCAATTCGATGCCTTCTTTTAATGATACCCTCAGTTTTATGTGCAATTTATCTTGTTGGTAGCCGAGCATTACAAGTACCTCCACAATAGTCATTGGGTATATGTCATAAATAACACCTCTTGAACATAAGGCTTTCATCGAAATCAACGTTGCTACATAGTTGAGACACTTAATGAACGAGGGTTAATTAGTTTGCAATGGAACACATAGGAAACTAAGGAGAACGCGTACTTACCAATGGGCTAGTAATAACACAATACGACGGTATGGTTATGAAAAAACGCTGCAAATTCTTTCACTGGGGTTTATTATTCAATGGTTCATGATTTGAATTTCTACTAAGCTTTGGAGTGTGCGTGTTTCACAGGTGATAGAGCGATTATTGAATTTCAGGAGATATGCATAGAGCACGTAAATCTGTTCTCAACCAAAATACCTATTTGGATTGATCAGTTGATCTTATTAAATATAGTATTCATATCATATCAAATTTTGTGTGCCTCCTGAAATTCAATAATCGCTCTATCACTTGTGAAACACGCACACTCCAAAGCTTAGTAGAAATTCAAATCATGAATCATTGAATAATAAACCCCAGTGAAAGAATTTGCAGCGTTTCTTCAAGAGCGATTACAATGGAAAAACATTCTTTTGAAAATTTTAAATTTCGTAAGACGGAGCATGCAAATCAGAGTGCTTCAACCTGTGTATCGGCTATAAACCCTTTCAGGAGTTCACTCCAGTATCCACATTCACTACATCACTAGGTTACAGCGATCAAAACAAAACAAAACAAAAAACGCTGTTGTTTTTGTTTTGATTGCTGTAACCTAGTGATGTGGTGAATGTGGATGCAAATGTTGGCACCATAAATCGGGCCATACATCGGGAATGGTTTGAGCTACGGACCTGGGGACGGGCTCATTCGATTTCTCATGGAAAGTTCTTCGAAAAAAGTCCAAATTTAGGCCGCCTCGACTTTTTTTGAGGTTTTTAGGGATTTTACTAAACTTTGACAACCCTTAAAGGGCACTTTAAATTAAGAGAGAGAGAGCTGGCTAAAGAATTGGATCGTTGTCGGACCAACAAGGATTTTTCCTGAAAATTTCAGCTTTTTTGCTTCAGCCGTTTGGGAGAAATCGTGAGTACGGCGTAAGCGGACGGACGGAAAAATTCGTATTGCAGATTTGGATTCTACACCCTTTGAAACGTAAGCCATGAAATTTTCAGGGGGGTTAGAAATTTTATTTTTCAAGAGCGATTACAATGGTTTATTATTGAATAATAAACCAACAGAGTTTTGCTTCATTATAAATGATCAGTAATAAACCTTTTAATCGTACAGCAAAAATGTTTTACAAATTCCTTCAAATTTCGCCCTTTTTGGTTACAGGATGGGTAGATTTTGAATCTGCAATAGCCCATCCGCCGTATTAGCCATAGATGCCTTAGAATTTATGTAAAAATCACTTCGATGGAGTCCATTTGGGTTCTAGTTGGTCCAATTTTCCAACCTGCCCGATCCCCTGTCGTTCCTATGGGCCAAAAATGTGTTTTTATAGGTTTTTCCTGACGTAGGAAATGGATTATCACTTTCATGTGATATTCGACGTCAAATTTACTAAGATGGGCACCAGACCAGTTCAAATCTGACTATCGTTGATGGTGCGGAAATTTCAAAAACCTCATTCTGTGCGTATTCTTGTTTTGACGACTTCAAAAAAAGTTGCATGGGGGGGGGGGGATATACAAATTTAAGAATTCGCCTCTAATTAATTGCCTCTGTAATAACGATGAACGTTTGAGAAATGATTTGCACAGTTTTCATCATGAAAATAATACCCCCGATGAATGAAATCCGTTAGGGTAAACTTGGCCCTTCTAAAAATAATATCGATGTGGATTGCCCCCTGCGATTATTGGCTTATACTGCGACAACCTTCGGGGTGGTCTAGTCGGCAAACTACAAATCTTTCAAACTCTAATCCTTAGGCTAAAACTCCCGTCAGTTTCAAAAACTCTTCTGGTAAGCCATTTATTCCGAAATATTAAGGGAACGTCGGTTTGATGAATGGCCCCTTGGAGGCACTGAAATAATTTACTCCTTAAAAATGGTTATATGTTTTTTCTACTTTGAGCTACGATTGTTTGGTTTTTGAATGATTCTGACATTTAACGTGATACACATTGACAACAATACAATACATATTTCTACATATGAAAATGTCATGTTGGTTTTTATATGCTCCAAAAACGTATGTAAATGAAAAATGAAAAACCGTAAATAGTGATTTAAAAAAAAATTAATTTGACACCCATTTTCTTAAACATTTTTACGCTTTAAAATCAGATTTTTCTAGTCGAATGAGTTTGTACTAGTAGATTCATCCATTCCATTCCAAAATTACTGGAAAATGACACTCCACTTTCCTTGGTCAGTAAAAATCGGTCTTGGTCTCGAAAAATCAAGTCAACACTACTTTATTTTTTTTTTTCATAATTTGGTATCACTTCCCCTTTTTTTTAGTAATAATTGATTATCCGGACACACCCTGGTCCCAATTAGTCCGGATAATCGAGGTTCTGGTTTTTAGGAATGGTTTTTGAAACATTGTATACAACATCCTTTTCCTCTTCGCCTATAATTAATTAAATCACACTCAACATTGTTTTTATTTGGTTTACCAATTACATAATGTCAACATAAGTTAATGCAACTAAAACTTTAAAGCTAAAACTACCATTGTTCATTCAGTATTGAAATGTTTTATATCATAGGTCTAGAATATGGTAATTTTTTACCTCTTATCACATGGCTGAATAGATCACTTGGTTGTGTTCTGGGCCTCCCTCCCACCCTAATTAGAGACACACACCATAGTGATTACGTGTCACATATTTTGTACGGGAATGAACCATTAATGACCGATGACCGATGACCCACAACACAGCCATGTGATCTAATCAGTCATGTGAACACGCCAACGCCTCGTGTTTGATCAGTTTTTGGGCCATAGCGTCTACACGTATGATGCGATCGGGCTGGGTTGAAGGTAGTGCCTCCTAGACCTCAAGTTGAGTCCGTGAGTGAAAGAAAGGATTTGTGGTTCAACAGTAAAGTTCTGGCAGTCCGGTGATCCACCTAGGTGGGTTATTGCGGGAAACCACCTCCGATGTAGTACATAACAGAAGTAGATAAACTCACCTTGGCGCAAGGTAGCGTTAACGACGCGTTTTCCGTAAGGTAAAGGGTTATCATCCATTCAAAGCGACGGGAAAGTTCTCAACCAATTTCTGCGTATTTGGATTGTTCCCTCATAAAAGGCAGTAGCCACGGGTACGAATGAGGCAGTCACGGTGGAAACTCGAGCCAGTTACTTACTCCTAACCAACTCGTTTTTCTTACTTGACGAACCCTTCCACAACACCTAGCTGAATACTTCTAGTAGTGAACTAACTATCTGGTTGGTTCCTAATCCTCCCTTTCACTCTACAAATCTGAAAAAGTTTCCAGCTGGGGCAGACGTACTCGTCAGGGACCGACAGTAAATTACCCTTACCTTCTTCCTCGCTTAGATTTTCTTGCTGGGGCTGACGCACGTATCTGGGACAAACACTTGAATTCCGACTCATCCTCCTTCTCTCTGTCCAACCTTCAACAGAATGGCAACGAGTACATACGTCCAGCGACAAAGGAAAATTCTATAAGGCGTTGGAACCGAGGATACCTCGTCAACATTGGTTCCATGGATTCCAAATAACAAAACCATTCTGTAGGGTCATATCTAGAATGAGATCCAACCACGGAATATGTAACGCTTACCTTCATCGATTAAATTTACAAGAAGATCCTAAGTGCAGTCGATGTGGAGATGCCATAGGATCAATTGAACATCTCGTCATGGAGTGCCCGATATTTTATAATGAGAGAGACAACTTATGGCAACAACTCACACCCTATGTTCAACACCCGATAAATTTTACCTACATACTAGCAGTGAAAGAGATAGAAATATATAGAGCCCTGTATGAATCCATAGACGCATGTAATATGTATGTATAATTTAAGAGTAATTGTGAAATTTATAAGATACTAATTAAAATGTAACAAAATATGATATGCCAAGTGATGGAAAATAATAATAACTATGTACTGATGGCTGTATAACAATAGTTAATGCCAAATAAAATAAAAAAATAAAACCTTCAAATTGTTGGGGCAGTTGTACGCAACGGGGGCCATCAATTTTGATCAATTGATTGATCAATTTTGACATTACAATTTTGATCAATTGATTATCATTTTGATCAATCATACCTACATCCGTATCCAATTCAATCGGTTTGACAAGTGCACGCACCTGGTACCTCCTGTTGTCTCATCCTAGTACAACCTGCATAGTATGCTGGGGCAGAAATATATTTTCAAATGACTATTGCTCTCACATTCAAAACTTTCCTTATACCAAAAACGCCAGTACCTTCCATCCCTCAGATCTAGGGGCAGTTAAATAGTAAGAACCAAAAAAACTTGGCAGTTACAGATATTTAATGAAAAAATAATAAATCTCAATAATATGAGTAATAATTCGCAGCGATTCGGATTCTACTTACCTTGAAACTTTAAACCACAAATTTTGAGTTGGTAACAATTTTGGTTTATTATTCAATAATAAACCATTGTAATCGCTCTTGAAAAAAAAATTCTAACCCCCTCTGAAAATTTCATGGTTTACATTTCAAAGGGTGTAGAATCCGAATCTGCAATAAAAAAATTTCCGTCCGTCCGTCCGCCGTACGCACGATTTCTCCCAAACGGCTGAAGCAAAAAAGCTGAAATTTTCAGGAAAAATCAATGTTGGTCCAACGAAGCCCCAATTCTGGAGCCAGCTCTCTTCTAAAATCCCTAAAACCTCAAAAAAAGTCAAGGCGGCCTAAGTTTGCAAACTCGTTTTGAAGAACACTCCACGAATCAAATGAGCCCCTCCCCAGGTCCGTTGGTCAAACCATTCCCGATCTATGGCCCGATTTATGGTGCCTACATTCGCGTTATTTTGGTTTATTATTGTTTTTGAGTTGATATCAGTAACCTAGTGACGTAGTGATGTAGTAATGTGGATACTGGAGTGAACTCCTAAAAGGCTTTGTAGCCGATACACGGGTTGAAGCATTCTGATAACCATAAAAAACCCCTGCAAATTCTTCCACTGGGGTTTATTATTCAATTGGCTTGTGTTCATGATTTGAATTTCTACTAAGCTTTGGAGTGCGTGTTTCACAGGTGGTAGAGCGATTATTGAATTTCAGGAGGCACACAAATATGATCAACTGATCAATCCAAATAGGTATTTTGGTCGAGAACCGATTTACGTGCTCTATGCATGTCTCCTGAAATTCAATAATCGCTCTATCACCTGTGGAACATGCACACTCCAAAGCTTAGTAGAAATTCAAATCATGAACGCAAGCCGATTGAATAATAAACCCCAGTAAAAGAATTTGCAGCGTTTTCAATTTTTTAGCAGATTAAAAAGGTTCATTATCTTTCTAAGTTTTTCGAATAACTTCGATTTGCACGTTAGATTTTAGCGGTGAATCCTGGAAAGTGTGATAGTTCAATAAAGTCTCGAACCAAGTATTTATTGAAAAATTATAGTGTACAAATACACTGGTGAGAAGCCCACAAAAAAACTAATCCTTCAGCGTCGTTGGATTCCACTTTGCTATCCAACCAGTCACCTTCTAACGATGGAAATATCATTTGTTGGCAATAACACACATAAGTTTCCTCTTTCTACGATCGTTAATTATTCAACACTATGGTTAATGGTGAAAATTGTGGATTTTTGTGCAGATGTGGATAACCGCAACGTACCTGAGACCGGAGCGTCGAGCCTCGACTGCCTCAGCCTCATTGTGGAAAGCATCACAAGACCTTCCAGAGTTGACCACGGTCCGCCGTGAAATTCAACTTCCTCCTCCTCATTATCGCATTTCATCAACATTAACTTTGAATTTAAAAATTGTATAGCAGGGTTGAGAGCTAAGAACGGAAATTTCGAATGAAGATGCTCCAAAGACAAAATAACAAAACCCAAATGAGGGACATTCTTGAAAATGTATTTCTTTTGAAAATTGCTCAATTTGGTTGCAAGTTTGCCTGACTGTAACAATAATAATGTTTTATTGTTGACATACATACTGCATATAACCTTTAGTCAAAATTTCCAAATAAATATGTGAATTCCATAAATAGGACTATTCATGGTTTAGACCCTAACCCTCCAGCTTCACTCTCGGAAAATGGCTAGTTTTTTCTCCAAAACGAAAATTTCTACTTGCATCTTGTGTTTTAGGGCATTCTGACCAACTTTTGCTTCGTGCCTGTTTGTTTGCCTACGTGTCTGTCCCTTTGTCCGCATATTATTGTAACAAGTCTAATTTCCACAGTTTTTATCCGATTTTGATTAAATTATCAGGGAGTGTGCAAATGGCCCATCAAATTATACCCTATAAGTTTGATTTCTCACCAATCGTGGATGAGCTGAAGTAAATTTTCTTTCTTAGGTTCTAGTGGTCTGATCCCAATCAAATTTGAAGGGTAGTCGAAGAAAGCCGATTTAATGAACTCATATGTATTTCCACGCGATACCATCAATACAAACTGATCGTATGGAAACGTGGTCGTCTTACTCCTACAATAATTAAATTTTGATTAAATTGTCAGGAAGTGTGCGAATTTGGCAGTAGAAGAGCATGCGTAGGCTTATTTATGAGTGCTGACACACATAGAAGAGCCCTACCCTTTACATTCCTTCAAAATTTCATCATAATCAGGTCACTGAAAAACTAAACTTGTTACGAAGATTGCACGTTCGCGCAAGCGCAGAAACAACTAATGATACTCGCCTTGAAATATGTATGAAGCCATTGAACTGGTTGTTTCTGACTACACTACCGAGTTGAGCGACATGGGCACACTAGCTCCCGAGAAAACGATGCTGAGGAAATATAACGTGCGTATGCGCAGACGTGCGCTGTGAAACTCATATGGCGACAATTTACGAAATTTGTACAGAATGGTCTAAAACCCAAAATACAAGAAGAAATTTTGATTTTTTGGAAGAGGAAAATTGAAGACCTTCACATGGGAGCAGAGTTTACAAATTTAGCTGTTAGCTATTAGCTGAAAGATACAGCTAATTTTCCTCAGTTGAGAGCTTTAGGTTTAACTCTCAACTAATAGCTAAGTTAGCTATAAAATTAGCTAGATAATAAATTAGAAAGCTAATATCCAACTGTGCAGTTGAAGCACCACAGGAGAGTCAAGGAGAGTCAAAACTAACATATCTACACTATTGGCTAAATCAAGTTTTAAATCGCAATAATTATTGCTATTATAATAGTCTCCTGTTTACCTCCACCCTGATAGTTATTTAGAGTTTGATTAAGCTGAATAGGCGAATTAAGGTGTTGTTAACAGTTAAGCGACTGTCGCTTATTAGCAACCATCTTTCCTTCAGAAGTTTAATTCGTGTTAATTTGTTTCTGTAAATTAAAAATGAATTATCTACCTACTTCGTTACACTAGACAAAAGGTTTGAAGTTTTATGAAACAACTATAAACATGTGGTCAACAGATAACATAATATGGGACATAATGTAGGTGTTTCTGTTGTTGTGCAGTTGGCCGTATCCCAACAATTACATTCTTAGTCAGTTTTGAGTTTCGCCTGTAGCTTGTCTTTACTGTTTCCACCTACTTACCTCAACGGCAGTTCGCACCTTGTTACGACTTTAAATATTTCACCTTTAATGACCGTATCTAGTGTCTTAAATTTGTAGATAATCCTTGAGACCCTATAACGATTTTTAAATAAACCGAAAACACATTTTAAACGGTATTGAGTTTCCTTCTTCAATTTTTACTCTTATCCTACAATTTGGACATGATAGATTTTGCAGGTTGATCATTAATTTGCTAAAACAATTGTTTACTCAACAATTCTAATTTAAAAAAAAAGAAAGAAAAAGGGTTACGTTTTGAAACTTTGAATACTTGTTATTTAAAAAACGATTTAAGGAACGGGTACGTAATAGGTCGCATTCGAGTCAGCATGAAAGACATACATTGACAATCATACCCAAAATGGATTTTAAGGATTTTCTTAAACGAATTTTTCACATTTCGACTACTTACCCGATCCATTTGAAAAAACCCGATTTGTTTGTTCAAATTTCGTACTAAATGATATTGCAACGCGCCTTTTCTATCAAAATTTGCCAAACTAGAAAAAATGTAACCTTGAAATTGTAAATCAGTTTCTATTTATCTGCTTCCTTAATTTGTGAATCTAAATAATACCTGCTGTGTCTTAGATTTTAAATTCAGACATGAGCTGGATGTGTAAGTACTGAACGTGTTACCCGATGAGGACCGTTCTTTATGGCACCCATTGAATTATACCAACCTACGACTCCCCTATTCCTCACGTGAAAAGCTCGCTCATACATTTTCTACGAAAGATAGTGCAAATATGTGACACATCGTGTTAACTATTTATCTACATCGTTCATCTTATTCATCTATGTAAACAAGTATAGGTAACTATTTTCTGACGTTCTTCTACAATTGTTACATAAAAGTATCATCTATGACGAAAACACAATTTCTGAACAAACTTCAATTATAAATTTACAATAAACAAAGTTTATTGAGGGAATTATAAATTTATTTATTTTATTTTTCTTCATTTATGTTCCTACGATAATAATGATTTAATCGGTACCACGAGTATCCCATTTTGAAATGTGTCCTTCGTAAGTTAACTGAAATTGTATACTGGTATAAAATGTTGTATTTTGCCTTGTTAGTTTTACGATCATACTAAACGAGAAACTGTGTCTGAACCGTCATACAATCCATATAGCGCATGAAATATACAATTGATACACGAAACCATAATTTTAAATAAAACTCATTATAAATATATGTTGGTAATTATTTCTATTGATCCCACATAAGTCATAACTTGCCCAATTTACCAATGGAATAGCATTGCACTGAAAGTAGCTCCTCAAGTCTATGGTAGCGGGTTTACTGTATAAAACCGTATAAAATATTAATGATGGTATATTTTTATTAGATGCAGTATAGATACAACTAGTTACTGTACTCTGGATTCCTTTCATTTCATTTCATATATCATTCGTAGAGCGACTAGGAAATGAATCATCCACAAGGGCCCACAAGGAAAACATTAAGAAAAAAAGCAAGAGCTGCAAATCAAATTTCGCAAGCTTTATTGTATTATGGGGCGATACTCACAACTCAACGTTTATAACAAACTTCTTCTGTATAGGACATTACTAATGCCTATTTGGACTTATGGCATCCAACTATGGGGCTGCACAGCAAAATCTAACATGCAAATGATTCAAACTTTCCAAAATAAAGTACTGAGGTGTGCAGTAAACGCTCCCTGGTACATCAGAAATGACGACCTCTGTAAAGATCTCAGAGTGGAAACTGTAAGAGATACTGCAAAAAAATTAGCTCCAAGATATGAACAGCGGCTTCACGCTCTACTAACGCTATACTAATTTGGAAGCCATTCAGCTTCTTGACAACTCCAGTACTATTCGGCGCCTGAAGAGGACCAAACCCTTAGACTTGGGATGCTGATACCGAATGTGATAGTGTAGTGTGGTGCTAGTTAGTGAACTCTCACCATAAAAATGCGTAATTATGTTGAAGCTAAATAACTTGATAGTTACTTACTGTATGCATGTATGATGTAACTAGTTGTTATGTTCAATATATAATATATAATAAATATACGCTTAAAAAAAAAAAAAAAAAAAAAAATCCACTAGGGTCCTTCGGCTGGTCAGTGTGCTTGCATACCTTCAAATTGACTTCTAGATGTCTCAAAGAAAATCCAGTTCAAAATCAAGCACCGTTGATTGTATGATTGATTGATTGATTGAAAATAATTTGGACACACTGGTCCATCATTAAGGCGATGCGTTTTCTTTCATTTTACTTGATACTGGTTGTCCCTATGGAGCTCCATAGCAAATTTTTTCATAGTTCGATTAGGAATGGTTTCATATAACCGGAACGAGTAGTGGTTCTCTCACCAATTAAATTATCAAAAAAACATCTACCATTTCCTGTCCTGGAAATATATCGCAAAAGTTATAACAAACTCGATTTCTTGAAAAGGTAGTGACATTGCAATTATATCAACTGATTCTATCATCGCAGTTTTTTGCGGTTTTCACCACTTTTACACATTATTATAATTCGCAATATCATCATCCCATTATCATTCCATCATGTTGTATGGGAAGGAAATCTGGGCAGAGGCGCTGAGATACAAAAAGTATGCCTCTAGGATGGAGGCGGTCCAAAGGAGAGGTGCCTTGCGCATCTGGAGTTCCTATCGGACTGTGTCTGGACCAGCGGCCCAGGTTATTGCGGGTGTTGTACCAATCGACCTGTTGGCTGATGAGAGGAAGCGGGTTGGTGCCAGGAAGGAAGAGCATGCGGTCAGAGCAGTAAAAACAGAGGAGAGAGCAGAGACCCTGCAAAAATGGCAGCAGAGATGGGACAGCTCGTCTGATCGGGGACGCGCAAAAATGGATGGAGAGGAAACAGGCGACGTTAATTACTACTTAACCCAGTTCCTGACGGGGCATGGTTATTATCGGTCGTTCCTAAAGAAAATAGGGAAGACTTCCGAGGCAAGGTGTGTGTACTGCCGAATGGGGGACGATGATGTGGAGCACACATTCTTCATATGCCCAAAATGGCAGCAGCTAAGGCAGGAAGTGGTAGGAGTGATAGGTGATTCCAGCCCAGAAACAGTGATAGAAAAGATGATACAATCTGCGGAGAACTGGAGTACAGTCAGCACGTATATCACTATGGTGCTCAAAGAGAAGGACGCGAACAGAAGCTGGGAATGAGCCAGGGTAGAAGCAGTGAAGACCAGGTTAACCCTCACGAGGTTAAAAAGGGGACTGTCCCGAAGACCCGGGACAATCCTAAAAGAAGAAAGGAACGGTGTTTTTTAGTCGGTATGCTATGGTGGTGACCTCGACTCAAAGGGTGAGGGGGACACATCTTTTATGTATACCCCCTCACTGTCAGTCCAAGGAATGGATTTTCCACCAACCTCTAATATAAAAAAAAAAAATTATTTGCAATTAAGTTTAAGTCATATTTTTGTTTTCATCAAATTTCTAGCCCTTGGGGGAATCGATATCAAGAGAGATCATTCCATTCATTCTAGTGATGTCATTGGATAACGAGCAGAAAAACGTTAGTATTGCCTTTCGAAAATTTTCAATATTCTGATTTTTTTGAAATTTGGGTCCTTTCATTCAACACTTTTAGTTTGGTTAAAATGAATGCAGGTAATTCCAGACCATTCTCGGCCCATTTATAGTTTTGATATGAGTTTTATTAGCGTTGGTAAAGCCTCGGAGAAAAGTTCCATACGGCGCACAGTGGCCCCAAATTCTAGGTAGGAAAAATTCTTTTATGGGCTATTCTAGTAAGTACAAAATTTTGCCTTGATAAGTAAAATCACTCCTTCAAAATGTTCCCTTAAAATTAAAATAAAAATGTCAACATATCAATTTTATACACAGAGAAAATTTTTTTTGTCACACAAAAAAGTTCTAGGGCATTCAATTTTGCGTCCTTTTGACACCATAAATGTCCAAATTTATAATCAAATAAGGGAGTTATCAAGTTTTCAGTTTTCCCATGAAGGGAAAATCAGCTTTTTAATGTTTGAAAGAAAATGGAGTTGAGTGAATATGATGAATGTAAGTTTTACAATCCCACTGCGATTGAACACGACAATGTTGAAGTTATACTGGAAAATAAGGAAGTTACGCCGGTTTCTAATGTCAAATGTTCACATTTCTACTATCTTCTACGGCACACTACTTTCTTGGAACCAAATGGATCTAGGTAATTCCTACGTATTTGTGTTCACCAACTGTAATCGAGGGGGCAGCTCTGGAAAAATATCTTGTCACCTCAATCAAAACATTTGGAGTATTGAAAACAATAATCCAATAGATGTGACATTGGAGGACTTTCAACAAGCAGGGAAAACACTAGATTGAGCTCGGCACTGAATGAAGAATTATGGGGGTTTTATAAAACCAAACATATTGATATTTTCGATAATGTTATCCTGGTCCTGTTTCGTCAGCTTACTGTTTTCTTGTAGTTGAACGCACAATGTCTGCAAAGTGAGTAAATTGGGTTGATTTCTGCGAAATAGACGTATAGTAGGACGTCGCTGAAATGCAGTCATTTCTTGCAGACATGCCTCTCATCTTGTCAGAGTTTCTTCGTTATCGAAAACAACGGAGTTTCCCTATTGAAAACAGGAAGTCAAACTTGAAAACAGAACCCCATCCGACTGCTCTTGGAAGCACGTGTTCCAATAAGGCTCGGCAGAAGTTCAGGTTTTGGCGTCAAGCACCAATAAAAGGACAACGCAGATGGAAGTAAAATGGAAATAATGCCCTTTCCATGTTCGTCGTCCCCGTTCTGCCAGAGGCACCCGTTCGTGCTCCCGCCCCTGAGGAAGTCGCCACTTAAACTCGGACAAATTGCGATGTCTTCGTCCCCTAATTAGCAGCTCCCTCCTCAGGTCACTATCCTCACGTCTCGGGTTTAATGGACGAGTAGTAAAACAGTTTCCTAGAGACGATTTTACTACTAAACTAAACCTCCAGTTTTGTCTTTTTAATTATGCCTTAAACACACCGCAAAACCACAGGTAATTGATTGATTCATCAACTTAACCCATTCAGGGGCAATGACTTCATGAGAAGTGACGGCTGATTCCCTTACGTTCCGGTGAATTCTTATGAATTCATGGCTCAAGTTGTATTCAACTCTCATATACGAAAAACTTCGTACACGTGTTCTACAACTAGTTTCCAACAAAAATTGCCTCTTAGAGTTTTGTTAGAGGCTTCGTTTTTGAGTATTTCACTTTTAAGATCATTTTCGTGTTTGCGACCTTACGTCACTAGAACGGCCGTAACTCCGTTGTTTTTTATGTATTAGCAAATCTAAGGATGTCGTTGGAAATAACATTGAATTTCCCATCGTTTCACTCTTCAACAGTAATTCGGTCCACTAATTGGTCCCTCGACTCAATTCTGACCTCGAACACCTTGCATTTCAAGTTTCCCCAGAAGTAGAAAGTAGAGTTTAGGACTGCGTGGTGGCCACCGGACTGGTCCATTTTGGCTGATCCACCTAAAAGTGAACCACAAGCCCGTCAGCTCAACAAAATTAGAATCTTTTATTTGGAGCGTAAGAATTTATTTTTTTCATATTAGATTAGAAACGTTTCATCCTGCAGCGAGGACTTCTTCAGTCAATAACTAAGTATAAAAGTATTCTTTGAGTTGAATTTACATAGTGTGTATACACACAGATGGTCAAATGATCATATTTCTTTCATAAAACCTATTGAACCTATCAGCTTATCTACTAAACATCTTATATATTGATATTGCTTACCTTATTATGTCATAAGTACAGGCAGAATTTAGGCTTTGACGTAGTGGTGCCACCACACATCTCTTCAGTTTGTTTGTTTATTACTGAAATTAATATTTGTTATATGTTATTTGTTTATATGTTAAATATGTTATATTTGTTATTTGTTTATATGTTATATGTTTATGAGATTTATATGTATAAATAAATACTTACGCTCCAAATAAAAGATTCAAAGTGAATGTGGTCACCCCACTACCTACAACCACTACTAACAAAATTAGGTAAAGAGAGAATAGGAAGAGGACTATGGATGTTATTGTTTGAGGGCATCACCGTTGAATCAAGTATTTTTCAAAATATTCATCATCCTATTGGTTCATCATTTCATAACGAACCTCAAGGGGCGTTTCATTTTTGTATGGGGATGGTGAAACGAACACATTTTTTTACCGATTCTCAAAGCTGGAGCACATCCACTCTGTGATGGTACGACGTTGTGAGCTGGTAACCATAGACCCCTTGACCATAGATTGGGTTCCATTTGGACCCATAGAGCTCTCCTGTGTTCCAGGGGAATATCTTCCAGATAATCAAATATTTCATTGTCCAGGAACTGCAGATAACAAATCCGTAACAAGTCCAGGAATCAAAAACACCTCCAAATCGGTGGAATTTGAAATTTTGATATCAACCACTGATACTCACCATGCGGGGGATCTGATCCGCCAGAACCACTGTGACCTTCATTGTGGGGCCGACTCCATTCGTAAACGAGCGACCCTCTGCATCCGCGAGAACGGTGGATATTTTGAACAATTCGTGCGAATTAAAAGAAACCAAGAACTTGAAAACACACGGTTTTTTTTTTGCATAAAATCTCAATTTTCTCAACCAAAATACCTATTTGGATTGAAATCAAAGTTCCCTCTAAAAAATAAAAACTAATTATACCATTGGAAAGCTGAGACTTTTGAGCATTTTTTAGATTTACAGGCTCAAACGTATCATTAAAATTAAGGAGGAGATTGAAAAAAATTGTTTCATTCAAATTTTGACAAAATTTACTTTTTAGGCTCATGTTTCACCTATTAATTACCTTAAAAAAAACGCTGCAAATTCTTCCACTGGGGTTTATTATTCAATTGACAAAAAAGCTTTGGAAAACATGAAATAGGCTCGAATGACGTGTTTCAAATGTAAGTCCGATTTTGTCAAATTTGCGTTTTCCATTAGTTTGTGATAGTGTGTTATTGAATTTCAGGAGAACATGATCAACTGAACAATCCAAATAGGTATTTTGGTTGAGAACAGATTTACGTGCTCTGTGCATATCTTGAATTTATTAATAATTTCGATGTATCACCAGTGAAATTTTCGTTTCATTTGCACACTCATCAAACCCCGCTTAGTCAATTGGATAAATCCTTGTTAAACCCCAGTGAAGGATTTCGATAAATTTTTGAAGGGTTTTTCAATGATTTATAAGCTGCAAATTATTTGCTTCATTACCTTGCGTTCATGTGTATCGGCTACAAATGATAGGCGATTATTTTATTTTTCAGTTATACATCCATCCAGTATCCAAAACTATTTTTTCTACATGATCTCATATTTGTGTCCAATGAAATCACTACGTCACTTGTTACTGATAGCAACTTTAGTAATAATAATTTTCAAAACCAATAATATACCAAAATAACGCGAATGTTGCCATCTTCATTAGATTTCTAATTTTTTCAAACACTTTATTAACTAATAGCATGCCTCTGTATTTTGTCGTCTTTTGAGCTAATGTATTTTTTACTCTCGGCAACTTGAGTCTCTATGATTTCGATTGCCGTTGTCTCTCATCAGCAAAATATATATTTTTGTGTTTATGGATTAGTTTTAACATATTCAATATGTACAATTGGTGGACAGTTAACAAATTCAAATCATGAAATAATGTATCACTGGGATGGCGCCTGGGCTTATTGAACAATACCCTTAATGTCATTTCTTGAATATTGAAAATGTCAACAATTAGGTACTTGAAAGTGATCCCCCATATTACAATGACATACTGTAAATTGACTCAAATAGCGCCTGATTAATATTGATTTTCAGTTCTTTTGATAGAAATTGTATTCTACAGAGGGTATAAGCACATTTCCTTAGCTTTAGACACAAATTTTGAATGTGGTTGGTCCATTTCATTTGAAAATGAAAACGAATGGATGATCATGCAGCAACCCAAGTGGTCTCACAGAACTGACTTTTACCTTAATCCAACAAAAAAACTAGCTACCCACTGACACTGAAAGTTTCTGAGATTTTGATTTTTTTGATAAATAAAATCCTTGAATATGATCCCTTAGCGTTGATTGATCAAGAACCCCACATTATTGGCACACCCCGGATCGATTTTTGAACCGAATTTCGTTAACTTTGGTCTATTAGTTTCAAATAGAAGCCAAAAACGATGGAGTTTTTTCAATTTACTATTTGAAATCTACGTATCATTAAACGTAAACCAACATCTTTTGAGGGTGTGTACGGGGACGGGGGAAAATCTTAACCGAACGGGATATTTTTGTGCTTTGGTCTTGGGAGTTGTCACCGTTAATTGGAACATGTGTCCAACATTGTGCCTCGTGAATTCCATTGCGATAATATCAGCTGATTCGATCATCGCAGTTTATACGACCATTTTCTCAATTTTGAAGCCTTACCTATAGTTGTATTTTCCTTGGCAATTTACTAAGCGGTACGTAAGCTTATTGCATCTTTTAATCCATATCTGCTTTGTTAACGGCCAGTTAGCTAATAAGCGGTCATGTGCTCGTTGCTCACAACCGAAAACTTCTCAGCACAACCAGTAGTTTTTTGTTGCTGAAAAAGTGAGAAGCTCTGTCGTAGTAAGCACCGCTCCCAAAAAAAGATTATCCATTCACCATCGGAGAGCGACGACTTCACTAAGCCAGTTTGACAGTGAAGGACTCCTTCCAGAAGGCTTGTTTACTTCTCAAGTCCTTCTCACGACGGTATTTCTGTGGTAACGCCCGACTCTCTTCGCACCAATTACCCCCGTGTTTGTTTATGAAAACGTGAGACCATTCTCTATTAGAAACCGTCGGTAGGACGAAGGGTGAAATAGTCCGGGAAAAGCTAAAAGCGGTACCTATTCCACAGTAAATTTGGTAACGTCAACACAATCCGTTTTTGCCGGATGCGACCACGCGCAGATGGGGCGGGTCCTTTGAGGGGTCTCAGAAGTGGAAGGAAGGCATAAGTCATCCCCTAAGATGTGACGAGAAAGTGGGAGGGTACCGACTCCTCCTACTCACCAGATCAACCCCTAATAGACAAAACTGTTTGTGCTACCAGTAATTTGTAATCGGCTATCCTTTGGAAACTGCTTGAAACAATTGCTGTTTTATCAATTTAAATGAATGATTCACAGGATCCAACACACATACATTGTTCTCTTACTGTATCCATTACTGAAGGCATAAATAAAGTGTGATTGTAAATTTTGTACTCTGCGTTATTCTTAAAATACTCAGCTTCTCTAAATAGATATTAACAGGCTATCACTGAAGAAATTCGATACTTTGTTCAAGTGTGGATTTCATCAGTTATTGAATGCGATTGCTGTTTGTGTTACTATCAATTTAAATTAATGATTTACTGAAGAGAACATAATACAAATAGTGACAGGGAAACACCTGGCGTCTCGCCAGTTCAGCATCGTCCTAGAATTCAGAGTGGTTTTATTTCATATGTAATTATTTTTTGTCTTTCTGAATCATAGTTGGGCGCGTACATTCTGATGACTTTCGATGAGCTTGTGATAGCAGGTCAACATAGTTAAAATTAGCGTTTCATTAGGGTTTCGCTCCACCACTTTCAAGAAATTCCGCCGCCTTAAAAAATGGTGAAGTTCCGAATTCGACATTTTTCCAAGATGTTGTATGGCGTCCACTTGTGTCTTTCGAAAATGTGTTTCTTAAATAACAAACGAATATAAAACATTTATCGTCATGTCTATTGGGCTTCAAATGTTGCAAAACCGAGGCTCGATAACCAATTGATTCAAGCAATCCTCGTACCTATTAAAATTCAAAGCCAACTTACTTGCTTTGCCACCCTGATTGCCTCACATTTATAGATGCTATGGGCCAAAACTGTTCAAAACAGTGTGAGCAATGTGGTTTTTGTAGGTTTTTACTGATACAGGCATGTGAGGTGTCATTTTCTAGTAATAAGTCCTGTCAAGAAGGACCCTATAACCATTTTGACAGCACCCAAGGGCATCATTTTGGAGGAGTTTTTCATCAAACATCCATTCTTTCGTATTGAACTGCTGAAAACAACTTTATGGAAAATACAAGTTTTCTGTTTTCTAATAGCAACGTATAAGTTTATACGTCCAGTTCATAAAAACTTCCTACTCAAACCCTGATTGAAGGAATGAGATGTCCAACTGCTGTGTTTGAATATCCTTAATAAAATAAATAATTTTTGTAAAAACAAATTTAAAATAGTAACTGATTACAAAATAATGCACCAATTTTGATTCATAGTAATAGCCTAGTGACATCTCAAGTCGAAATATTGACTAAATTTTCAAGGCTTGTGATCTTCACATTGTCAGCAACAAATAACTGATTTAAACGAGACTTGGTAAGTTCTGAAGTTCAAGAAAAGTCTGGGTTAGTTATAGCACTTTACAGGACTATTCAACCTCACGAAAATTATTTTCAGTTGACCGTAAGTAGTGTGGAGCGAATAAAACTAACTGAGGCTTGCACGCCACTACATCATTCAGTCAGCTACCGAAGAATGCGAAACAACGGGAGTTTCCCTTCTGGTCCCCGAGCCATTTAATGATCGACCGCCTCGTCCCCGGCCGATTCGTTGAGCGGATTGCTAGCAGGTTGTGCAGTTGCTCGGGGTGCGCAAATGTGATATTTGAGATCCTTGCAAAAAAATATGAAGATTGAAGAAGAAACATTTTTTTTTGTTCACACCCATTGCTTTTTGCTTAAGTAGCTCTTTCTCTCATGAGTTTCGGTCTTGAAGAAGGTGCCAATAGAATAAAAAACGATTTGACGTTGGGAATAACTCATTGATTCTGTTATGCTAAGGCATTCCTTCCTATGCACGGTCACATTCGTGTTGGACGGACGGAGGAAGGAAGATTGTCAGACCACTGCGCCTACGAGCTTGAAGGGACTCAGAGGAAAGCAAGACAATTAAGGCATTCTAGTTACTAGGGCTCGTGTTTCACTGTACAAGTTATGGCAACACCATAGAATTAGTGCGTTTCTACCCACAGTATTTCTTGGTGGTTCTTCGAAGTTAGCTTCTCTCAGTCATGAAAAAAGGTAAATTCGCTTGTAAGGTCATGCAGCAATCTATAGACTGTTCTTATGTTATTATTCGCTGTTCAAGGTGTTTCCGAAGGGTTAGAATGGAGAAGCTGGTGAGAGCGAACTCCTTCCGCGCGGCATCCCACCGCCCGACGATCGATTTGTCCACGTGTATTCTCCACGTGTCGTTATCAAACACTACCTAAATGTTACTATTTGATGCATTTTCAATTGTAATTCGGTTCAAGATTCATTAACAATTTATGTTTCATTTTCATTGTTCCATATCCTTGCAACCAACACATCGTTAGATGTAATATAATATCTGATTCAATCATATGACCACTCATAACAACTTACTCGTAATGGAAAGCGTATTTGGAAACACATTGCCAATCAAAAATGACATAAATGACATAAAAATGACCGGCAAAAAATCGCCCATAACAAATATTTTCGATTTCTTTACCTAAAAGAGACACAAACCTGACAATGCCACGAGCAATTAGGCATTATTCAAAAAATAATAATCCCATTTGTTGGAGTTGGCAGCGTTTTTATCTGTACAATCCCCCTAACTATCCCTTATTTTTTTAATACGTATCGCATGTAAATTCTATTCTCGAGAGAATGAATTTCGTAGATCCTATAGATAGGCCCCATCCCATTCTGTCTGCCTCGTTAATGTTTTCTGGTCAGGCCCAACACCTGCTGGTCGCATGTACCCACAATTAAACTCCAAGCCGCGGATACGGGGTCAAAACATTAGAGCCACGACTCTTTCATATATTTCTCTCCGGGAGCGAGAGCGCCTCCCGTGCCAAATGGCCTATGGAAGAAACGAACCAGAGTGCTCCCCGAGATTATTTATGGTCGACGAACTGTAGATAAAATGCTCTAAACTGCCCATCCCTGCCAATTTAAACGTCGGGGCTCGCCCGTTAAAATGAACTTCCCCGGAAACTCCTTCGGGCTTTAAAATATTAAATTAATCGTTAATTAGACATGAGTCGCGGACAAATTGTTTTTTTCTTTTCAACGGATAACTTCGAGGCCAATGAGTTAATACTGAGCTGCTAGGGCTTATGAAGAATTCAAGTGACTTTTAGGAACTCGTGTATTTTGCTCTGCACGTTGAATATATATAAACTCTTATTAATACTCGTGTTTCGCAAATAGTAACGATTAGAAAAATTGATGGCTCCTCCCAAATAACCCTAGGTTGGCTCGGTTGGTTGAATTCGTCTCATTCAGTTACTGAACTGCTGAATCTAGCTGCTTGATTAGAGCACGTGCATTTTGCATCTTTCGTACACCAACTAACAACGTTGTTGCAGCTGTCTGCCTGGGAATGCTGATAGGTTTTTCTCTGGTCAGGTAGACGGTCGACCAGTTAAGAGAAAAATCAGGTCGATTGAAGTGGCTGACAAAAACAAAAATTCGTTCATTTTGACATTCTGTTCAATTCAAACTGCTATTCTTTTATTTTGCTTCACTAATTTGGTTTTCAATAAAGAACTCGTTTAAAAATTGTCAATTGAATAGGTAAATTCTCGACTTGATATTAAATTATTCGTTAATTAGACATGACGGACAAATTGATTTTTTTTTTTCTTTTCAACGGAAACTTTGAGACCAATGATTTAAAACTGAAGCTGCTAGGGCTTGAAGAATTCAAGTGACTTTTAGAACTCGTGTATTTTGAAAATTCTGCACGTTGATATATATATAAACTCTTATTAATACTCGTGTTTCGCAAATAGTAACGATTAGAAAAATTGATGGCTCCTCCCAAATAGCCCTAGGTTGGCTCGGTTGGTTGAATTCGTCTCATTCAGTTACTGAACTGCTGAATCTAGCTGCTTGATTAGAGCACTTGCATTTTGCATCTTTCGTTCACAAACTAACAACGCTGTTGCAGCTGTCTGCCTGGGAATGCTGATAGGTTTTTCTCTGGTCAGGTAGACGGTCGACCAGGAGAATCAGGATGCATAGCCCGTTCAACGGGAGGTCTGAGTTAGATTGCGTGGCTGACGGCAGCTCAACTATTTTCATCTTCTTTTCCTTTTCAACTGAAAGTGTCTAGCCCAATGAGTTGATACAGAACTGCTAGGGCTTATGAAGAATTCAAGTGACTTTTAGGAACGCGTGTATTTGGGTTCTGTACGCTGAATATATATAGAATCTTATTAATACTCGTGTTTCGCAAATAGTTACGATTAGAATAATTAATGGCTCCTCCCAAATAGCCCTAGGTTGGATCGACATCGGTTGGATGAGTTTGTCTCATTCAGTTACAGAACTGCTCAATGTAGCAGCTTGATTAGAGTAGTTGCATTTCGAATCTTTCTTTCACAAACTAGTTAATGATCCTGCAGCTGCCAGCACGGAATTTCTTCGATTTTCAGATGGAATGCTGATAGTTTTGTCACAGGTTTTGAGAGCCGGGCTGCAAAACCCGTTCAACGGGAGGTCTGAGCTAGACGCCGTGGCTGACCTAATACTTGAGCTGATAGGGCTTAAGTGACATTCTGGAGCTCGTACACGAAGGCTCTACTCGTTGAATATAGAATGTATAGAATTTTACAATCACACGGAACATTCAGCCTACCAAATCAAACCTCGCACCTACCAAATGGAACCACTTGCCAATAATATAAAACTTCTTTTCAACCAACTGAAACTTCTTTTCTTCAAACAAATGAAACAATTTTTTTTTTTTTTTTTAAAACAATACTTTTTGCACTTGAGCATTAAGTTTGGAAAATACATTATAGAGTAGCAAATAACATGACACGTGAGAGGGAATCCAAGCCCAATGACCTTCTCCCATTATAAATAGTAGGTAGTTCACTTTAGCGAAATAGTTTTGATTGATTTTGATTTACACTGGCACTTTTTAGTTGTCGTTTCCGGATGTAATTTGCAAACAATATTTTGTGCAAATAAAAGTTCCACCACCCAGCTGATAACGAGACCTTTAACTACATGCCGCGACTCTCCTAACCATTCTGATCCAGGACGCCAAGCCACAAGGTAATCCGTTTCCCAATTTATCATTGTACTTGAATCAAATTGATATTAATATCCCATATCCATTCTATTAACCGAACTTCTTACCTACTACCCCCCGCGGTGCCATTTGATAAAAATAAAAAATATTAAAGGAGTATTAAATCGTTTCCACCTCGTGGTTATAGGAGCCCCGTAGTTATTCTTGGAGCAATAAATACAATTATTGAATAAATAACTCAATCTATTACCAAAACCTTGTGTATAATTATTTCTTGGACCTTATACAGGGTGATTCCCTCGTAGTGTACGAAAATTTTTTGGGTAAAACTAGACTAAAAATGAAGCAAAACGCCGCCAACCGCACTGTTCTGTCTCAACCCGTTCCTAAGATGAGATTTTTCAAAGATTTTTTCGAGGAAACCACGTTTTTCCCCATAAAAGCTGTGTTACGTGCAGTTTGCTCCAATGTTTTTCAATTTTTTAGTACATTTTCGGATTCAGCATTAAATTTTCAATAAGATGGTGTACACGTTACCATAAAAGTCACTAACTTTGCATCGAATGAACAGATCAAACTTCAACTTATGTAGGAAAGTTACATTTTCTTATTTTTCATTATCGCTCATCAATTTACTAAAAGACCACCCACAAAACTGCAAATTCCATAAAAAGTAGCTCATTTAACCAGCTTTCGAATGATATAGTCGCATAAATGATTTTGGTCCGATTTTGGTATCATAGGGTACCGTATTTTGCTGAAAGTTTGGTGGAATATCATGAAGAAGTAGTGGTAGATCGTTTTGCAAAAAAATCCAGGTAACTCGCACCATTCAATCTGTCAGGCAAAAAATGTGTCCATATCCATGAAGGTGTATCGGCAAACTGAATATTAAACCCTTCCCGTTTTAAAAGGAAAAAGAACTGCTAATCTACAAGCGGCAATGTTCAAAATACTCCGAAGGTCGAAGTCACTGTTATTATGATACCTAAACAGACCAAACGTTTATTTTCTATCAACAATACTTCTCCTTTTCTCTTCCGCAGAAGAGTTTGTTTTGTATAAAATACAGATTTTAATAATGGGCGTATCATAATGTACCTATAATTTATCTACTAAGTAGATATATGATTTTCATACCTAAGTAATGCACCATGTTTTTCGGATTTAAAATGTGAATTTCTCTACGAAATCGGACCAAAATCATAAATGTGACTACGTCATTCGAAAGCTGGTTAAATGCGCTACTTTTTATGGAATTTGCAGTTTTGTGGGTGGTCTTTTAGTAAATTGATGAGCGATAATGACAAATGAGGAGCTTACTTTCAAACAGGCACATATCCATTCCGACAAAATGTTCAGGAAGTGAAAAAAACGATTGGCAGATTAGTGGAGATGTTTTTCTGCAGTTTCTCATCGGAGTATTGCGTGAGAAGGCACTGATAAAGATGCCTCAGAATTTGAATCAATTTTCTCCAAAACACGAGGCTGTATATCCATTTTCACTTTTGAAATGTGCCCTTTTGATCAAAACTCATGGATGCCTTTTTGAAAAAGAAAAAATTCATTCTCCATTCTGTAGGTTTTATTGAAAACTTTACCTGACTCCATATTTCCATTTGTCATGCCTGCCATCTATCGAGTCTCGTGTAAATATTCAACGTCGAGACGAAGGCGCAATGCTTCTTTTTGGATATGTGCCTTTTTGAAAACCCACGACTTATTGCCTGACGAAATTCGGAGGATATGTGCCATTTCGATTGCACGGCACTGAAAAAAATGTAGGGGACGGATTTGTTACCTTTTGATGCAAACACATAACTTTAGCCTCGGAGTTGACGTGGATGTGTTCTGTTTTGTTCGGACTTTATAGGGGGATCTGATTCAACTCATATTCAGAGATAGAAAATTGAGAAAAAAACGTTTTCTCCCAGATTTAGATATGTGCCTTTTTGAAAGTAAGCTCCTCAAATAAGAAAATGTAACTTTCCTACATAAGTTAAAGTTTGAGCTGTTCATTCGATGCAAAGTTAGTGACTTTCATGGTAACCTGTACTACCATCTTATTGAAAATTTAATGCTGAATCCGAAAATGTACTAAACAATTGAGAAACATTGGAGCAAACTGCACATAACACAGCTTTTATGGAAAAAAACGTGGTTTCCTCGAAAAAATCTTTGAAAAATCTTATCTTAAGAACGGGTTGAGATAGAACAGTGCGATTGGCGGAGTTTTGCTATTTTTCGGTCTAGTTTTACCCAAAAAAAAATTCGTACAATCGCCTTATATTCATTAAAACCTTTGGTTGCAACGTTAAAAAAAATTTGGAAACAAAATGGAAAACATTTTATTGAAATCGAGAAAAATCAGTTTCTGTGGCCCATATCGTACGTCACCTACCAACTTACGTTAAAACGAACTACACGTTTTCTGGCATTCGAACTTTAATTTCTCCGTCAATTCCAATCAGAATTAAATGGTTGAGACGCCGTTGAAAAGCTTAGAAGTGGGAGAAGTTTTTATCAAATTTGACAACGAAAAAAATTATTTTTGTGGTCACGCCAAGCGTTCCAAGTTTTTCACGAAATTTCACTTTGCGAAAAATGTTCATCTTTGATTGAAAATTTCGGTGTTTGGAAGATGCGTTTTGGAAATCAAAGTAACTTCATCTTATAGGAAATTTAACGCAGATTCCGAAAATGTGGTCAAATGTGCAAAAATGTTGGGAAATTGCCGAGAAAAAAGCGTTTTAATGGCGAAAAACGCGATTTTTTGAAAAAACTCTTAAAAATAGCATATCTCAGCAACGGGTTGAGAAAAAAAATCGCGGTTGGCGGCGATTTACTCCATTTTCCATGTAGTTTCACCCAATTTTTTTTTTTTTTTTACACTAAGTGCGGGACACCCTGTATAATAACCTTAGTTATTTATGAGGTTGAAAAAGGGAATAATATCAAGAAATCGTAATCAAGAAAGGGTAGAATTGATATAACGAGTCAAATCCAGTATTACAGGTTTCGCAAAACAATGTTCTATTATAACCATGGTTAGAGGTTGTTGGTAGTACAGGCCTCAAAGGTGTTACTCATTGCAACACCCTAAGTCATTTCGAAGGGGTAACCACCCTCTTTACGTCTATTTGCCGACTATCAGACCTACGAGGGGAGTCCTTAGCTACAGATTTATGTGCGCGGCCTGCATTCCCTGTCGCCCTTAATTTTTTTCCAACGTCAACGTCTCCCTGGAGGGTCCGTTCAGGAGGGAAGTCGCCCTAATCCTCGGGACGTGCTACCGGGCCGCACAAAGCTTCCGCTCTCGCCCCGAGAAATTTGAAGGAAGCGATGCGACGGATCGGAAAGCGTTTTTCATCCTAAGCTGAGTCGGTCATCTTCACATGTCAACAGTTTTTCTTTCTTCTATATTTCAAACTGCGTTCGCACGAGAACGTTGTAAACGGAAGTGTCAAAGTTTCTATTACGAATACGCTAATCTAAAAACACATGTTGGCACCCTGTTCCGTTTATCATATCTAATACCTGATGTGCCTTCACATTCAACTAACAATTGGAGAAAAAATTATGGTGAGTACTTAAGGCACATAGCTATCTCATCTAGGTAACATGAACATATAGATCATCTGGGGTCTCCCCAAAAGATGTAGAATACAGGGTGTATCAGATAAGGTGCGCAGTTCTTCACCCACGTACTTTACACCAATTTCCAACAAAACGCTGCAAATTCTTTCACTCGGGTTTATTATTCAATTTCATTCATTTGGCTCGCGTTCATGATTTGAATTTCTACTAAGCTTCGGAGTGTGCGCCTTTCACAGGTGATAGAGCGATTATGGAATATCAAGAGGCACACAAATATGATCAACTGATCAATCCAAATAGGTATTTTGGTTGAGAACAGATTTACGGGCTCTATGCATATCTCCTGAAATTCAATAACCTGTGTAACACGCACACTCCGAAGCTTAGTAGAAATTCAAATCATGAATGCAAGGCAAATGAATGAAATTGAATAATAAACCCCAGTGAAAGAATTTGCAGCGTTTTTTTTTTATGGTTATCAGAGTGCTTCAACCCGTGTATCGGCTATAAACCCTTTTAGGAGTTCACTCCAGTATCCACATTCACTACATCACTAAGTTACTGCGATCAAAACAAAAAAAAAAAAGAAAACCTCTGTTGTTTTTGTTTTGATTGCAGTAACCTAGTGATGTAGTGAATGTGGATGCAAATGTGCTTGAAAATACATGTTTTTTTTGCATAAAATCTCAATTTCCTCAAAAAAGTTCCCTCTAAAACATAAAAATTAAATATACCATTGGAAAGCTGAGACTTTTGCGCATTTTTTAAGCTTACAGGCTGTCAAACGTACATTAAAATTAGGGGGCTATCAGCGGAACAATTGCGAGAGGAGAGGCAAGGATTTTGACTAGGGGGGAAAGAGATAACGAAAGACTTGCGATTTTTTCCAAAACTTTCTACCCAGCTCTCATCTGACCAGGGTATCTGTTCTTTCAATTTCCGTATTTAAATCAAATTGATATTAATATACCAGATCATTAGCACCTCATCATTAGCACCTGCGGTGCTATTTCATAAAAAATAAAAATATTAAAGGAATACGTAAATCGTTTCCACATCGTGGTTAATAGGAGTCCCATAGTAATTCTTGGAGCAATAAATACGTTTGTTGAATAAATAACTATATCTATTTCCAAAACCTTGCGTATAATTATTTCTTGAACCTCATATATCTATATATAAAATAACCTTAGTAATTAATAAGGTGAAAAAAGGGAATAATATCAAGAAATCGTAATCAAGTAAAGGTAGAATTGATTTAACAATTCCTTTCAGTATTACATGGTAGCGAGCTAAACGTTCTAAAACGGACCCTAATTTTCCCAGCAATAAAATACCAGAAAATAATCCGAATATAAAATCCGAATCTTAAACCAGAAAACCTAAACAACAAAAAAAGAGAAGAGCTTCCACTGTCTTGAAATAGACCTGATCACTTGAACCTGAATACTCCCTAGTACCTGAATAAGTATTACAAGGCTCAAACGTATCATTAAAATTAAGGGGACTAATGAGCCATTACAAAAAAAGAATTTTTTTCAAAATTTGACAAAATTTACTTTTCAGGCTCATTTTTACCCTTTAGTTCCTTTTAAAAAATTATTATTAAAGACTGAGGCGATAGATGATTTTATGCTCTTTCCAACGGCGTACTTGGATTTGCAAATACTTCGAAAACGCCGGAGTTACGGCCGTGTTAGTGACGTAAGTTCGAAAACACGAAAAAAACTTAAAAGTGAAATAACTAAAATACGAAGCCCCTAAAAAAAATTTCTTGGAGGCACTTTTTGTTGGAAACTAGTTGTAGAACACGTGTGCGAAGATTTTCGGATCATACGCTGTACACCCTGTATATTGGCACAGTATGAGAGAACATTTCAGAAGTTGAATAATAAGAGTGTGCAGTGAAGAGACTGTGCAGTGAAGCCTGTTGATTGCTCCTGCACGGCGCGGAAACGCAGACCCGCACGACGGTTGTGCTCAACGGGTTTAATCGAAACGTAATAGAAGGCGCACGGGCGGGCGCTATTCCGAGGGCGCCTTCTCTCTCTGCAAATACTAAACCCGAGTAACTCGTCCGCGGTGATGGAGTGCAGACGCTCATCTTGTAAGGAGGAAATACAGGGGTAATTTCCCCTTACCCCCCCCCCCCGCAAAATATTTATATAGCGGACAGACGGACAGACATCCACTCACACACAATTAGACACAAGACTGTGGGTTGAGAATTGTTGAAATTGGTATGATACTATTAATAATATAGACTATCAATAATAAATATATAGTTTTTCACCGACTATCCCGCAAATTTAAGGGCGATCGGACCACCAGAACATCGGAAAATGGTGGTTGGTGGGTTTTGCGTTTCCGTAGTGGCAGATATATTTCTGAGCAATGCAACCAATAGAAAGCCATCTACAGCCTAAACCTCACATTCCCAGAATATTTCATAAAAATCTGATGAAAACCGTGGAATTAGGAATGATTAGGGTGTCGAGACACCTACCCATAAGCACTCAGATAGGAAATTACGAAAATAGTTCAAAATGTCATAATTCGTAAAACGAAAATGCACATTTTGATTTTGAGTTTGTGAGCAACACAACTTATATCGGACCAGCTACATTCCTTGAAAATTCTCTACAGGGAAAATTCTCTTAATGAACGAACCACCCTTTCTTTTTCCGTTGATTGTGGAGAAATCAAAAAACTTGTCGAAGTAACCTCCCTCTTATTTTTTTGCAAAGAATTCAACCATTGCATTTTTGCGCATCGCGCATGCGCGCAAATGGGCGCTGCGCGCACCAACTTTGTTTTTTCAAATGGAACCCCACAATTTTAATTGCAGAATCGGATTCGAAAATTTTTTTCGTCACTTATCCGAATTCACCCTGTATAAATCTTCTTTTAGTTTTAGATAAAATAAGGGGTGCTTACGAGTATTTTTCACATTTTTGTTTTGGGAAGGGGGTACCAACTTACATGAGGGGGGGGGGGGGGTTGAGTCATGAAGCTATGGGGGGTGGGGGGGGGGGCACTATAACAATAAATAATTAAACTCGTTCGTTTTTTGATGATGGTCACCTGTATCAATTGTTTGAGACTATTAGAAGTAGTAGAGGGGGGTTGAAAATTAGTATTAAATTGTCTCACCAGCGTTATCGAGGATCTAAAATGATGTAATTAGTTTATCTCGCATTGTCACTCACTTTTGTGTTATCATTTCCTCAAATCTTACTTACCCAGAATAAAATTAAGAGGCATACAATGTTCGAATACCCATAAAATGAAATTAGTGTTTAAAACAATCGCTTGATCCACCTATTGTGATGGGATTTAGCGAAATTTGATGTTCATATCGAACCTAATTGAGTTGTTAAAAGCAGTAATAATACGCCACTCTCGTTGAGATGAGGTTGTCAGGGGGAACGTGGGGTCGGGTCCACCATCCGAAGGTCGGTCGGCGGCGATTAATGGAAACGTTTATTTCGAGGAGTGACGCCATTCGAATGCGAACGGTTGTTCAGACAACTTGACTCATTCGGTTGTTCTTTCCAGATAAACCTCCCACTTGTAACAACAAAGTGACGGGATTGTCGGGAGAAGGGGGCTGACCGAACCCGCCCGTCACGTACTCGTCTTATCTGCCGTCAAACCGATGGCTCGGATTACCCGAAAAAAATTGTTAGTTCGGCGATGCTGAGCCTAGCGATCATTTCTAACGACAGTGTTGCAGTTTCGGCAGTGAAGTGATACATCAGATCTGTAATAGTTTCCAAGTACGCGTAAACATTTCGTGCTAAGAATTATGATTGTAGCATGTAGCAAACGCTGCTTCCATGATCCATCACATTGAAAAGGATTTTGACTGATTTCTCCTAGTTCGTCAAGAATACTCAATTGTAAGTGATGCGGTATATACTTGTGGTAAAACGATGATTTTTTGATGTGCCGACGCCTTTAGAATCGGAAGATCCAGTTCCATTGATAGAAGAAATTGGAAAGAACGCGTGACTATGATGAGGAATAACACGGTTGAGGCGAAGATGGGCACGTGGGGGATGGTGCTCAAACCTAACAGAGCTTACAGGGTCGTTTTCGATCAGCCTTTTCATTTGAAAATGGCCGTGCTGAACTTTACCGGCTTCACTCAACAAGATTACAGTTTCGGAGTGATGATTTTGGACAACAACGATGACCGTGTGCCATTAGCAATGTGCATCCTCAACAAGCAGAACGCCTTGCAGGCCAAATTGGATTTGGAGTTTGAGAAAGACGACGATGTGACGTTTTTCGTCCGAGCCGACGCCTTCAACAAGGACACGAACAGTTTTTCCGTTCATTTGTCAGGAAAGACCACGAGAGATCCGGAAGTCTTCTCGAAACGTCCCACAACGCTGGTGCTCAACAGGGATCAACTAGGACTGAAACCCCGAACAGGATCTTTGCCTGATGAATATTTCGAGAAAAGAGGTCTTGCGTCGCCAAAAAATGTCCCCTCGCCGCTAGCTTCGCCCGTGCGCCAATCGGCCACGTCTCCGGCTATAATGGTGCCGCCAGACAAAACGGGAAAACCTCGAACGGACAGTATCGGCAGCGAACCTCCTAAAAGTCCAAAAAGTCCAAAAAGCCCCAAAAGTGATGAAACCAAAGATAAAACAAGGGGCAGCTTTAAGGGAGGGGAGGTTTTTGGCAAAATTGGTAAATTCCTGTCCAAATCTTGACGTATTTTCCAATGATTTCGTCAGAATTCATTCATGTCACTCAGATTATCATATATTAAACATAGACCATATTGTGGAGAAACTGCACAAGTTTGATCTGATTTGGATTCTAAAGGTTAATCGAAATTGTCAACTCACAAAGTAACGTTTATTTATTTTATTTATTTATTTTTATTTTTTTTTTTATTTTTTATTTTTTTTGTCATTGCTGTTTGCTAAAAAATGGAAGTATGAAAACACAAGGACTCCTGTTTTTTCGTTTTATCTACGTATTTCACTAATTAACGTAGGTATTCGTTATTTTTCGAAAATTAAATTGCTGTAAGTGAAATGATTGTGTAGAGTATTTGTATTGGAAAAAGTTTGTCGTGTAAGCCGGTTTACAACCGTGTTTCCAAATATCAGTCCGCTCACAAGTTCCTCAACGGAATGTAATGAATATAATCAAACATTAGTGCTTGTAGAATAATTGTGACCATATTTATGTGAATTTTCGCAAACGTGTTGTACAAGAGAGGAAACTCCTTATTCGCTTTAAAGCCTTTCAGAATGCAGAATCATTAATCGAAATTCTTGATCACACTTCATCAACATTCACCCAAATTTATCAAATATTGTACATATTTAAGAATGACGTTATCTTATTTATCTCATTTTTTACACCCTAGTTCTACGAATTTTATTTTATATAATTATATTGGTGTTGTTAAAATATCGAGTTTATCATTTTTATATATTTATGACCTAATACTTACCTACCACCTCATTTTAAGGAAAATATAATACATTTTTACCTTTTGGTTTATTATTCAATAATAAACCATTGTCATCGCTCTTGAAAAAAAAAAATTCTAACCCCGCCTGTAATAAAGCTGACCTCGATAATTAAGGCTTTATTGAACTTAATTCTGAAGTACAATGAAATGAATAGAATAGAATTGGAAACTAACGATTTAGCGTCCTTGGTGACTAATGACAACCAAGAAACAGGACTATAATGTTTGCGAGTTTATCAAATTCTTTATTTTATTTCAGTCTCGAACATAATCTTCCAAGTATCTTGATGACCGCCTGTTCCTCTGGGGTTGTTCCCTTGGAGGCACAGACAGTGATTGAGATAATCCAGATCAGTGGCGGATCTAGGATTTTATTTGGGGGGGGGGGCTGATCGCGGAAAGATTTTGTGACAGGTATTTCATATAATGATGCGACCAAAACAATAAGTTAACGATGTTCTGTGGAATAAAAATGTATGTTTCAGTATGAAATAACAAACAACATAAATAAGTTTATAAATTTACTAATGAAAAACTTACAGACAAATGTGAACATATGTTTTTATATTAGATAGTACATATAATGTTACATAGTAATTCTACTAAGAGAATAAGTATAGGGTCCCAGTTAGAATGTTTGTTTGGAGACTCTGTGATGGTAGATGGGCGGAGAATAACCACTGTCATGTCACTGTTTTCATCACTAGTCGCTGTAGAGGAACTGCAATCGCCTTGGATGCTTTTGAGCAAACTAGTACGCATATCGTTCAATGAAACTAAATGAAAATCTAAATCCTAAATGCATTGTGTTGTCCAGGGAATGTAATTTAAACTTTGTAATTTTATGAGATTCATACTGATTTATTGGTATAAAATTTAGATTCTTACAACCATTTTTTGGGGGTTTTGGGGGGGGCTTCAGCCTGAAAGCCCCCCCCGCCCCTAGATCCGCCACTGATCCAGATGAAGATTCCGGGTCACCTTTCCAAGATGCTGGCAAGCGTACTGGGGAGACGGATTGGAGATTAGGAGGCACTGCTTGGGGGTCTGGAACCACGGGTGAAATATTCTGTGTCTCCGATGTAGGAATTTCACGTTGTTCCGTCTCAACAACAGGCTGGAGCAAGCTGCCTGAGAGAAACTGCAGTGTCCCTACCGTCAGGGAGACGTATATGTGCGTAGTGTGGGGTTGACTCAATGAGTTCTACTTTATCTACCAGTGGTTCATACTTGCTTGCTCTGACGTTTCTTCGCATCCACACTGGTCCAGGGGTAGTCAGCCACTCTGGGGGAGAAGTTCCGTTGGAGCTGCGGCGATTGTGTTTGAAGAGGCGTTCGTGTGGAGTCTCGTTGGTTGCTGTGCAAAGGAGTGAACGAATTGCGTGTAGCGCTTCCGGTAGCACAGTTTCCCAAAGTCGGATGTCAGTGTGCCTAGCACGGAGAGCGAGCTGGATCGTCTTCCAAATTACCCCGTTATAACGTTCTACTTGACCGTTTCCCCTGGGGTTGAATGCTGAAGAGCGACTTGTAGCGATTCCATTTTTCGTTAGGTATGACTTAAGCTCTGCAGAAATGAAAGAACTACCTTGGTCGGAATGAATATAATCAATATTTTGTGTCGCGTGTACTGATACCCTTCGAATAACGGCTTTTCTCCTCGCTTAGTAAGTGTTGGGATGGAATCACGGACAAGAAATCCCCGGACAAAAAATCCTCGCGTTTAGCCCACCCCGGACAAAAAATCCCCGTGTGAAAAATGACAGAAATACCATATCGTCTTGTTTGATGGTCTGGATGCTCGCTACGCTCGTATCTCAAAAACAACAAAAATATCCTATATCAATCATTTTAGTAAAGTATAGATCAGTTGGAAAAATAGATGCGTTACCTATTCTGTGATTCAGCACTAGTTTTCCGAAGTTGTCCGGGGATTTTTTGTCAGATTACCGTTGGGATGACCTCCATCGTGAAACTGAAGACTCCCCGAGTAGAAAGTAATGTGGAGCGATATGACGAATCATGATTGCAATAAAACTTGTCACGTTGACCCCGGTAGCATAAACATCAACTCACACATAAACATCAACTTGGGGCCCCGAGCACAGAAGAATTATCCTGCTTCCAAGTATCTATTTCTGTCATTATCTATTCTGCCCCCCTACTTTTCACAAAGTACCAAACAATGCTTATCTTTAGGTAAATTAAGTGTGGGTAGGAGAAATTCATGCAACATGCAGGTACCTTGGGAACGGGGGTTGTTCAAAAATGACCGGAGATGTGAGCGCGGCAGAGGAAATCATGGAGATGATATAAAACACTTCACTGCACATTTCAAAACGAGAACGATTTGTGTGCCTCCTGAATCTCAATAATCGCTCCATCACCTGTGAAACACGCAAACTCCGAAGCTTAGTAGAAATCATGAATGTAAGCCAAATGAATGAAATTGAATAATAAACCCCAGTGAAAGAATAAGAGATTGAAACCTTCGACAGTGATCAAGTGAATCATCTTAATCTGAGAGTCGAAAGTCGTCATGAATGATGATTTTTCCACGGGAAATAAACAAATTTTGGTCATTATTCCGCAAAAATTGAGTCCAATCAAGAGACGGATAGCATCACGTGAATCAGCGTTCAAAAACAAAACGCGGCGAGTTCTTTCACTGGGGTTTATTATTCAATGGTTCATGATTTGAATTTCTACTAAGCTTTGGAGTGTGCGTGTTTCACAGGTGATAGAGCGATTATGGAATTTCAGGAGATATGCATAGAACACTTAAATCGGTTCTCAACTAAAATACCTATTTGGATTGATCAATTGATCATATTTTTGTGCCTCCTGAAATTCAATAATCGCTCTATCACCCGTGAAACACGGACACTTCGTAGCTTAGTAGAAATTCAAATCATGAAAGCACCAAAGGCGCTAATTAATAAGGCTAATAGCCTTATTTTTAGGGCTTTTTCATGCAAGTGTCCGCCGAGAGGTGTCCGCCTTTGGTGCTTTTACCTTAATTGGTACTCATCATCATGACATCACCATGACAAACGTTCTAAAAATAAGCCGACTCCTAAACGCTTGTGGCCTTTTCTGCAGATGAGTCGTATTTGCGTTACCTATTTGTCATCCTCAAGATATCCGCTCATTGTTTTAGCTAGCGATGAATTTGGACGATAAATTTGTACCTACCTGCAACATGCAATCCCATTTTTGTTGTATTTCTGATTCCTAGTTGCCAAGAAGAATTCGCAACGTTTCTGGTAGTTTTTGGACTCCAATGTAGTTGAGGAGTTGGAAGCTTAAATTCATAATTGAATTTTCTCACTTAAACTTTGTCTCAAAGTTTCAGTTGTGCAGCATTACCTTATGAAAGAATTTCTGTTTTCCCACATAATCATTTAAAGGATGGAATTATTAAGTCACAGATTGAATTCACTGAAATATTGAGTATTATACCCATCTATGACGTTGAAACAATTGGATCACATTGTTGAAAATAATGTAACTATGGAGCTACTTTGATTAGGTATGTTTTAAAATTTGTGTTTCAATAAAAACGTATCCCATTTTATAGAGTATTTGAATGATATCCATCCGCTCTATACATTGGGTACCTCTCCTATTGGATACTCTTGAATCTAATGAATTAAGTTTGAAAAAAAAAACCACAAATCATATTGACAAAAACAATTTCAGTCATGAGCGAATTTTGTTAAATGGTTGCATTACGAGTACATTTATGTTTGACGTTGAAAGCAAACGTTGTTGCCTTATAAATTATTCCTAGAGATCACTTGTTGAAATTTAAATAATGTAACTATGGTTGAGTTTAATCAAAGGAGCTACTTTGATTAGGAAAATTTTCTGTGTTGGTGTAGTGGACACTTCATGACCCACTAATACGTCGTAGATATGTTTTAAAATTTGTGTTTCAATCGGAAAAGAATTCCATTCAACGTGGAAGAATCCCATTTTATAGTACTATTTGAATGATATCCATCCGCTCTATGGATTGGGTACTAGAAAAAACAAGACACCCCTTGAAAAACTCTCTGGTCCGCAACATTCTATATGGATATCTTGAATCTAATGAATTAAGTTTGAAAAAAAAACCGCAAATCATATTGACAAAAACAATTTCAGTCATGAGCGAATTTTTTAAATGGTTGCATTACTTGTGAACATATATGTTTAAAGCGTCCTGCTCAAAAGCTTACCGGCAAACATTGTTCGTCTTATAAATTATTTCTAGTTTCTAGATTAATTCTAGTGTACACAAAAAGTAATTTAATTTTTATAAGTATGTAAGTATGTGGTATATGCGATATGAACGATAAAGGAATATAAAAATAACAAACGCCAAACAATATTGGCATTTTATGTCTTTACTTTGCTACATATACTCGAAAATGTTGTCGAAATAACGGACAGCGTCACGAAAAAATCCTCACGAAAATATTTCTGATGGTTTTCGCTTACAACCGATTCGTTGCTACGGATCATTATCTTCGACATTTGTGATCGTAAAAAACTCGTTCACCACTCATTTGAAAGCTGTTGATTTACTTAATCTTGTGACGTTAACCCAAGGACATTCGGAACCTCAGTGACCACCCGATGGAACCATATTGTTTACTAACTGTGACAGTCCTGTGAGTGGTGATGATTATGTCTTTACAGTTTACCATTCGTTGCTTCGGAACCTCAGTGACCAAACGGTGGAACCATTACATCGCAACCATCAACGAGCACAATCTAACGTAGTTATCATTGGTCCTACAAAATGGCACTCGTTGGAACTAGTGCGCGAATATCGTTTACGCAAAAAGCTGCTTATGAATACTACATTATCCACAAATGAAATTGAAATTGGCGAGGTACGTGATACATTTATCGAGACGCCTCATTCTTTCGCCGACGTTGAATTTGATAAGCGTTTTACATCAAAACTGGCCTCCAATTGGAAGTACGTGGTGTGTGTGCGGGAGGGGGCGCGAAGACATAAAATGTCCCTCGTGGTTGGGCACTTGTAAGAAAGCTGTTTTGGTTTATTATTCAATAATAAATTATTGTAATTGCTCTTGAAAAAAAAATTCTCTTATGAAGGGTGTAGAATCTGTAATCTGCAATACAAATTTTTCCGTCCGTCCGCCGTTACGCAAATCTCCCAAACGGCTGGAGCAAAAAAATCTGAAATTTTGAAAAACATTTGGTCCGATTCTACAATTGCAGCTCTCTCTTTGATCCGAACCTAATTAATTCGATAACGGTAAGTCTATTTCCTAAAGGCTAATGGACAATGGATTTTAGAACGGACTATACGGATTAATGGCTATACCAGACAAACAAGTTTGCAGTTGCATTCCAAACACATTGACGAGTGATAGCCATGGAATCTTTGCCAGAAACTATTTCTGTAATGAACGGATGAACTGGTTGTCTATAAATCTTGGACTGTGGCTCTGTCCTTTCAGCTAGCGTAATTTAAACACGGGATTGAAGTTGTCGATGTAACCGAGATGATGCAGAATGGTTCATTTCAGAAATGCTGATCGAAAGAAAAAATGGTGAGGCTATTTTGGTAAGAATCTCGTTTACGGAACATGACGAATTTGAATTTCTCCACAAATTGAAATCCAGGTATTTTGGCTCTTCTCTACTGAGAGGGCGTGCGCTCAGAACCACTGGCTCACAGATGATCAGAAGATAAATAACATGATCGGTTATTCAAATCAGAACCCGCGGCCCACAGGTTGAATTGCTGAAAAGTGGATAAATCACTCGTTGATAATAAGCCACCACGAATGGAAACAGTCATTCATCACATCGAATTTTTTTACTTTTGACTGAGTTACATGATATGAGGCCGGGAGTCTGATGGAATATGAGAACAGTTGTGGTCAACATTGTTTGATTACATCGAGCGCCTTTTATTTACTCATGCTTGAGGGTGTCGCAGTTATCTACTTGGGTTAGGTAAGATTGAAATGACTGTCGATTGAGAATGGACGGGGTTGAAAACGTTTCTATACAATGTCCAAGTGAAAAGATTTATAGCTCTGGACACTACTAAGTGGTTGAATTCGATAACGAAAACAACAAACTGACCTAGATGTAAATGATGATTCGGACGATTACAAACTGTTTTGACTTATTGTTTTTCTGTTTTTACCATTATTGTACAGTCTTGATGAATAGAATAAAGGATGCCGTACTTTAGATTCAGGGTCAATTGAATTTAGTTTTCTAGATCTTTTGTTGAGGATTGTGAAAAGCACAAAGAGCTGAGGGGAAAATTGCTTCAGTTAGACAGTTCGCCAATAAGGCTGTTACTTTGTTCCCAGTTAATAAACATTTGTCATACTGGAAAAACCAAACATAAATTTCAAAATAAAATCTTCAGTCCAAATGCAACTTGGAATCAGAAAACGGTTGGTTTCAAATTGTTTTCTATCTGAAAAGACATGACTAAATTATCAAAATATGGGTGCCTTTTGATTTGAAAAAATTCACAATGTTAGGCACAAGGGAAAATCCAGGAGACACCGAACCTTCCAAATGTCCGGAGAGGCGAAAAAAAAGTGGCGTTTATCTACGTCCGTCGAATACCGTAAGGACCTCTGAATTACGTTCATCACATCCAATGCACACTATTCGAGCTTTAACAGCTTGAAAGAATCACGAATATGAAAGGTTGCTTGGGAAGCTGGAGCAAAAAATTGAAATTTTCATGTTGTACTGAAGAAAACGAGCTCTATTCATGATTGGCCGATGCGATTGCCCCAATTTAGCTTATTGAGCCCTCTTGCTCTTTTCTAGGCAGAAACTTATGATTAAGTCAAAAATTTAAGGGCTGTAAAAGATTTTGTAAATTTCCTGAAATTCAAAACTACATCTATGAACAACATAAAGGTTTTTCGAATCGGCGTAAAATTCATTTTCCAATGTTGAAGAAAATCAAGTTAATTTACCATTAGGAATCGAATGAACTACTTCCCCATGGATCTACCAGTGATGTATTTCCAGGTCAAATGATTTCAGTGATCGATGAGCATGGCCCGTAACAGTATTGTCATCCGACACGGTGCAAATTTGCGTTTTTAACTTTTTTATTCGGTTTGTTTGTTAGCCTAATTGATGTCAGGCCGATTTTAGCGTCGAGTTCAAGGCTATGTTGATCAAAACTTTCAAGAAAGAGCTGAACCGTGGATATGGTTTTAGTTGCACCTAGTTTGTTGATCCGATGTCGTTACTTGTAGTGAGGTCCGTGTGAAATATGTGTGATCGATTCTGATATTATTACTGGTTAATTAATTCAAATTGCATTCCCAATAAGTCACAGACACCCTTTCTGCATTTGGTAAATAAGTATTCTTTCACTGGGGTTTATTATTATTGAGTTTGATTTGTCAACCCAATCGTTTTTGGTCACTTCTCCATTTTCTATCTACTAAGCTTCGGAAAGAAAGATTGCAGCAGTAAGTTTTAAAGTGTGATGAAATTGTCTTGAGGAATATTCAAAAAGAATATCAAGTGCATCATCCGACCAGCTGCTCAACCAATGGACGTAAATCGGTTCTCATCCAAATTCAATGTCACCTATTTAGAAAATTTTGTTCTGACTTTGTGTTCGCAGTTGAACTGGACAATGGGATATGTTTACTGATATGCTAGAGGTGACATCTGTCGTACTTGACCCAATTGGTATTGTTAGTTATATGGTGGTTGTTGTTCGTGAACATGGATGAACGGATTCCCGAAGACACTTGACGTGATGAGCGAATACGATCTTGGGAGCACCTTTTCATGAAAATTTTTCATTGCAAGGACTTGATAAATCCTCATAGATGTTTTTACGTTCTAACTGGTGGTCCAACATAAAATGCCGTAACATAAAATTCATTAATATTTTTCAAACTGTGAAAGTTCTACAAACCACTTGGCAACACAAATTTTTCCATCCGTCCTCCGTACGACATTTCTAGGCTGGAGCATGAAAAAATCTGAAATCTTCACTGGATGAAAAATCCATCTTGGTCCGAAAACGCCCCAATTCTTAATTAATTAATTACGACAGTCACATCAATCTTTTAATGCTATAGCGTGAACAGTTTTGTTAGCCCATTTTTAGCGAGCACGAACTAACTGGATGGTTTGGAGTGTGCGTGTTTCACAGGTGATACAGCGATTATTGAATTTCAGGAGTCACACAAATATGATCAACTGATCAATCCAAATAGGTATTTTGGTTGAGAACCGATTTACGTGCTCTACGCAAATCTCCTGAAATTCAATAATCGCTCTATCACCTGTGAAAAACGCACAGTCCAAATCATGAATGCAAGTCAAATGGATGAAATTGAATAATAAACCCCAGTGAAAGAATTTGCAGCGATTTTTTTTGGTTTTATGATTTTATGGCACTTGTGACACGTACATACAGCGTTTTGTTTTGTCTTGGGCCTAGGTGTGTTTGCGGGGCAAAACGTTTCGCTTGTGTCCAAGTGTGTATACCATATTCATATGGGGCAAAAATTTTCCTACCGAACGCGGGGAACAACCCGAGGACCTGCGGTTGTGAGTCCCGCACGAAACCATTGCGCTACGGGTTTGTTTTACTTAGTCTATTTATAAAATTGAATAATAAATTTTTACTTATTTTTTTTTATTTATTTCGGCTTATTCCTTTGATCAGAACCCGTGGCCCACAGGTTGGGAACAGCTGCCCCAGAATGTGTTGAGAGCACCTCCACCCCACGTCAAGAGTTCGATGTAACTTCCAACTAGTAGTTACATCAGTATCACCCAAAAACCAACACCTCATTTTCAATCTTCACGAATATGCGCATTTAACGGCAAACTTTCAAATTTATTCTACGTCAAAACAACACAATTCACTGTCATTACACACCTACCTCCAAATTCCGGCGATAAAAGTCCTATTTATAAATGTGATGGAAAATTTGAATGAGTCAGAATACGAGGAGAGATTTGGAGAAGAGCTCTGACAACAAACTCTCCACTCGAACAGTGAAATAATCGGACGAATAAAACTGCATGTATCGATAAATTGATTAATACAAATGTTATGTAACGAGCGATCAGATTCATTGGCCGATAAATTATATTTACTTTCCCTCTTGAGGTTCCTCTTTTCAAACACCTACTCGTCGTTATCTCATAACTATTGATTGATAAAACTGGGATTATATAGTGGAAATAATTTTGATTGAAATTACTGTCAAGATTGAGAACTGAGGTTCGGACGGGAAGAATAAAGGTGACAAATGATACGGGGAATATAGGAAGTTTATTAATCCGTTTCGATTACAATGGTAACAGTTATTGAGGGGTAACAGTATTTACACATATATATATTCTTGTATAAAGTCTACAAACTAGGAAATATCTCAACCATACAAAAAAACTATGAGTCTTACTATAACCAACTTAAAACTAAATAACAACTTCTCTTAGTAATAGAAATCTTCTATAATCAAGTACAATCATACATGTCCCGAACTTAAAAAAAATTTTATATCTTTACTCGTTAACAAGCTATGATATTTTAAAGGTTTATCCAATAAAACCACGTTGTATGCCATAAAACCCACATTTCTCTCCTTCAAACCAATTTTGTTAACTTTTGAACACATTTTCTGGTTTAAATTTAAATTTCCTACATGCTTAGTGCATTTTCGTAAACAAAAACCAACTACTAAGAACGCTAATTGAATTTCAAAGTTCATCATCAAGTTTCTAATACTTGAACATTAACTTTATTTCCAAAATTCGTGCTGGAAGCTGTAAAATTCCACGACAACTTCCAAATGTAGTCAGCTTCCCAAAGATATAGTCAAATTCGCGATTCTATATCGATTTCATTGAAAAATTCCGGTTTGGGGGTAAAAAACGTTAGGCACCTCGTGCACTCGTACAGCTCCTCCTTTCTGGCGTGTAAATGAAGTACAAATTATAAGGTACTAATGTTTATGAACTTTTATTCATTCATGACGATATCTCTCGATAGGATTGGGTTAAAAACTTCGTTCTTGTGCCAAAAAATCAAGCATTCTAAACAAAAGATTGAGTTCGTTGGACGACACTTTTGGGGCACATTAAATTGGTCAAATTAAAAAATTTGTACCAAAAAAATGATCAAAAATGGCTGAACATCATTCAATTTACACATATACATATTTTTTTGTTTGCAAAATATTACTCAGACAATTTTTACCAACAATGAAATAGCACATTTGAATATTGAAGCTCAAATTTATGATATTTATTTAAACAGTTCACAGATATTTATTAAAATTGTACTTACATTTCATCAAAATATACCAAAACATGGATAGAACTGCTACCAATTAGAACAAAGGACAAATTCTCCGTTTAAATAGAACAATATTTGTTTAAAATAAGTTTTTTCCAATAACATAGATAGTTATATTTTTTGCACACAAATGTCCTCAATTTCGAGCAATTTAACATAAATAATATGATAATTATAGAAAATTATCTCATACGCATGGGCGGTCCCGGGGGGGGGGGACCCCCCCCCCCCCCCCAAAAAAATTTTTAATTGTATGGTTTATAATAAGCTTATTTTGCAAACACACTTTTTTCTTCCTCTGTTTTCTGTTAATTTTAACCTAGATTAAAAACCGTCAAGTGAAGTGATTAAATATGAATTAAACTGAGTCTTTAGGTAAGGACTTTGGTTTGATAAAAAAATGTATTACATTTTCCAACAATGAACCCCCCCCACCCACCCACCCAAAATGTAAGCCTAGGACCGCCACTGCTCATACGTTCATGCGCAAAAATGTCTGGACATTTTTTAAACCATTTCACATTTCAAAAATAATTTTCCGGATTCGATAATTTTCTCAATTTATGACGTTCAAACTGTTGCTACTTTTATTCTTGAGATCCCTCCTCTGCAGTCAAAGATGGTGGCCAACATTTTTGGTCCTTCAAAGTGGAATTTCTCCATGAAATCGATTTGGAATCGCAACAATGATGTTTTAGACGTTTTACAAACCATTTGACACTTTGAGAACAATTTCCCGGATTTTATACTTCATCTTATTGAGGTTGTTTGAACTTTTACTCTTTTTATCCCTGGGGTTCCACGTTTGCTGTTTCAGTCAACGTTTTTTCGCCTTCAAACTGGATTTTCTCCTTGAAACCGAAATGGAATCGCAAAGTTGACCACATCTTTGGGCAAATTTCGAAGTTTCCCTGAAATTTGACATCAACGTTGGTTTTAACAGCATCAGAAGTGCGAAACACTTTGTATGCTGAACATAATCAACAGTTTAAATTATAAACATTGAATACAGCTAGGTATTTAAAACTACATAACAAATGTGTATCAGGTAGAAAATTCTATTTACAAATTTGAACGATTTTCAGTAGAGTTTTGTTGATTTTGTGTACCTGTTGTAATAGGTTTACAGTTTTGCAGCTTATTATATTGCAGTTTAAAGTAATTAAAGCATAATTATGATGTAATTTATTAATAATTTCTCCTATCTACGGATTACGCTAATTCACTCTAATAAAGTAGGGTCTGCGATCCAAAGAGCATCCTTACCAGTAATATTTGTGTAGTCGTGGAAGTCACATGTTTCCATCATTTTTGAAACACAAAAACCAGTAAAACTCTCATACATTTTCATTTCAATAACGTACCTACACTATAAATTTAACGTGCAGTGAAATTATGATTTCACAATAGGAGTTTATATGTAATATATGGGCATAGTTCCTCGCAGAGAACTATAATACACACTACTTCGAAACCAAGTCCTTTATAAACAGGACACGATACGTATGTTTGCATATCATTACATACGTTTATTTTTGATCTATGCCACTGTTCACATACATAAATAAGTAGTTATGAAAGCATGGATATCATCGAAGGTGTAGTCAGGACTTCGTAATATTCAAATACCATCTCCAAATGGTGATGATGATGGTTTTATTGGCATTTTTTGAGCAAACGGTACAAAATATCCTCACACGTTTTGACAAAGTACCTATTTGTCACACCCGATTAGATCAACGTTTTTTCAATAAATATTTGGTTTGAGCTTTTAGTAGGTACAAAGTAAGTAGTGTCCTATGCATCATGGGTTTTGTGAACAGTTAAAAAACACCTCGTAAATTTATCATTTCTTAAAGACAATATTTACAGTAATAATTTAATGAAAGAGTCCCAAAAGCTGACTGAGTGAAATTGTGAGGAGGTGTTAGGTGGTAACAAGGACATCGACAGGTTGGAAAATACGGCTTCCAAATAAATGCCGAAATTTAAATTTCAATTTTACTTCAACAACGGAGGTTTGGGTTTCAAATCGAGGCCCCTGGGGAACCCTAAAGGCCACATGAGGGCCGACCCTGTGGGATGTATGCTCATAGATTGGCTGGATTTCATGGCAACGTTTTCTCGTCTCATCGCTCGTTCCACGGCATCAAATATTCTCTCGACTTCAGCTTTGTTGGCGGTGCCTGGTGACCCTCCAACTCCTCCGGGGTTCCTGTAGCTCACCACGTGTTTGCTGGTGAACACTTCGTTCCTTTTGGTCGTCAGAAGTCGAGATCTGGGTTTGATTGTCGTCGCTGGAGGCCTGTGAGGTTTCTTGTGAGGTGGCGCTCCGTCAGGATCATCGTAGTTCACGTCTACTGCGACTTCTTCTTCGTCGTACGTGTCGAACGCTTCTTCGTGATCTTTATCCGTCAATGTGCTCGGATCAAAGTTAGGATCGTCTTCTTCGGATTCTTGAATCACTTGCTGCCCTTCAGGTGTCTTCACGTGGTGAAAGTGCTTGTGTTTCCCTGGATATTTTCGGTATATTTCGGGTGGAACGAGGAATTTGGTAGAGTGAACGTAATATTTAGGTTTGTTCTGGTGCGTTTCTTTTAATTTGTCGTAGAAATGGTGGTGATGGTGCTCGTCGGATCCCATGTTGAAGGTACTAGAAGACGTCGCTCCTCCAGGATGGCGGTGGTGCCCCGAACCGTAGTCTCTCATGGGCTGCCTGAACGTCTGCGGACGTCTGGATTTCATGGTAGGCGAAGGCGGTTTCCCTTCAGTCAGCGCGTACGCAGGTTGCACCTGTGAATGGGGCGGCCAGTGGGTTGTTTTCTGCTCTCCCCTGTATCCGTGGATGTCGTACGCGTCAGGCGACGCAGGTCCGGAGGGACCAGAAACGTCCGAAGGCTCCGAAGAATCTCCCGGTCCCGATGGCCCATCTGCAGGGCCGGAATCCTCATCCGCGGGTCCAGATGGACCATCTGAAGAATTCTCAGAAGAACCATTCTCTTCAGGAGACCTCAAATCATTAGGCCTCACATATTCATAATCACTGTCATAATCATGATCCGCCCCTCGTATATCACTACTGCCACTATCACGTTCTTCAGACTCTCTCGAATATTCACGACTTCCGCTTTCATCCTCATACGAGTAAGGAACCCTTCTTCTTTCTCTCTTCAAGTTTTTCACCAGAGTACTATTATCTTTCAAGCCCTCTTTCACCTTATTTTTCTTGCCACCAATATGGTAAAATTTTCATCATATTTCAACGGTTTCACTTTCGTATTCTTTATTTCTAATTGTGTCGAAGCTTTCACCATCGATGATATGGTCGAGTTCCCCAACCCATCTGTCACCTTGTCGTTCGGTTTTACAGGAAGAGTCTTATTATTAACTGGCTTTTTAAACTTCTGAGGAACGAAAACAGGAATATTAACGTTTGTTTTGTGAAACGTTCTCAGAGGAATAGCTCCAGTAATTTTACCAAGGCTCCCTGATGAGTTATGATCTTCAGCCTTTTCATTGCTACTGTTCGAAGGGTTTGGGTTTTGTGGAGGAGGCGTTTCACCCACAGCATGCTCCTGATTTCCATTGTCATCATCATTGTCAGATTCATATCCTTCCTCTTTACCGTGTTCTTCTCTCACGTCATCCTGTTCTTGTTCATCCCCTGAATCCTTATCGCTATCTTCCTGTTCATCTTCCGTATCCCCTTCATCATCATCCGGGCTTTTATCTGCGTTGTGTGCGTCATCCTCTTCCTTTGATTCTTCTTCATTTTCTTCCTCTTTCTCTTTGTCAGCGTTAGACTCCTCTCTGTCGTCGTCGCCGGCATTTTCCGTTTTTACACCACCTTCTGCAACCTAAGTACAAAAAAAACTCAATTACTGAAATTCACAAGCCCAATTTCATAAATAATTTATAACAATATGTAGAGCAGTGCCATAATCGTAGTTCTGGTAGAATAACTGATTTTATGTTTTAAAAACAAATAGGCTTATTGTAAAACACCAATGCTCCTGTTTGACAGTTTATTATAGTAGCAGTAGCAAATTAACTCCAAGATATCTACAATTTTGTTGTTCAAAAGCCTAAAATACAAGTGACAACATAATATTTGTATATGATAAATGATTTATTAATGACATTCTGATGTATGAATTAATAAAGTATCCAACGAGCCCATTTTTTAATAAAGTATTCTGACCATGGTGGAGACTTGTGTTTTCTAATCCTACCACCAACGAAATTGTTGGTATGAAGAAAACCACGAATTCCATAACAAGAAGTCAAATCAAAATTATGAACGACAACCAGACATCAAAGGGTAATTTTATTCCGTTTTTTATGGGCTTATTTCTTTATAGCCACAACTGTAGGTATGAACGTAGGTTGAAATCGTAGTTACATATTATTTGAAATGATGCACTACAGTACCTCGCTAAATTATCACTGATAAACAAATATCAACAGATGAGATATCTATAGAATTTTGGCGGTTGAATGGGATAATTGAAATAAAATAAGATGAAGCAGCCCTGACCAGTTTGCAGGGTGTCCCCAAAAAGAGTACCCTTGTAATAGTAAAGGAAATGTAATGCAAATGTATATATAAAAAAGCCTAAAAATCCAGTCGTTACCGATTGCTTCAAAACGGATTTTACAAAAAATTTATATTTCAAGATTTGCAGAGCCATTGCAATAGCCTAATTTTCTATAAAAACTCGCTAAAACTGCAAGTTATTACACAAATACGCAAGTTAATAATTTTCAAATCGAACTTTTATAATGATTTTGACAGCACAAATGTATCATTTCAAAAAACGCTGCAAATTTTACTTCCATTATTTCTATTTACATTCAAATAACTATTCTACGTAAATTAGACGTAGTCTGTGGAACATTATCTCAAGTCGGCACTTCGCGCTTCCATATATCGTAATTACATTAAAGATTGAAATACATGGGCTGCCGCCAGCCACGATGTCTAGCCAGGCTCTGCAGGGCGACCGCCTACCTACCCAATTTTTAAATGGTTAGCGAACGAATGGCCCTACATTAACTTGAATGGTCTTATTCGATTCAGGGAACTAATTTCTATCTGAATCAAACAAAAAACTAAACTATTTTTTCGACAACTTTTTAGATTTATATTTTTTTAAAGTTAATCCTTAAGAAAATATAATCCCTTAGGATTGGTTGGTCAAGATGACGAGTTCACTGTCACATCCTAAGCCGATGTTGATTTTTTTTAAACTTTGGTCCAGTAGTTTTGGGAAAAAGCTTCGTAAGGTGGACGGATGGAGTTTTTTTAATTTGATGTTTGGAGTCTACGTTTCTTGAAACGTGAACCAACAATGTTTGAAAGGTTCAAACATGTTTCTTCCTTGTCCAATCACAAAGGTTTTGCTGAAAATACGAGTAGTAAACCAAAATAATATCTCGGGAATGAGGTGACATAGAAACAAGCGCATTCTACACCAAATTTGGAAAGCTAAGAGGTTGATTTCGAAATGTTTCTTAACAAATCGAACCATTTCATAATAATCCCTTAATAAATGTAAGAAAACACGTGTTTCATTGTTGTTTTTAGTTAACTTCTTTAGAACGACTTCATTTGCCTTGACTTCATGTTTATAAAAACTTTTTTGTTCAGTATTAAATTTCCTAAAAAATTCACAATGGTTATCTTTTAGGGGCTGTCACCCTGTATAGCCACAATATACAAAAACATTTAAATTTAAAAATAAGCGACTGATCATAAAATGTCAACTGTTTACAAAATAACTGAATTACTCCAACTTACCGTGTGGTGAAAGCTTACAAGTCGTTATATCGCTTCTACAAGAATTCTACGTCTGCAAAAAGTAGCCATGTTCAATATAGTACATCTTCAAGCTATGCGGTTCATTTATATACAATTTTCATATAGGTATTCAAACATTTTAAATACCTTTATCAAAGCTTAAGTTGGGATTTAAAAGAAATGGTAGTGCACGAGGAAATTGAAGCAAGCGAATAAATAGGCTGATAAATGCACGTGTATTTAAAGCATAATTGCATGCGTAAAAATTATACATAATATACAAAAAAAATTTGATTTACGCCTAATTAAATTGTACAATGTAATTTATTGAAAGTAAAAACAAGTAAGTTCAATATGAGCATTTATAAAAATATATGTAAAAATACAAAGTACACAAAAATATCCTAGATGATTGCATATCATCATTGTACACTGCAACCTTCTCAATGGTGTTGGAACATTGAAATGATTGCTATCAGGTAACATAGTATAGTTGGTAACATGAAATATCACTTGATCAATTTAGACAAATAATGAAATGAAAATGGGAAGTAGGATGGTGAGAAGATGGAAGTAAAATGGGAAATGGCACCGTTGGGATGGTAAACGTTTTCGTGAGGTATTCACATAGTGTTTATGCAAAATTTGTACAGTGAAAATATTCCATTCAGCAAGCTACATTGGACTTCTTGAGAGAGGATTACAAGGATTGTGTGTACTGGTTTATTTTCGCTGGTTTACATACTTTAAACAACAACGTCACGTGTTGTTTATTGGGGAAAAAAAAATATTTACATGAGAAGCAAGGAAACAAATAGTATGGCGTTTATACAATGAAAAAATAAAAAAAAAGTTTCACTTCCCGTCAAGTATTACAAATAAATAAATATGGCAGTGTTTGGAGGCAAGGTAGCGTTATGTACAAACTGAGCCGGAGCTCTGTTTTTTGAAGCGATCAGACTATTTTTTGCTGAAGACGTAGTCTTGGCTTTGACTTACTCCGGAAGGATCATACTCGGCCCATTTGGTCAGGTCGATACGAGGAAGAATGCCGCTCTTGCAAGGAACGCGAGGGTTGCTGTGGAAGTAATTACAATCGTTATTAAGCGCTTAAAATATTCATAATTCGCGATGTGGGTTTATGATTAACTAGGTTTTATAATCATCCAGAAATGTGGCAACTTAAGGAAACATGGATTCCCAAGGATGCCCGACAGATTGTATCTACTAATCTAGTTAATTTTCTAGTTCTACAGCAAGGATATGTACATAAGTACATATTTAATGATATTTATAGTCAGTGTATATGATCATATCGAAAGAATATTTCGCTGATTTAGTGCAAGGCTGGTCTATGTCAGAACACAAATTTTCAAGAATTAAAATAATCTGGAAGCTTCTTAGGGTTTGGTTAAGGATAAAATTAACGTTCAGGATAAAAATGGGGTTTATACACTAAAATGGTCAAACTGGTAGGAAATTTATGGAACGAATAAAAGAGCATGAAAAGGATTTCAGAGACAACAAGGGTGATTCTGCCTTTGCAAGTCATCTTAATGAGTCCAATCATAGCTTATTTTTGATCTGACAAACAGGCAATATGTAGAATTTCCTCACTTTTGCCCAAAGGGAGGTATGTTGGATGTGCTAGAGAAATTCGAAATTTTTAAGAGTGATAGGTCAGGAAAATGTTTAAATGATGTTATTCCTAAAAATATTTGTTATTGGGTTCATTCTTGCAATAAGTTTGGCTCTTCCTCTCCATAATGTTACTGTTTGTGCCCCCTTTCACTTTGTAGGTAAGCCTTGAGCGGCATTGGTTGGTCCTCCCCGCCCCTTTCACATCCCTGATCCAATAGGATTCAATCTCCTTTCACTGATCCTATATAGGACGTGCTTTCTGTGATGTACCCTCAGATCATTTTTGTTACTGATGATGACCCAACCGTCGAAATCGATTCAACTGTGTAACTCTTTACTTTCGTGGAAATATAGACAACGTTCTATCTTACTCCGTTTTATTGAAATGGGTTTCCACAACTTCGTCGCGAGTGACTTAATCCGTATCAATGATTTATCAAAAATTAATTCGTTAATAGTAAATCTTAGTGTAATGATTTGCAGCGTTTTTTGGTTTATCATTCTACTTAGAAGTGTTCTTGTAAATAGACGGACTGGTGAAGCATTTGTGTTAATTTTCAATCGGTAGGTGCCCACATCTCTGTTTGTATATTCAGATTCTGGTATGCATCTTACGTAAATACGTCCTCTTGTTAGGTACAGATGTACTGGTAGTTTAGGTGTCTTTTTCATGTCCTGTTAGTAAGTGCCAACGAAAATCGCTTTGGAATATTTTCATTCAAAGGAAAATGCTGCTTCTGTATCAAAACAATTTATTTGTCAACAGTCGTTACCAGTTTTCCCTTTGGAAAACAAACTGGTTTGTTTCGCCTTGCATTCAACTCTCTTCGCCTGAATATTCGCGAACACGATAGACAGTCAACCGATTAAATCTAAATATGTTACAATACTTCCAAAATCGTATAGTTCATAGTCAAACTTCACAATCAATCTTGCAAACTGTGAACACATCTTCCGCCTTGCTTTCAGTTGAAATTTCACAAAATAAAGTTCGTGAAACTTGCACTGGTTATGGAAACAGGGTAGAAACATTTTCTGTACGCATGATATAAGCTATAGATATAGTCAGTATGATATAAATACAACTTACATTTCGTAGTCAGGAAGCACCATGGGGTACACTTGGATTGTGTCGATCAAGTCAGTGTTATCGCAGAGGACTCGTGACAACTTGATTTTCCGGATCTCTTGCAGTTGTTCTAAAACAGAAGAACCAAATCGATTATTTAATTTGGTTGATGGAAGATGTGAGTATAATAAAACGTTACAACCAACATCATGTACATATATTGGATGGCTCATGGCTGATCCAAAAATGGGTTTCCGTACAAGAATTTTCTTTAAAAATTAAAAGTCATTGAATTTCTCTTAGATAGGGAGGAAATAGAAACACATTCATATGTGGGATGTACAACGCATTCATTTGAAGTAGAACAGACTACGTGAAAGGTCAACACTCTCAGGGTGAAAGTTACCTGTTGCGTTACCAAGACATCGAATATCTAAAACTTGGATTAATTCGTTGGTAAATGCATTAGTGAATCACTATTTGCTTCACAGAATATTTTATCATGTAGGTATACAGGGTGTCTAGTAAAATCATGGGACAAACTCAGGGAATCGATTCTACGTTTAATTTGTCAAGTTAGTTTCGTATTCTACATGATTTTTCACGCTGAATCGAATGGTGATACTCACTCCCAATCCTCTCAGGCAATCCCAAAAGGACGTATCGGGTCTCGGGTTTCAACAGGCATTCTGCGTTATCATTTTTTATTAACTACAGTAGGTTTTCAAAATGCACGATTCAGCGTGAAAAATCATGTAGAATACGAAACTAACTTGACCTGAACCGCTAAGTTTTGGAATCATGAAAAACTCGATTTTCCTTTAAAAAAAACACGTTTTCGTTCATTCAAACTCATTTTTCTCCTAGAAAAAGACGTCCAAACATAAAAACGAGTATACCGTTGGAAAGCTGAGTGTTTGGGCAAAGTTTTTCTCGAAGAGTGCCCGACGAAAAACCTCCCTACAGATAGCAAAAAAACGAAAGAAAAACGATGATTTTAAAAAAATTTTCAAACCTTGAACTTTGGCCTTTTTTTTTCACCAATAAGGTCTGGCTAAAAAAATTAAATTTTATATCAGGGTAATAGGAAATTTCGTGGTCTTTCCAATGGTCACCTTATTTTCTCGTTTAGACCAAAATTAAGGGAGGTACGGCTGTTTTAGTGAGACAAGGTCTTAAAAGTAAAAAAATCTTGGAAATTAAATTGCGGGAAAACGAAGCCTCTAATCGAAAAATGCTACGAGACACTTTCGATTGCAAATTAAACGTGGATTTGATTCCCTGAATTTGTCCCATAAGTTTACTAGACACCCTGTATATTAAACAAAATCGGACACTTGAGAAAATCACCCAGGTTCGAGACAAGACTCCTGCACCATCGGCGTTGCATTGTAACCAAAACAACTATCATCATTAGCTTCTCCGGCTGGTTCGTAAGTTCCGTCGCTGATCTCGCTAATGGTGCACTATGATAACTTGACTCTTCCAGACCCCAGCAAAAAAACATTAAAAATATCTTCGTTCAATTATCAATGCATCGACAAATATTTTGTGATAGACGCCATGTATTTTCTTTCCTTAAACCTCCAATCTTTCTTACTTTTATCGTTTCATTAGCTAATTCCATCGTTTTCTCGTAACTTGAAATTATTGTAATATACATTATACATATATGCTTATTAGAACAATATATAAATGATTGATGTAGAAATTTAAATTTTAGAATTGAAAGGTTGGTGAGGTACCATTACATCAAGTTCATATGCTCCTACGAGGTAATAGGCGATTTCATTTTATTTAGGTTTATTTCAAGCTACAGTCGAATTGAGACTACTAACGTAATCATTTCGAGGAAAAAGTCCCGTTTTACCCGTCACTGGCTGAAAGAATTCAGAAATTTGAATTGGCGCCTGTAACTTATGAAGATTTAAGATTCAGTGGCAATACTATCAATGAATTCTTAAAATCCCTAGGCTACTCCGTTATTAGTCCGTAGAGAACATTTAAAGTTACTGTTTTGATGTCTCAACTGTCGGAATAGTCAAGGCAATAATTGTCTCACAATCTTTCAATTATTGAAACCGCGCTAATAGGGTAATGGTTATTTGAAAGTAGTGGCTAGGAGTAAAAGAAAAGAAATCGATCGATTTGACGCTAAAAATCCATAGATTTGACACTAGCATTCATGGTGGCGATCACATGTATTACTTTTTGACGTTTAGGCTCAAGCGCCGAATATTCAAAAGTTGATTAATTGTAGAAGATTAAAACTCGTCAAAACTGGGTTAAAAATAGTATTTTATGTTTCTTAAAGAGTTTCTAACGGAAACACTTAAATTTTCAACCGCACTCATGTATCCAATCCAACCGCTTCCCACTCTTTTGCAACTTTGAGGGCCATTCAGTTAAGGATAAACTGTTTTCAACATTCAACCTTACTACTTTTTTTCAAATTTGTATTGTTATCATGACGATAAAACGAATAAGAGCGAATCTCCGTCACAGGTGTGAGAGAAGTATTGAAAAAAACGTTTACCTGGGGTGAACGAGGAAGGTTGGTTGGGGAGCTCGTACCAGAAGCGGTCACCACGCCTGACGTAGCTCATCTGCGTCGCGATGATACACGCGAACGTTGAACCAATTAAACTTCCCGGCAGAGGTTTTTCAGACACGCCTCCAGACCAAAGATCGACATCCCACGTGTTCCTGTAAAATTCGTTAATGATCAGTAACCGTTTCTATAAAATCGGCTGTAATTATATTTTGAGCGACTGTACCACATTTGAATATTGAAACTTTGTGTTTCGAGTGACTGAAAAGACTTATCGTATCTGAATTGGCCTAAATTGAAGAAGAGAGTAGCAATCATCTTGACGTGTTTGATCTCATACACTCAGGTTTCAGCTTTTCAAGTTATTGCTGAAGCATCGTTAATGTCACGATCGAAACGGTTTAATGTAAAATTACTTGAATGTATGCTATTTACATTCATAAAAATGTAACTATTTTCATCACATCTTTTAAAAATAGATGCGCTCAATTTGGGTATTAACGCATGATGACAACTTAGTAAAAAGTTTGAATTAGTAGGCGTTTTGTGGATATATTATAATGGTACAAATGATATCTGAAATGTTTACCAAGAATCTTTGTCACATACAATATCAGAGCAAGACTGTTTCAAATATCCTCCTAGATCAGTTTTAACTGCGTAATGAATTTAAAGAATAAAACAATCTTGATGCTTACTCGAGAAGTGAAGAAATCATTTCCTTTGCGAGTTGGTAACAGAACAATTAGGTCTGCATTAGACAATACAATTTCTAGATCTTATATATAACCATTTTTTACTAAAAAGTCTGCTTGGCTAGTCTTCAAAAATTATATAGAGAATTAAAATAAACTCCTTCAAAAAAAGGTAGCCATCAAAACCCTGATTCAACTATTCGAAATGGGGAAGGGATTGTATCTAAAACTACTTCTCCGATACAGTAATCAGCCAAGTTGATTGTGGAACACAGTTTCCTCTTCTAGGTAACTTTTGCATATAGATAGTTTCAAATATTGAGGACAAATACGAAAGATAATGAAAATTATAAATGATATTGATATGCATTGATATCTGTTTTTCCCGACCACTTGCTTCAAACTCGAACAGCTACAACCTGAAAATTTATGCTTGGTGGATTTTTTATTTGCCTATGAGGTGAGTGGAATATGATTTCTGAGCGATGATCCACACAGAAGACCATCTACAGCCTGATCCGCGCATTAACTGAAAATTTCGTTAAAATTGTATGAAAACTGTAGACTTTTAACAAGGATCAGCAGGCACTCGCACTGAGCTACGCTGGCTAATAAGAAAGTCCGTGTTAACTGGTGATTGTATTTATTGTGCGAACGTGATTTAGATTGCAGCCAAGAATGGGTCTATGATAATAAGTGCAGTTCAATAGATCATTAATCTAGTATGTAGGAAGGGTTCGTTATACGATGAGAGGATACTCAGTACTCGCCTTGTCTCAGTCCTCTTTCAACAAGTTATGGACTTGACTAAAAATTACCTATATCCCATAGTAGGAACACCACAAATTAAAAGACGTGGTGGACTAGTACCTAGATGTCGTCAACTCCTAATAAGTAGCACATCCCATAAAAACCTGGCACCGCCACGTGGTCCATGCCGGGAACACTCATAGAGTCTGGCTAACACCAGAAGGGACAGGAGGGTCCGCTGTATCATCAAGAAAGAGCGGTGGGAAACGAACTACTGAGGCATCCGTTAATTCCTGCCATGTTGTAATGGTCCATAATGGAACCAGAACCAATCCACCCCACTCTGATACAGCAGGCACACGCACTGACAGACACGAAACGAAGGTTGCTCAAAATGGCTTAAAACGCAAAATGCTAGTGCATCTTTTTATTTTGGAGAATAATTTTTTGATCCATCGAAAGTGAAAGCAAAGCTTCCGCTAAAGGGAGAAAATAGCAAAGAAAAAGAAAAGTTGACTTCTTTAAGAACTTGCTAGAATCGCGAGTAGCAGCCCTTTGGGTCAACACAGACCATGGTTCCATTCACTAAGTATTGCCTATTCGTCCTAGGAAAACGGACGAGGCATCCGTCACCCATTACCGTCAAAAATTGTTTCTGCAACTTACTGGTAGATCGACTGGTAACGGTGAACGGTCGAGTTAGGCATGCTTCCGAAGAGTTCTTCAAAGTCTTCAAAAGTTTGCAGTCCACAGAATTTCCTGTAATTCAAACATTTTAATTATCAGAATATAATCATGCAATTCCGCCAAGTCCTTTCAAGTCCTGTTCAAATCACTTCACGTGTTAATCGTGGTACGTTTATTTACATAGGATAATTCAATATAACAGTTATTGTTTTTCAGTTTGCCTCTACCAAGCACGTACTTCATTTATCGTATCTGAACTTGGGTGATTAGCTAATTTCGTTGTCTTTCTCCTAGGCTAAAATGTTTTTTGAGTATCAAAATTATCGAGTAGGAACGTTTCTAAAGTCTATAGTTTTGGTTTATTATTATCAATCTTTGAATTATTTTAAGCTGGTTCTACGATTTCTGTATCAATGCAACACCAAAAGTGAATAAGTAATGAGAAGAGAAAATTATAAAATGAAACAAACAAAAATTTCGTAATTGTTATGAAAATCTTGTTATAAAGAATCGAGTCTCAGCTAATTCTTATTATGCTTCAATAAAACTTTAATCGTATAAAACTAGCGATGGAGCAGTTACCTGAAATACATGTATCCAGGTACTCCGAACTCTCTTCCTCTCTGCATGTTGAAAGCGACCAAATCAAGACCGAAGTGGTGTCCAGGTTTTTTGAGCAAGTGGTTGGTAACCTTTTGACGTAAAAAAATAAGACATTATTGACTTAGTAAGAACAAATGCGCGGAAGATGACGATTATCAAATAGAATTCTAGATGGCTGGATTGGAACTACTCAGGAAGCTATGAAATTTCTACACAGTGCCATATTTTTACCATGGCTATCATAAATCCAGGAGCTGAATCTCTTAATTTGGAGCGTTATATCTGTTTATTCATGTAGAGACGTTTCGTCCCGCAGCGGGGACTTCCTCAGTCTAACTATGTGTAACAACTAGCATACTTGAGGCATTGACATGTTGGTGGCACCACACATATATTGTTGTTATTGACACTCATTCAGTGAAATTAATTTAAGCTGCAGCTCCTCTCCCCTTTTTGATTTTAAAACAGTTATTTATGTAATTGACGTAGTTGTGAATTAACAACTGAGCAATAGATACCATGACCAACTTGAATACATGGACAGGCAGGAGTGGAAAGCTTAACAAAAAATACAGAGCTAAGAGTAACCAACAACAATATATGTGTGGTGCCACCAACATGTCAATGCCTCAAGTATGCTAGTTGTTACACATAGTTAGACTGAGGAAGTCCCCGCTGCGGGACGAAACGTCTCTACATGAATAAACAGATATAACGCTCCAAATTAAGAGATTCGGAATGAATGTGGTCACTCCACTACCCACACCCACTAATAAATCCAGGAGCATGTGTTATTTCGGTATGGTTTTGCGGCAAATTATTCGTAAACAAGCTTTTGTATCAAGCAGAGTTGAAACGCTAGTATTAGAATGACCTGAAACCATAAGACACAGATCGTAACTAAATCTGCTGAATAGTGATCTCATACACTCAAAAGCTCCTAAAATAGCTCCTATTCAGCTTCTGAAACAGTCCGAATTCTACCCATCAAAACTCCTATTGTTTCCCGTTTAGGACCTATTCTGAGCTTAGGCTGACTACAAACCGGTCAAGGAGTTATTAAAAGCTTACCTCATACCCATAATTTCAACAGAAACATCACAATTTCGAAATACTTTAAGCTACTATTCCGCAGATTGAGGGTCTACTCTCTCCTTAAGTGAGAGTCCTTATCCAGGATAGAATTCCAAAGGAATACAAAATAGTAATGGGATAGTGCCAATCCCACAATCATTAAAATTGAAGGAATGGTGATGTTAAGCGAAAACTACTTTTGCCTCATCAATGCAATAGTAATTTTGATTACTTGGAAAATTAATTGCACAGTCGCTGATTACTCTTAGTAATGAGAATGCTCATTTCAATCCTTCAAAATTAATTCGAATTCGTAATGGAATTCCATTTTTAACAGCTCAGGTACTAAGACACGGGATACGCTCATGTTTTTCAAGCAGAACAAAAAATAGGTATAATAGTATTGCTGGGAAAATTGTACTTCTTGGGTAATCGAGTCATCCATAGCTTGGGCCACTTGGTTCATCAAACCCATGAGATATTCATCCATTACTCCGGCACGATACAAATCATAAGGTCTTCTGATAAGATCGGACAATCTCTTTGACGCTGAAACATTAAAAAATCATCATGAAATCCCTAGATAATTGTGCAGGTTGCCTACTACATGGGTTTAGTATTTAAATCTATTGGGTGTAATTGGAAATTGTAATAAGCGTGAAGATAGTGGAGGAAGGAAAATTATTCGAATGCACCTCCATCTTTTCTTGAGTGAATCCCTTCATCAATATTTGGTTGATTCTCCATTAACGTACGAGGGTCATTCAGAAAGTAAGGTTACAAACTCTCTGGGAGGTGCTAGGGGGGTTCCTAGTAGTCACAATAAGCACCCGCCCGCATCAGTCCGTTACGAAATGTCGTCACAACAGCCTACTCCGTCAACCTCTGCAGGGACCGTTCGCTCCACCTACAGCCGATGCGAAATTCGGGCGGTCATCAAATCTCGATTGTGACTGGGGACGAAACGTGGGTTTGTCACTATACCCCAGAGTCAAAAAGGCAGTCCCTGCAATGGCGCCATACTCACTCCCCGTCAGCAAAAAATTCAAGGTTCAGCCCTCGGAGCGGAAGATCATGGCATCAGTGTTTTGGGACAGAAAAGGGGTGTTGTTGGTGGATTTCATGGTCAGGGGAACCACCATTAATGCTGATGCGTATTGTGAGACCCTTAAAAAATTGAGGAAAAAAATCAAAGACAAAAGGAGGGGAATGCTGACTCGTGGTGTGTCCCTTCTTCTGCTCGCCAGACCCAGGACCTGCTTGTGTCGTTTGGATGGGATGTTGTGACCCATCCACCATATTCACCGGACTTGGCGCCTTCAGACTTCCACCTTTTCACCAAATTGAAGGAGTTCTTGGGTGGAAAACGTTTTTCCAACGACGAGGAGGTGAAGGAAACTGTCGAGAAGTGGTTTTTGGAGTTGGAGCGAAGTGTGTATGACGAGGGCATAAAAAAGCTGGTGCCCAGGCTGAAGAAATGTGTTGAAGTTGGTGGCGATTATGTAGAAAAATAAGGACATATTTTGCTACATTTCCTCAAAATTTGAATAAAATATACGCATTTTTCGATTTTTACCAGCAGTTGTAACCTTACTTTCTGGATGACCCTCGTATACATATCTAGCAATTTCTCAGACTATAAACGTATAACAGCCTGGGAACGAAATCACAAGTTCCACTCACCAATAAATTTATGAGCTTTACTCCATCTTTCAACGGCTGTCGGCAGCAGCGAGTGACCGAATCTGAATGCGGCGGCACTGAAAGCGTCAATTATGTTGGGGTTGATGTTTGGGTCATACCCGTCCCAGTATCCCTGCAACAATTGAATAATTAAACATGCTGTAATATGCAAATCAAATCACGATTGTTATTGATCAAAATAAAGACTTATTTTGGCTTGGATGTCATATACGAACCTCTTTTTCGAGGACCAGACCGAATTTCTCCATTACTTCTTTTCCAAGGACGATGGGCAGGAACTCGTTGTATGTGATGTGTTGGATTTCAGCAATAACAATGCGTCTAGCCTCCTAGAATCACATCAAAAGACGAATTACAGGACTTTTGGAATTTTAAGACAGTATATATGAAAATACACGAAGATGTTGAGCCTATTTAATTATTGTTGAGCAAGCGAGGTGACTGACCTCCATCAATGATTTCAAGTGATGGTAATCCTTGGGGTCCCTTGTCAACACGTACTCTACAGGATCCATCAGAGAATCAATGCAGCAATTTGAAAATTCGAACTAGTAATGTTGATGTTGTTAAGAAATATATTCAAATGTCCCTGGTAGCTTCAATAAGGAGGTGATAGAATGGACTAGTTGCTCCTTCCAAGGGCAGATGCGATATGCCTGCAGTTCTTGGAGGACACGCCAGAAACTAAAAATCTTCAGGGTCCAATGGCTTACAGTCTTAAGAAAGGGGGAGAAGGACCGCAATATGCAGGGTACGGGTAAATAGTGATTTTAATGAGTATTATTTGGAACGTATAGCAGATTTTGCCTGTGACTAGGGACAGTGCGTGGGAAAGGGATGTCAGGGCACTCTGAGTGTTCGTTACCTACCCCGCTCTGCTAACATATACCAAGGAGGTGATGGAATGTACCTGTTACACTTCCATGGAGGGTAATGCATACCCTAAGAGCTATACAGCTTCAGGTTTATGCTCAGGGTTAGCTGTTCCAAAAAACGAGAAGAGGGAACTATAGATATACATCGCAAAGCATACTCCTAAAAGATTTCTTACTCCTTTACTGAACATGAATTTATCGCATGCCAGGAGCGGTACCGATTACCTAAAGCTGGCCATTCACTAGCGCTCCATCCAGTTGAATGGCGTGATACCACGCCAAAATAGTTATGTGAGTGGGAAATAACGCCGCGATTTCGATGGATATCCTACCAGTCCAAAATCCACCGCGCCACGCCGTTCGGCGGGCCCGCCAAACTCAAGTGAATGGGGAATCCTCGCAGCCAACCGCGACGGGATTCACCATTCATTACCGCGCCAACGCTCCAAACGCGCCAAAAATCTTTGTCGTCCATCCTCTTGGCTAAAAATCCGAGGGTATCCACGATACTTTCATGAGGGTTCACGAAACGTACATTTCCTCATCCGAGCATCTTTTTTACGATCAGGAGAGATACTGAACGAAGTACTAGGAGGTACGACTCCTCATCCGTCCTCAAATAAGTCCTCCAATCAGCAGGTTCAAGTCCCAGTTCGTTCAATAAGTTCAAATGAGTAAGCTGGACTCTCTTGGGCAGTCATTGTTTCACCCATTTACGTTTCGGTTTTTTCTTTTTGATGCAGAGGCAAATAGCTGCGTAGTACAGAAGCAAATTTTCTTCCATGACAACAGATTGTAGAAAAGCGGAACAACACTTTCCCTTCGGAGGTCAGATCAACATTGGAACGATGGCGTGGCTTGATAGTGAATGGGGTAGTAAATTTCCGACATTTTCGCCCCGCGCCATTCGGCCCGACGAATGACGCGCCATGCCATTTGGAGCGCTAGTGAATGACCAGCTTAAGAATTCTTCTACGATGCCGATACCGTCAAAGAATAATCTCCAATATGAATTGAGGAGTTACGCATAGTTTACCCTTAAATTTGATCAATCCTACGAGGTGGACTCACGAAAATGTCAACATCCTTCAACAAGCTGAACTCAAGCGGAACTCTGCCAAGTTTTATAGATATTACATATTACTTACTTGGAATAAGGTCTCGTCGTCCCAATGAGGGTTGATCTTGGCGAGCTCTTTTGCTATCCTGTTGTGTTCTCTAGCCATGATGGTGTGCATGCAAGCCAACACAAGCTGCTCGTTGACACGTATTTCACCTGTGAAAAGAATATGTTACCACAAAAATGTTTAGACTCCTAGAATTCAGTTTTCATCGAATATCTGTTCAATTTAGCTCTAATAACTAGAGTTACGTTAATGAACAATTATAGTGCATTTTCTAACAAGAAATGAAATCTTACAGTGAAGGTGTTAGGTTCATATACCTACTTTATCACTGATCCATTGTACAGAACTAGAAAGAAATATTAGCATTAATTCAAACCAGAGAAACACAATTTCGGCACGTGATAAGCAACCCACAGATAGGTTAGAATAAGTAAAGAAGATCAATGCTCACGTAATTCCACTTGGATTTTAAAATGCAGAGGAAACCAGCATTTCCTAATCTTATAACATGCTTCATAACGAACCCTTACACTAGGTTCCTTTTAGTAATAGATGAAAAATTGTAGATAACTGTTTCATGATCAAGTTTAAAATAGTACAATTATAGATTTATTAATCAACTAATCAATTGTTGAATGTTCACCTATTCATTTTATTAGATAAGAGATTCCTATATTTTGAGTTGAATGGATTAATATTCAACACATCAACGTTCTAGAAATGATTTTCAGTAATTAGCCTCAAACGTTCTTTAAAAATGATGAGTACGAAAAGCTTTGGGAATCCTCAAACTGCGTTTTGGACCGAAAGAGTAGAGGGTAATTATTTGGCAAAAACTTCTCCAACAAACAAAAATGAAGTTGGGTTGTTTGGTGTAGTGTGCTGAGTTTATGAGGAATCAGCATGAAATGTTCTGTAATTATGTAACGTGCAGAAATAAGGAAAGTGCGAAATACCGTAGAGGTTTTATGTAGTTCTTTAGTGGTACTTGCTAAAAACAGTTCAAAGAGTTTTTGACAACTGCATTTGTTTCTGCCTAATTGTCTAGGTGGTTTAATACACGGCAAAAGTTGTAAATCAGTAAATTTTTGCCCGATTTTGGAATTTCAAATCGCAAAATGAACCGTTGAAAGTTGATTATTGTGGTACTCGCCCTATCACAATTAGAAAGCTTGTTCCAGGCATTTTACTTGGTCCATTTTGACGGGGCAATTAAGTTAAACTTTTGACAGATAAATTTAAACCTTCGACAGATAGATTTCAACTATTGACAGATTTAATTAGAAATTTAATCTTTTGACGAATGGACTTCAACTTTGGACAGATAGATTTCAACTTCAAGCGAAACGAAGAAAGAAATAAGAAAATTAACCAAATCACAAAATTAACGAGTTCTGAAAACGAATTTCACAATGGGAGGACGCTGAGCCATTGGGACGCCTCTCTTGTCCTTCGAATGGTTCTTTAATTAGAAATTTAATCTTTTGACGAATGGACTTCAACTTTGGACTAATAGATTTCAACTTCAAGCGAAATTAATTGGACGTCCAGCTGCTGCGGATGATAAAGTTAAAAACATATCCATGACGTAATTGCAACAGTCATTTTGAGTTAAGGAGGCCACACTTAGCAATATAACGTCCACCAGTTGATGTTCCCCTTCATATCCCAAAATGTCTCTGGCTTTGTTCTTGAGCTTCGAGAATGCTTTCTCACATGTATTAAACATTGGAGAATACGGTGGTAAGAAAGTCACTTCATTTGAGATGAACGCAGAAGCTCTTAAAATTTGGTAGCCCTATGAATTTGAGCATTATCCATGATCAGCATTGGGTTTAGTGCTGAAGTAGCAAGTGCTTCAATAGCAAGAACGCAGCCGTGAAATCGCTAATATGTGTAAATAGTTGAAATGGTTTTGTCCAAAGTTGAAGTCCATTTGTCGAAGATTTAAATGTATCCGTCAAAAGTTTAAATATATTTGTCAAAAGTTTAACTTTATGTGCCAATACTATATACGTCTGAAAACGGAAAATTCAGAGGTAACTAGAAAATAATCTACATTAATCTAGCTTCAATTATAGGATTTTTTAACAATCATATCAATTTCGCAAATCATACCATACACTTGCTCCGCTCCAAATTACTTATTGCTGTCCAAAACGAAATCAAGAAGTTCCAAACACAATTGACAAGAACTGTCAGCTAAACGTAGAAAATACAATCAATCGAAAATCACAAACAATTCGAGTCATTTAATAAACTCTTGAGGGTCTTACCAGCTTCAAAACAATATTCGGACCCGTTGGCACGTGTGCATCCTTCTTCTGGAACGTCCAACTTCAAGGGCAGCAGCTCTTTGAGTCCGAACTCGGAGAAAACGGGGTTCATCCTGAGGAGACCGCTGTATCCTGAGCGCAAATGCCGGCCGAACTGCTCCGTCACTCCGTAGACGGTGTTACCATCAATTACTCCAGTCAGAGTGTTGTAAGGAACTTTCGAACCTAAGAATAATAACATTGTTAGTTTTTAATACTGAAAATCCCAAAGCCCCGGGAAATGAACAATAAGCAAAAAGTACAAAAAACGCTGCAAATTCTTTCACTGGGGTTTATTATTCAATTGGGTTGCGTTCATGATTTGAATTTCTACTAAGCTTTGGAGTGTGCGTGTTTCACAGGTGATAGAGCGATTATTGAATTTCAGGAGATATGCATAGAGCACGTAAATCTGTTCTCATCCAAAATACCTATTTGGATTGATCAGTTAATCATATTTGTGTGCCTCCTGAAATTCAATAACTCTATCACTCCAAAGCTCAGTAGAAATTCAAATCATGAACGCAAGCCAATTGAATAATAAACCCCAGTGAAAGAATTTGCAAGCGTTTTTTTAATGGTTATCAGAATACTTCAACCCGTGTATCGGCTATAAACCCTTTCAGGAGTTCACTTCAGTATCCACGTTCACTACATCACTAGGTTACTGCAATCAAAACGAAAACAATAATAAACCAAAATAACGCAAATGTTGGCACCGTAAATCGGGCCATACATCGGGAATGGTTTGAGCTACGCACCTGGGGAAGGGCTCATTCGATTCCTCATAGAAATTTCTTCAAAAAAAGTCCAAATTTAGGCCGCTTTGACTTTTTTTTGAGGTTTTTAGAGATTTCACAAAACTTTGACAACCTTTAAAGGGCACTTTAAATTAAGTGAGAGTGCTGGCTAAAGAATTGGGGCGTTGTCGGACCAACATTGATTCTTCTTGAAAATTTCAGATTTTTTGCTCCAGCCGTTTGGGAGAAATCGTGCGTATGGCGTACTTCGGACGGACGGAAAAATTTTATTGCAGATTTGGATTCTACACCCTTTGAAACGTAAACCATGAACATTTCAGGGGGGGGCTAAAATTTTTTCTTTCCAAGAGCGATTACAATGGTTTATTATTGAATAATAAACCAAAATTCGGAAACTAATCAACTAGGAACCGCTCAAGCTTCTCGGGAAGACAGTGCTGAAGTGATATCCAAACAGTGTAAAACTATTTACTTGATTACCTGTGGTTTGTATACAGGAATAAAATTGAATCTATCTCTAATGATAGTTATTTATTTTAATGCTCAATCCTAGCCGTCACTATTCTATCATCTAATGTGATCTAGGATAATTGTTTCTACTGATAAAAATACCCCAAGACCCATAGATAGAATATTTTAAAAAAGTGTTAAATTATATTCCTCCCAAATTTTAATCTCTAACCGCTTTCAAAAATGGCATTTTCCTAGCTACCGAAATGTGCATAACTTTTTGTTTCAATAGTGGCTTTTTTCCATTTTGTACTACTTAACATTTCGTGACAAAAATAACTCCGATGTTGAAGACTAAACGTTACTGAAGTTAAAATAACTTATCAACCCTTCTCAGTCTCATATTCGGAAAAATCGTTCTACCCAAGTTGAAAAGCTTGTGAATGATCGCTTTTGTACTTCCAAGGAAAACATTGTTTCTTCCATACAAATCATGTATCTTCTCTTAGGATTATTCAAACTCAACATCAATTGAGGAGCTTACTTTCAAACAGGCACATATCCATTCCGACAAAATGTCAAAAAAAAAAAAAAAAAAAAAAGCACGATTGGCAGATTAGATGGAGTTTCGTTTTCTGCAGACTTCATCAGTCTTATCGGTCATAAATGTGTGAGTTCTGGAAGGACATGGTAAAGTGCCTCAGAATCCTTTCAATTTTCTCCAAAACACGAGGCTCCTATATCCATTTTCACTTTTTTATCCTTTTTTTCACTAATTAAATTGATCAAAACAATGGATATGAAAAAGAAATAATTCATTCTCCATTCTGTAGTTTTTATTAAAAACTTTACCTGACTCCATTTAAATTTGTCAATTGCCCATCTACAAGTCTCGTGTAAATATTCAATGTCAAGACGAAGGCGCAATGCTTCTTTTTGGATATGTGCCTTTTTGAAAACTCACGACTTATCGACTGACGAAATTCGGAGGATATGTGCCATTTCGTTTGCAAGGCACTGTTAAAAATGAAGGGGACGGATTTGTTACCTTTTGATGCAAAAACATAACTTTAGCCCCGGAATTGACGTGGATGTTTTCTGTTTTGTTCGGAAATGATAAGGGGATCTGATTCAACTCATATTCAGAGATAGAAAATTGAGAAAAAAACGTTTTCTCCCAGATTTGGATATGTGCCTTTTTGAAAGTAAGCTCCTCATCTATAGTTTCACTATTTTCTGTCTGATATAACTATGATGTTAAAGTTTGAAATTACAAAATATGGGTCCAACCTGACCTAAAGCATGTACAATGCTTTATTATATCAACCGCTAAGGATACAGAGGACGTGCATCGTCTGTGAGTGTTCGGGCTTAGGAGTTCCTAATAAGTCTTGAGGAAATTATGTTCTCATGCATGTGACAATGGTAATCCCTTCAATATGAGAAATGCTAACCCGCTTAGCTAGGGTGTTGTGCGCGCATAGTATACGTCAGCTATACAAGGCTGGGCGGGTGTGGACTGGGCCCACCCCCCCGCCTTCCGTAATCCGCGAGCAGTCTTGCAATGTAGACTGGGCCCGCAGTTATGTTCGGGCAGAGAGGGTGCATCCTATTAGAAATCGACGGCTTCAAATACAAAGAACGCTGCAAATTCTTTCACTGGGGTTTATTATTCAATTGGCTTGCGTTCATGATTTGAATTTCCACTAAGCTTTGGAGTGTGCGTGTTTCCAGGATAGAGCGATTATCGAATTTCAGGAGGCACACAAATATGATCAACTGATCAATCCAAATGGGTGTTTTGGTTGAGAACAGATTTACGCGCTCCATGCATATCTCCTGAAATTCAATAATCGCTCTATCCTGTGAAAAACGAACAGTCCAAAGCTTAGTAGAAATTCAATTCATGAACGCAAGCCGATTAAATAATAAACCCCAGTGAAAGAATTTGCAGCGTTTTTTTATTGAACCTCAACACCCCCCCCCCCCCACAATAAAAACATCTATAATTTATCAAGTCCTTTGGCACTCGTATTGCGTTAAAACTTCCCCAAATCCAAGTTTAAACGATGTAGCCAAAGGTAGACAGATGTAGAGGGGGCACACAAATATGATCAACTGATCAATCCAAATAGGTATTTTGGTCGAGAACCGATTTACGTGGTCTATGCATATCTCCTGAAATTCAATAATCGCTCTATCACCTGTAAAACACGCACACTCCGAAGCTTAGTAGAAATTCAAATCATGAACGCAAGCCGATTGAATAATAAACCCCGGTGAAAGAATTTGCAGCGTTTTTTATTGCAGATTCGGATTCTACACCCTTTGAAACGTAAACCATGAAATTTTCAAGGGGGTTAGCATTTTTTTTTCCAGAGCGATTACAATGGTTTATTATTGAATAATAAACCAAAACCAGATGTCTCCTATCGATATAGGTAAACGCTTTTGATGTGTATTCGAATGTGTTCTGTCTATTTTGCTGGGTTGGATGCTGCTACGCTCGCATGTCAAAAACAAAGAATATCCTATATCAATCCTTCTAGTAAAGTGTAGATCAGTTTACCCTAGTTTTATTGGAATTTCAGAGAGAAATCTTAGATAAATCCATAGTACAGAATCCACACCGTCCACCAAGAACACACACCCGAAAACGGCAGCAATTCATCGACCAACACCTCCATAAATACCTCTCTAGTGGCCTGTCTAGAGGTGGTTTTGTATTATTAGTTAGCACCCACTACAGCCCTTTGTAATTATAACTTGAACTTATTGACAAGTATTTGTGATCTATCACTACGCAATGTGATCTATCACTCTCCAAAATTACAAAACTTTCAATTGATGTATTAACGAGCGAATTTTGGAAAAAGAAAAACGAACCCTTACTATGCATCTGTTTCACCTCACTTTCGCTGAACCTCCCATGGGTATACCAGTATCAAACTCCCTTTCGGTATTTGACTGATTACGAAGCTCTATGGCTACGTCCACCAGTATCCAAGCTCCCGGAGTCAGCGTATGTCTCACCAGAAACAGCCGAATCGCACCTTAGAGAGTACCTTTTAACACGCTACCCTGAAGCAACTTATATATACACAGACGGGTCTATCCATCACGGCAAAGTAGGATGTGCTGTTTATGCACCATCTGCAAATGAACTTCATAGATATCGTCTATGGGACCATGCTTCGATATACTCAGCCGAGGCATTTGCAATATACGAAGGTCTCAAGCTAGTTTCTCGCACAACGCCGAACTCAGCTGTCCTAATAACCGACTCTCAGTCTGTCTTATCTAAGCTCCGATCGACTAACCCGTGGACGAGAATGGGGAAACTCGAAATGGAAATCAGGAAGCTACTGCTTGAACTAAAAGAAACGACATTCTCATCAGATTTTTATGGGTCAGAAGCCACAAGGGAATTATAGGCAACGATATCGCCGATCACAACGCCAGAAGAGCGGCCTCCCTCGCAAATCCTCCTAACATAACGGCATGTTTCCCTCCTACAGACCTAAAAAAGAACGCCGGGGCCGAGCTAACATCCAAATGGCGCGCAAAACACCAAACCTACCATGCAGGACGACGATATGCCCGCGTCTTCCCTCCCTCCCGACATAGCGATCTATGTCAGTTTTGTAATATTGGCGAAGACGAAATCCATATCATTATGGAATGCCCAAAGTATGCGACAAACCGCACCAAGCTCTTTGACATGGTGTCGAAAGTTTTACCCCAGCCCTTCGATCTCGACCTGATTCTACAACTTCAAGACGTCACTATCTATGACGCTATTATTGAGTACCTCAAAGACATCAAGCTGGTGTTGTGATGTGAAGTATTTCATGTTGAATCCATTATGATTTTATGTTTTATTCATGCTTCTCGTAAATCGTAAAATTTTCTGTTATTCCTGAACATTTGTATTACATACATATGAACATGAGAGGCTGAATAGTTTGTACTGAAGCCAATAAGAAAAAAAAATCACTACGCAATAAATCTGTGCAATGTACGCTATCACTTTTTCCCTGGTTTCAAGGGTAGGCCCAGCTTACATCTCCAAACTGAGGAAGGGATTAGGTGGTGAGATCGTGTGGGGCCCAGTCTACAATGGAGGAGGGGTGGGGGGGGAAGGATTTGGGCCCAGTCTGCAATCGCCCACAAGGCTGCCTCTGGTGAAGATATGCCTATTTGACGATACCTCCCATGAACGAGCGTAATTTTCTCATGAAGTAGGTAACCCGAGACTGACGTGATAAGTGAGATGTATCCAACTTCTTTTCCATCATTGAGTAGAAGAGCAGTTAAACTGAAACCTCAGACGGCCACTTACCAAGTCTGCAGCCTGGTCTAGCGGCGGGGAACGATCTCACGAAGTCTTGACACTTGACGCCGTGCTTCTTGTAGAAATAGTCATCCTCCGGGATGACGACGTCCATACAATACGGATGCCTGAGGTGAGCGGGTCTGTTACAACATTCTTCAGGCTCGTTTTTAGTGTGACGATCTGGTAAATAAACAGAGAAACAGTCTGATCAACAAGAAAAACATAAATATAAACTATGTTTTGAAGGACATGATTAGACAAGGGCGTAGCCAGGGGCAGAGTTGCTAGGAAAGTAATTCGATTACCCATTACAAATTCCAATTACTTTTGAAGACAGGTAATCGCGATTACCATTCCAATTACTGTAAACACCGCAGTGCGACAAACTATGTGTGTAGAACAGGCGCGACCGACGGAAGGTTAAACATTGCACGTTAAACGTGGAGTTGAAGAGAATTTATCGTAATATTCGCTACTTGTCATCCAAGTAATAGTTCTGTCTCTCGAAGGTTCATGTCCAAATATAATTACCGAGCGGGGTTGCAGTGAGAGTGAAGTCGTGGTCCATGAACTGTCCCCAAGCGACTATCATGACGGTGCCCGCGTGATCGTGGTAGCCCTCGTCCGGGTGGATGGTCCTGGAGACGATCCTGGGCAGTGGGAGGTTGTTCCCTGTGATCGACTCTCTGGGTTGGTTCATTCCGTCGGCGAAGTGAGGCGCCATCAGCCTGGAATGCAAGATTCTCAAATGTAGTAGTAGTAGTGATTTATTTGTAAAGTCATTACAACATTACAATGGAGAAGCGCAATAAAAAATAAAAAAATATATAAAAAAACAGGGAAGGTACAAAAAATACATCAGATATGTAGCAGTAATATTAAGAAATGAAACATGATACTTCAACTGTAAAAAAATGTATGCTGTGTAAAGCAATCTTCTCTTTATAGCCGCTAATAGAAATGAGTAAACCTTGACCGCTTTATCATTGGTTTCCAGTCTCAAAATGACCGACATGTTATCGAAGGAAAGAGTGTCCATGCCGAACCACTGCTCCCTCTCCCCGACAATTGCCGGACATGAACCCAGAAAGTGGAGTAGGGTGTTTTCCCCTTGTGCCTCACACATAGGACATTCCTCTGATTGGTCAAAACGTACCCTAGTCCCGTGGACATAAATTGAGCACCACTGAATTCCACCCAACCTGATTTGGCAGAGCAATCTCTTACAATGAATACCCAACTCAAAATCGTAAAAATTCTCAGATTCCGTTGTTGGAGCTAGGATTTTGTAAATATCACTGAACGATGAAGTCCACACTCTCTCCACATCCTTCCTTCGACAACAACCAACGAACACATCCACGATTTCCTTCCTATTCTTCCGGAACTCATTGTAGTTCTGGGTTTCCCATAATGCACTATAGCCACATTCCCTAAATAAGGATTCCATGAAAGATGCCCAATTTAGTTTTAGATCGCATTTCTTTTTTTGCAAATCATACAAGCGCAGGAAACAGATTCTTGGCATTCTAAACTCCTCCATGCAACATAGCTTCACCCACCAATTCAACGCTCTTTTAACAACCTGAACTCTACTATGTTCCAGACCAAATTCAATACGGACCATATAGTCTGGAGTGTTTTTTGCCAAAAAGAAAGCAGTCTTGAAAGCGCGGACCTGCACCCTCTCTATCACCTCGACATGGGGAAAGCCCCAAACCTCCGAAGCATATAGGGTTGTCGCATAAGCCACTGACTTCAGGACCTTGAGCCAAGCCCCCTCAAATGTACATGGACACCTAAATGATTAAACATTAATATAGCATAATAAAGTGTGATACGTGCATCGCAGGAGGAAGCATCTCTTTGATCCTTAGTTCACCAACAGGTAGGCTGAATTATGAAAAATTTAAACTAATGCGAAAACAATTCCAACCCAGCTTGTAAAGAACGGTAGCACCTCCATTTTTCTTCCCCATTTTATCGATTAAATACTAAGGTCATTAATCATAATCAGGGCTGTGAAATAAATGCATTCGCATATTTTTCCTGATTTAGTAAAACATCATTTTTTAACAAACCTTACATGATTTTAAGCATTTGAAATCAATTCAAAATATTTCATTTTGCATAATTGTGCATATTTGGTCATAAATGCATATTTTTGCATAAGTAATAATAAATAAATGTTTCTTTGCATACATACATATGCCGGCATATCGGCATTTGACACCTAATTTTAATCATTCTTTAGTGAAGAAATGTAGCCACTTCCGTTCACACATTTTGAATGAGTTAGTGTTTGTTCAGTTGCTGATTTCCGTAAGTGAATTTAACCGTCTTAACAGGTATGATCATTTCTGGATAAGTCACAGTACAATTGTACTGTTGACGAATAAGGGGAACAGAAACATTTCTATACAATTTGAAACCCTCAATAAGTTTTGAAATAATTTGTCATTGTGATCGCTCTTGAAAAAAAAAATTCTAACCCCCCTGAAAATTTCATGGTTTACGTTTCAAAGGGTGTAGAATCCGAATCTGCAATAAAACATTTTCCGTCCGTCCGCCGTACGCGTACGCACGATTTCTCCCAAACGGCTGAAGCAAAAAAGGAGACATTTTCAGGAAAAATCCATGTTGGTCCGACGACGCCCCAATTCTTGAGCCAGCTCTCTTACTTAATTCGAAGTGCCCTTTAAGGGTTGTCAAAGTTTAGTAAAATCCCTAAAAACCTTAAAAAAAGTCAAGGCGGCCTAAATTTGGACTATTTTTGAAGAACTTTCCACGAGGAATCGAATGAGCCCTTCCCCAAGTCCGTAGGTCAAACCATTCCCGATGTATGGCCCGATTTATGGTGCCAATATTTGCGTTATTTTGGTTTATTATTATTTTTGTTTTGATATTAGTAACCTAGTGATGTAGATGCAGTAATGTGGATACTGGAATGAACTCCTAAAAGGCTTTGTAGCCGATACACGGGTTGAAGCATTCTGATGTGCATGAAATGCTGCAAATTCTTTCACTGATGTTTTGGTTTATTATTGTTTTTGTTTTGATAGCAGTAACCTAGTGGCGTAGTGATGTAGTGAATGTGTATACTGGAGTGAACTGCGAAAAGGGTTGATAGCCGATACACGGGTTGAAGCATTCTAATATGCATGAAACGCTGCAAATTCTTTCACTGGGGTTTTGGTTTATTATTGTTTTTGTTTTGATAGCAGTAACCTAGTGACGTAGTGATGTAGTAATGTGGATACTGGAGTGAACTCCTAAAAGGCTTTGTAGCCGATACACGGGTTGAAACATTCTGATAACCATAAAAAACGCTGCAAATTCTTTCACTGGGGTTTATTATTCAATTGTCTTGCGTTCATGATTTGAATTTCTACTAAGCTTTGGAGTGTGCGTGTTTCACAAGTGATGGAGCGATTTATTGAATTTCAGGAGGCACACAAATATGATCAACTGATCAATCCAAATAGGTATTTTGGTTGAGAACAGATTTACGTGCTCTATGCATATCTCCTGAAATTCAATAATCGCTCCATCACCTGTGAAACACGCACTCTCCGAAGCTCAGTATAAATTCAGATCATGAACGCAAGCCAATTGAATAATAAACCCCAGTGAAAGAATTTGCAACGTTTTCAATCTTTGTTTCGTAATTTGGAAAAAAACTTTTCCAACCTTCGTCTGTTTCATATGCACCTTCGGTAGTCGGGTAGCAACATGTATTAGTATGAAAACATTATTTATAGGGCCTTAATGAATGAGCTTAAAAACACCCACAGTTTTCCGGAGAGGCCTGCGACCCGTTGGGATAAATCAAAGTGATATACAGCCCGTTATGATGGATCGTCGGAACGTCTAGCGTCCGTAATACGAAAGAGTTTAAAACCGAGAGGGTTACACCTGTTTAAACTGATAACAAATCATTTAGAGGCTGCGGGAGCCCATATAGGAGGTGCCCTTTGCCTTGCTCTAAATGCTTCACTCCCGACCACGCCCTCGACTTCTTTTCAAACTGGTTGGTTTTGAACCCCCACGAAGGTTGCATCACCCACAGTAATAAAGTATTCATTTTGAAACCAGATGACTGTGTAGCATTTTTTAAGGGCGTTTCCCGAACTTGTCTGTGTTTACTGTCTCGGAAAATAAAAAACGAGTTTCGCGCCGAGTCCATTTAAGACGGCGAATGAAAAATACACATGGGCGGTTTGGTTACTTTATTTGAATCTGCTAACGATCCAGATCGCAACAAGTGGTCTCACCCTTTATGAAGCGGTCAAGTTTAATGGGTCAGCTGTATGAGCGTAGATGGACATGAAATACACATAATATATTATATCGTAAGATATATTACATATTATACGATATATTATATCGTAGGCTAGTCAGAAAAGCTCCCTTACTGATTATAAAACTGACATAAATGGATAAGTAGGTGACGATTTGTGGAGAAATTGAAACTAAACTAAACGGGCTTATTGAAAAATAATGCAGTCAACTCGTCTATACAGGGTGGAACCGCATAAGTGACGAAAAATTTTGTCAGTTAATCTGCATAAAAAATAAAGTAAAACCCCGCCAACCGCAATTTTCTATCTCAACCCGTTCTCTAGATATAATTTTGGTTTATTATTCAATAATAAACCATTGTAATCGCTCTGGAAAAAAAAATTCTAACCCCCCTGAAAATTTCATGGTTTACGTTTCAAAGGGTGTAGAACCCGAATCTGCAATAAAAAATTTTCCGTCCGTCCGCCGTACGCACGATTTCTCCCAAACGGCTGGAGCAAAAAATCTGAAATTTTCAGGAAAAATCCATCTTGTCCGACGACGCCCCAATTCTTGAGCCAGCTCCCTCACTCAATTTAAAGTGCCCTTTAAGGGCTGTCAAAGTTTTGTAAAATCCCTAGAAACCTCAAAACAAGTCGAATCGGCCTAAATATTTACCTATTTGAAGAACATACCAGGAGGAATCGAATGAGCCCTTCCCCAGGTCCGTAGGTCAAACCATTCCCGATGTATGGCCCGATTTATGGTGCCAACATTTGCGTTTTTTGGTTTATTATTGTTTGTTTGTAACCTAGTGATGTCCGGCCGATAGCGTCGAGTTGTAGTGAATGTGGATACTGGAGTGATAGCCGATGTGAATACTTGTAGTGTAGTTAGTAGCCGATACACGGGTTGAAGCATTCTGATATGCATGAAAAGCTGATAATATATAGGTAAATATTATTCAATATTATTACTGGGGTTTACTATTCAATATTATTACTGGGGTAAATAAGTATTCTTTCACTGGGGTTTATTATTCAATTGGCTTGCGTTCATGATTTGAATCTTACTAAGCTTCGGAGTGTGCGTGTTTTACAGGTGATAGAGCGATTATTGAATTTCAGGAGATATGCATAGACCACGTAAATCGGTTCTCATCCAAAACACCTATTTGGATTGATCAGTTGCACTAAATCAATTTTGTAGTGTTTCCACTATATTCAAATATCAACCCATCTGAAACTTTAACATTCCATAACCAACCCCTGATTAGGAAAATTAATAATCAGTGTGCTACGGAATGCATTTTTTGGATTAACTAGTGTCTTCATATTTTATGGTTGCGCTTAACTTCTGCAAGCAATGCCTGTTAGTGTTTGTGATCCTGTTCCCCTACACGTAGACTCTATTTACGCTATCCACATTTTAATGACACCATAAATTCGCTCCCCTTCGATGATAATTTATTGCAGATTTATTAGGTGCCCAACTAACAAACGCATATCGTAAGTGCGATCATTTCAACCCTCCCCCCTTTATCACTAAATCGATTATAATGGGAGACCTTTAGAGTCCGTAACGGGCATTCTAATCGGAGTTTATCTTTATTAAAGTCTTAATAACGGGGTCTTAACTAGGTGCGTGGCAACAAGATATACGGACGGGTCCCTCAAGAGGATCGTCAATAAATCGTAACTACTAAAATATTCCTTTGAAAGGCAGCGTGCTCAATACAACGTGGGTTTCAAGTTCTGAATCAATGGCGATCCTGTTTATAAAATCAGAATGTCTACAGCGTTACAATGAAGCCTCAGTTATTGTGTGTTGATCGTTTTTATTTAAAATAAAATTCCCATTAAGAAACGGAGCTTTATAAACTCGATTTTTTTTAAATGATTTATTGATTTTCAACCAAGTTACAACTTATTAGCAACAAATTTGTTGACATTTAAATATGGATTGGTTATTAAAGCTTATACATAATAAGTCTCTAACGAATATTGCTGTCATTTTTCTGAGATTGAACTATTTTGAGTCATTTTTTATGGTGAAACCTTAAACGTACAGATCAGGCTTATTTCTCTGACCATAGGTCGTCAACGTAGCTGCTTCCATCTACATTAATGCTATACTGCATTCGCTAGCCTTCATGAACTGAGATTTCATTAGGTATGGCATTGTTTTGATGTGCGAAACATTACAGCCCCACCCTCACTTAACGACTTCGTTAATTTGTTCTGGGATGCGACCCATTAAAATTTTTTGAACTTGAGAACCAGTTCTGCTATTTTTATTCTTGACATGCGTTTTCCATCGCAAGTCTTAGCATCCAGGGTAATACCCAGATACTTGGCCTCTGGCACGGTATGGTCTTGCCATTGAGATAGACCGGAATGTAGTCAAGCTTGCGGTTGGTAAAGTCAACATGAACTGATTTCGTTTCATTCATAGTAGATCAAGTCTTGGATGAATGCAATAGGCGATCTGTTCTATAGTTTAAATGCATGATTCGTTTCACCGACTGCTAGGACAGCTGTATCATCTGCAAATGTCAGTTTTGTGTGTTGATCGTTTTTATTTAAAAAAAATTACATTAAGAATCGAAAAACCTGCGTAAACTCGATTTAAACGCATTGCTTCAACTAAGTCTTTTCTATTGTTAACATTTTTTAGGTGAATAAAAGTCAGTTCTGACCAATTGCTGTATTTGTACTGCAGCCCATGAACTGAGATCAGAGGCTTGAAGCCAACGACTTAACGTCAGATGCGAAATTTTATTGAAAATCCTGCTCCAATCTTCCAGATGCCTGCACTTGGGTTGTAATATAGTAGATACTTGACTTCCATCTACTGCGGTAGTTACCAGTAATTAGCTTCGCTAATATTTACAACTGTGTAACCTCTGATGCAATGATAAACGATGTTGCGAATATCTGCAGGCTATCACTCTACTCGAGAGGATGCTACTCTGTGTAGAGCGACGTTTAAATTGAAAAATGTGTTTTTTTGTAAGAAACATTGTACAGGAGTGGCTTTAGGTATAGGGGGATGAGATGTATTCGGAATCAGCGCAAAGTGTCCTGAAAGAATAACTCATGAAATAATAAGTTCCAACCTTGGGGCCCCACTGTTATGGATGCAAGATTCTTGAAAAGGAATCGATTTAAATAGTATCAATAATTTTGGGAAAAATCGAAAAATATCGTATCGATTTTTTTTTTAGAATCGATACTTTTTTGGAATTTGTAAATGAGTCTTATTAGAATGAGAAAATTTATTTAAAATCGATTTATTTTGAAAATTCTTTTCAAATAGATACTTTTTTGTAATTTTTAAACGAGTCTTATTAGAATGAGAAAATTAAATGTTCTCATAAATTTTATGATTGATCAATCTTTCATGAAAGTATCGATTTTTTTCAAGAATGGATGAGTCTGCATTTTGAAACGAGTCAGAGTGCATTAAATGCACTGTACATTTTACTACAAACGTGTAATGACTTCTCAAAAATGTACCGATCTAACCTGTAATAGTTTCTTTCAATTCCCCACTAACTATATATTGCTTCCGAGTCTACTAAGGTAGCGGAAGCATTGTTTTCACTTTCGGAATGTGAAAATTTTTTTGTCTCCAAAATAAAAAATTCCACTCGCATTTTGCGTTTTAGACCTTTCTGAACAATTTTGGTTCCGTGTCTGTTTGTGTGTCTATCTGTCTGTCAGCAAATCCTTGTTACGGGCAAAACTACACGAAGTTATAGTCCGATTTTGATGAAATTTTCAGTGATTGTGCGGGTTGGAGTGCAAATGGTCCCCTATAGGTTTCATGACCCCCGGATCAATAGTAGCCTCTGCACATGCGCAAACGTGAAATCCTTGTTACGCGCATAACTCTGGAAGTTCTTGACCAATTTCTATTCAGTCATGTTATGGATACGAGGAAGCTATGTGCCACACCCACTTGGCAGACGTTTTTTGTATTGAGTTTAATTCGTGGCACAAATTATTGGTGTCACCCACCTCCAACATAAATTACCACTTACCTATAAATTTTTCTTGATGAACTGTCTATCAACCCATCAGTTGTGTAAAAATAGGGATAATTGAGGACGATTCGAACTACAGAAATGTATTCATCTCAATCCAATCAGCATCTTTGTCGGCTGAATCATTACCTGGTACCCCAAGATGAGATGGTACTCACTGAAGGTGCACAGAACAAACTTGCTCATTCCTTATGGGCACAACTTGGAAACAATATATTCACATTTTTTTGACCCACCATGGATGATGAACAGGGTCGTCTTCTTCAAATTTCAACGTCTTAACCGCAGTCATGCCAGACATAAGTAGTATGTATGGGGAGATAATAGTTGATTTAAATGAGTAGCAACTGTTGGTCATTAGATTGTAATAAGCAGTGATGAGTGTAGTTGAGGTATTTCCACTTCTTGCCCCTTTTTCTTGTTGTTGTTGGAATTGTCAAAAATTTCCTTCAAAATGAAAAGAATCGGGCCGATTCTCAAAATTTTGAATCGATTCCTCGATACGGGGGGGGGGGGGGGGGGAAGAAGAATCTAAAAGTATCGATACTTTTTTTTTAAATCGATTCTTTAGAGAATTGTTGTGCTGGGCTGTTCTGTTTGCACCTACCTGGTGAATGGAGTGTTGATCGCTCCCCATGTGGGGTTGTCGAGGTTGTTGCAGAGACCGTCGTGTCGCCTGTATTTGCCGGCGTGGCACTGGACGTCGCTGAGGAAAGCAGGGCAAACTTCCCTGATGAGGGTCTTCGACGTGTCAATGAGCGGCAGACCCTTCTCAATATCGTCCGGCCCCAAGCCATACCTATTAAAACATAAGGATTTACGTTATTAGTCAACATAAACTGAAACATTTCCTTTTAAAATCAAGATGGAAAAACGTAAATTAGGCACATAGATGCATAAGACGCCAGGACTGTATTCCACCTTAAGAACGTGACAGCGTTGGAGCCAGTGAATCGAGGATAATTTATATTTAATAATGATATTATATTTAATAAAAAATTATCGTCGATTCACTGGCTTCAACGCTGTCAAATTCTTAAGTTGGAATAGAATCCTGGCGTCTTTTGCATCTATATGCCTAATTTACTTGTTTTATCTTAGTAATTGACCAAGAAACAACCGACCAAAATCAACATCATACGCCAACTTCATGACTCCTACGACAAGTAAAGGTTCGTTCGCATGTTCGTCAACTGTTGCCCAAAAATCTATCCTTAACATCTCTGCATCACTTGAAATTGAATTTAAGGGTTGAAATCATGAAACGTCAGTACGTTGGTTTTAAGGATGCTTACACGTTTTATTTTCTTTATTACACATATAATTGGCGTTTAAATTTCAACAATGTGATCGTTGAAATAAAAATAAACATTGAAGTTAAGAGATCAATGCTCGAATTCTCGATATCACTTTTAAGAATATAATCAATTACCAAGGGAAAAGAACGAAGTTATGGGGTTGACTCAATAACATTGAGAACTTCAACAAACATCTTTCTCATTTGAGATAAATTCAATCGCTGTCCGAACACAAGAAAAGTTCGGCAAGGAACAAAAATATTTAACTGCTGGTTATCTACTGAGGCAAAATGGAGACCTGATTCCTTCCTTTTTTCCAACATCGAATTTACTAATAAATAAGGAAGTTGGAGCCATGCAGCATGTTCTTATGACCGAATTTCCAGAAAATTTCAGTACTTTGTGAGGGAAAAATTTTCAACTATCAATGTGATGGACGAAAATACTTGTTCCATGTGATGGATAATCTTTGTTTGAACATCAAGATACTCGATTTTTAGCATTTGTGTAAATTACTTAGCAAATTTTCTGCGAATCGTATGTTAGCGGGTATTTATATATTTTCAAACAAACGAATAGTTGGACACTTCGTCAGTTTATTCAACAACTAACTGAATCAATATCCTGGCAGAGAGTACCGTTTCCTAACACTCTTTTACTAGTGTACAATTTCACACAGAACCAAGAGTTCCCAATATATGTTTTCATAGAAGTAAATTTTACTTCTACAAATCAAACGTAGGGACGTCTCTGTAACTCATCCACTATTTTTCAATATGTTTTACAGTGTTAATTCTCCTAATCACAATTTCATACTGCTGATTCACTCTACAAAGTCGTAAAACTTCAAACGATTTAACAAGTAAAATGCAAGCAAAAGCTGTACTAAGTTGTTAAACTAGGTAAACCTATATTAAATATAGGAAATTCTCCACTTTGCGAACTGTAAATCAACTATGTCAATATGCTAACATTGTCAACTTTTAAACTTCATTTTCAAAATCAAGTAAAATGACAGCAAGGAATTAACAACGAATTACTTGTTGCAACAAGTCAGAGAATTATGGCTCTTCGAGTGGCATTCCAAATTCGCTGCCTTGCAGAGGCATTTTTTAGTGGAACACTTTTTGAAACAATTGCAATTCTTGAAACCCTGGTCGCCGCCCAATGTTGATTTCGAAAAGCCGTACGACTTATCTCTTTATCAGGTTCATCTTCATGGCGTTCTCAAAATTATGGAGCTCCGAGACAAAATTACTGCGCTGAAAATATGTCAGAGATGACATTGCGTTCCTAGAGGAAGGAATCACCAGATCTCGTGAACGATTTCTCGTGGAAGTTCCTTTCCGGAAAAGTCACCATGGGCAGCGAGCATATGATTATAGAGGGGCCAAGCTGTTCAACTTTCTACCCTTGGAAATTCGCTCGATACCCAAGATTGAGACCTTCAAGAAGGAGATTCGAAAATATACCGTGCAGGCAGCAACACAGTGCTCTACAGAACGTTAATTAATTTTTCTTTTTTCCATTTATTCTTAACGTTCTTAAAACTAATTTAGGAGTGGGATAAATTATTGTTCATCTTGAGATTTTTTATTTGTTCAAAAACCATTAAGTTGTTTTAATAAATTTGCTTGCGCTACTCTCAGCTCCTCCCCACAGCACAAGTCTGCGACTTACAGTGGGGAGTAGCATTTAAGAAGTGTATCAATATTGTGTGATATTTAATATGTAAATTTTTGGATGAATGCAATTTAAAAAAAAAAAATCTTCAAGGTGTACGAAGGTCAAGGCACAAATTTCGAATTGATTCCGTGAACCTACCTTTGCCAAGTGAGATTGGTAAAAGTCCGGAATTCCTCATTCATTCAAGGTTTTTTTGGGGTTTTCACCAAAATTGTTCAGCCAATCCTTAAATTAACCAACCGCAAGCGGCAAATGCCTGTTTTTCGTATAATTTCGGATTTTCATCAACAATATTTTTAATGATTCCTTAGCAAAAATAAAAAACGTCTGCCAAGTTTCTTTCTTCATTGAAGTGGCCATAACTTCATTAATCTGCTGAATAAATTAAATTAGAATAGTACCGTTAAAAAAAACGTTGAATTTTTTAAAATTTTCTTTCCATGAAATTTTCTCTTAAATCAAGTTGTACATGGTTTGTTGACCTGCTTTTTTCAACAATTTCCAGCTCAACAGGTTTTGAGCGCTAACAATTTGCGAAATGGATGATTTGAATTTTGATTTAGACAAATTGCCGCTAGAATGCGCTCAAAAACTCTGCTGGGAAAGTAAAAATGGAAATTACTTTCCATTATAATAAACTATGCTGGGAAAGTAAAAAAAAGGGAATTACTTTCCTCCATAATGCACTCCACTGGGAAAGTAAAAAAAAGACATTACTTTCCACTATAAAACTCTGCTGTGAAAGTAAAAATGGACATTACTTTCCACTACAATGAACTCTGCTGGGAAAGCAAAAATACTCATTACTTTCCATTATAATAAACTCTGCTGGGAAAGTGAAAATGGACATTACTTTCCATTATGATAAACTCTGCTGGGAAAGTAAAAAAAGGGAATTACTTTCCACCATAATGAACTCCGCTGGGAAAGTAAAAAAAGACATTACTTTCCACTATAAAACTCTGCTGTGAAAGTAAAAATAGACATTACTTTCCACTATAATGAACTCTGCAGGGAAAGCAAAAATACTCATTACTTTCCATTATAATAAACTCTGCTGGGAAAGGGAAAATGGACATTACTTTCCATTATGATAAACTCTGCTGGGAAAGTAAAAAAAGGAATTACTTTCCATCGTATAACTCTGCTGGGAAAGTAAAAAAGGGAATTACTTTCCACCATAATGAACTCCGCTGGGAAAGTAAAAAAATAAATTACTTTCCACTATAAAACTCCGCTGGAAAAGTAAAAAAGGGAATTACTTTCCACCATAATGAACTCTGCTGGGAAAGCAAAAATACTCATTACTTTCCATTATAATAAACTCTGCTGGGAAAGTGAAAATGGACATTACTTTCCATTATGATAAACTCTGCTGGGAAAGAAAAAAAGGGAATTACTTTCCACCATAATGAACTCCGCTGGGAAAGTAAAAAAAGACATTACTTTCCACTATAAAACTCTGCTGTGAAAGTAAAAATAGACATTACTTTCCACTATAATGAACTCTGCAGGGAAAGCAAAAATACTCATTACTTTCCATTATAATAAACTCTGCTGGGAAAGGGAAAATGGACATTACTTTCCATTATGATAAACTCTGCTGGGAAAGTAAAAAAAGGAATTACTTTCATCGTATAACTCTGCTGGGAAAGTAAAAAAGGGAATTACTTTCCACCATAATGAACTCCGCTGGGAAAGTAAAAAAAATGGACATTACTTTCCACTATAAAACTCTGCTGTGAAAGTAAAAATGGACATTACTTTCCACTATAAAACTCCGCTGGGAAAGTAAAAAAGGGAATTAGTTTCCACCATAATGAACT
>JAVIWC010002550.1:0-39584 GCA_031894815.1 Creontiades dilutus
GCTGAATATGCAACAAAATACAAATTGTATATTTTGAATTTTCCCTCCTACTAAAGTTTTAAAAATAAAATCGATGCCGTTGGAAAGTGAGGTTTGGGACAACTTTTTCCCATAACGTGCGTGTGAATTCACAATCTGCAGTTAAGAAGGAAAAAAACAAGATTTTTATGTTTCCACAATTACTTAACTTTGATGCGGATTTGTGACCATCAAATCAGCATATTTTCACACCCTTGTAGCCTTTCGACTTTATCACTTCATTATCAGTGGATTCCTTACTCATCAGCAATAACATTGTTCAGTTTATATTCAGTTCCTTCTTATGTTTTCAAAGTTACTAATCAAAGTTAAGGCGAGGTTCAGGCGAATTTATTCGTGAACACTGTTCTCAATCATGAGCAAGATGCATGGGTGGTGTGAATGTTCGATTGAAGTTGAAAGTCTATTCAAATAAAACCTCCTAATCATTTTCAATTTTACTCTGCAAATGTGTAGACTTTTAATTCAATCTGAAATATAAAACGCTATGAATTCTTTCACGAAGGTTTATCATTTCTGTATTAGATAACCCTCCTTATTACTGGACTACCAGAACTGGACCATTCATCCACAGATAATCCTTCCTAGGTACGCTTGGAAACACAAAAGATGAAATTAAATTAAATTCAACAAGATAAAAATAAAATCTACGTAATTCACTGATCTATGTAGGTATATTAGACTCACTCAATCTGTGGTACAGTATCTAAACGTGGTGCATACCACCTCCATATCTTGTACCTACATTCAAGATGACAATACCTGGGCTGTCTCAGACCTCCCATTGGAAGGGCTAACCAGCCCAATCGGCTACATAATCTAACAAGTGGTCTCATTCGATGCACAAGACTAGTTTCCATCTGAACGAAGCGAAAAACTACCCTCTTACATCAAACATTTTCGGGGGTTACATTTTTTTTAATGGTAGATTACAAAAGTTCATTACTGAAAATAATCAACCAAAAGTAATTATTCAAAATAAAACGTACCGGATGAAGAAGCACCGCCATTCTTCTTGGAATCCTAGAAAAGTAGAAAAGGTAAACAAGCATGAAGTAAATGTTTCATTCCACAACTTTTAGAACTACAAACACCTAAAAATTACAATTGTCACTACAATCAGCAGAATGACCAAGATATAGTTGGGACTTTAATTTGTTACAGATATTTTCTTTCTTTTAGGGATTAGATGATGATACGGCTCAGGGGCAGCTGAGCACCCCCTGGCCAAAATGAAAAAGCTACCTGATAATAATACTATACGCATAACATTAACGTACTGTTTACCAACTCTTACCCATGAATCCTTATTAAAGAGCAGAAGAGTTTCAAATCCACGTGCCAGAGAATAAAGATAGGTGAAAGGATGGTCGAGCCGAGAGTTTGGTGAGGGGGATAAGGGGCTCGCTGTCGGATGGGACAGAGTTGGACAGCACAAGTGAGCCGTGTTCGTGAATGGGAGGAGCTTCCACGGTGAACACCCTATCTATCGTATTTTATTCTATCCGGGTCCAAAGAATGGACCAATGAGAGCGCCCAAAACAAGTTTCAGAGAGGACTACTACATGGGCGGATTGAGGTCAAAATTTTTGGGGGTGCCAGTGCCTGGGAGTCTGGGGGGTTTTGAAAAATACAAGCTAAAAAACTTGTTTTTAAGCTATCTGATGCACATTAAACTTTTACTAGTAAATTATTATTTCATACGAAAATTTCAAGAAATAGCCTTTTTAATTACCCAAATAAATTAAACAATATGTGTTACTATCAATATCAATCTAACCTCCGTCTCATCTGTACAGTACACACAGCAACATAGCTGATGTCATCGTCCATGCCTTCCAACGGTCCTAAATCCGCTGTCCCTTTCACGGTTTACTTATTACAACATATGGAAAATCCAGAATATACAAACGTTGTAAAATCTAGTCCTGAATATAGAAAAGTATAGTTATGGCTATTGTATGTTCATAAATACATATTAACCTGTCTTGTAAATAACCACAACCCAACAGATAGCTAACAGCTCTAGTAAAAAAAAACCTCTGCCAAGTGGGTGTGGCACATAGCTTCCTCGTATCCATAACATGACTGTATAGATCACTGCAAATTATTATTAACTAAAGAACTTCGTTCAATTAGGCGAAGTAAATATTGAATTAGGGTAAATTTATTGTTATGCAGGAGCATAACTTGAGGAAATAAAGGTAGGCATGTTCAACTATTGAACAAACTATAAAATATACCTAATAAGTCCGAACAATCCCTGAAAATTTCATCGAAATCGGTCAAGAACTCCGGGGTTATGCTTGTGGCAAGGATTTCACATTTGCGCATGCGCAGAGGCTACTATTGATTCGGGGGTCATGAAACTCATAGGGGACCATCTACACATCAAACCGAACAATCCCTGAGAATTTCATCGAAATTGGTCAAGAACTCCCGGAGTTATGCGCGTAACAAGGATTTCACGTTTGCGCATGCGCAGAGGCTGCTATTGATTCCGGGGTCATGCAACTCATAGGGGACCATCTACACATCAAACCGAACAAACCCTGGAAATTTCATCGAAATTGGTCAAGAACTCCCGGAGTTATGCGCGTAACAAGGATTTCACGTTTGCGCATGTGCAGAGGCTACTATTGATCCGGGGGTCATGAAACCTATAGGGGACCATCTACACCCTAACCCGCACAATCCCTGAAAATTTCATCAAAATCGGACTATAACTTCGTGTAGTTTTGCCCGTAACAAGGATTTGCTGACAGACAGACAGACAGACACACAGACAGACACGGAACCAAAATTGTTCAGAAAGGTCTAAAACGCAAAATGCGAGTGGAATTTTTGATTTTGGAGACAAAAAAATTTTCACATTCCGAAAGTGAAAACAATGCTTCCGCTACTTTAGTAGACTCGGAAGCAATATTATTACAAAAAATGAATTTAAAAAAATTTTTTTTTTTTTTAAATCTTTACTCCCGTAAATTTGCCCATGCACTACTGGATGTACGCCCACCCACTAGAATGCACGAATCTAATCACCAAAATACACTATTATCCTATTATCATTTGATAGTCCCCAACCCTTGCAACTGAACTGTGTTAGCCATAAATACACGATGAACATGAGTTCGCTATATTTCAGAGAGCACAGGTAGTTGTTTGCTCAGCTGCTAGAATGTGTGCTTTAGCGCTAGAATCATCAAAACACTCTCTTATCCTATTGTCAGTTGATTGTCCCTAACCCTTGGGTCTGAACTGTGTCAGCTGTGAACACGTGATGTATACAGTAAGTGCTGTATTCATTCATTGCTGTGAACACCATGGAACAAAGAGTGACAATTAGCAATAAAGGGCGCCCAACGCCTATATTGACAGGACTGCAACAAACCTCAGAGGCAAGCAGAAATTGTCCCATGATTCACAAGTTCAACCCTTAGTACTACAAAAAGGTAGAATGGCCCTACGGATGTGAGGTGATAAACTAAAACATAGAACTATAAAAAATGCTGATCGTCCAAATCGTTTCTCCAACATGCTTATTACTTGTGGTCCTTAAAATAATACTATTCAAATTTTCTGAACTGTCTAGCTATAATCTGCCCCTCTTCTTCGGACGACAGCACAGAAAAACTGACTGTACCTTGCCTTGGTTCGAATAATCCTCATGAAAACAATGAATCATGTTTATTTTTGAAGCCTAGTCAAATTTTCTGAATCTGTCCGTCAGTTAATCTTAACACTATATAATATTATGTAAATGAATCATTCTTGAGGAAGGTACAAGGAGAAATTAATATTAGGAGAATTACAATAGCTCTTCTTTACTTAACTTTATCTAGGTCAACTAACACATTTTATTTTAGAATTGTTGATTTCTTATAATACACTTTGTTGTTGGTAACTAAAGATTAAATTTTATACTTAATTAAATTCGGAAACCAGGAATTCCCTATATCGCCAAGCATTACGAACATCTACTGTGATCAATTCAGCGCGCTTGTGTTGTTGACCCACCTGAGCCTTGGTTCAGTGATTGAATGGAATAATGGGGACAACACCTCATACTCCTCTATGGCTGGATGAAAGATATCGTCTTCTATTTTGTTGTTAGGAGGCTGAGGACACGTCCCCTTCATCATACAGATTTGACACAGAATGGTTGTGCCTCGGATATACCTCCAGTTGCGCTTCTGTAACTTGACAAGTTCGTTGGTGGATGCTGCTCATGGATGACGAACTTCTTAGTTCAACTGCCATCGTCATAAGGTTGAGCTGTTTTCTCATTAGCTCCACAACAGCTTTCGACGTAATGACCGGGTACTGTTGGAGGATGGCTCAGATCGTACTCCCAAAAAATCACCAGCACCGACATTTCGTTTGAAGTCTGGCAAAACTTTAGTCTCATGCCTCTTATCTTGATTTTCTTTTGCACTGTAATTCTTATCACCGGTTCTCTTACGACAAGGACCCCAAAATGTTGGCGATTGCCAGCTCGATTCCTTTAACTATGGAATATATAATCTAAGAACACAATTACAAGTCCAAGTTTCAAGAAAGAATAATATGATTCATCACAAATATGTTCAATTAAATAAATACATTATTATGGTAAGATGGAGGAATATTGGAGGCGTATTCATGATCAATCAATAACGTATAAAACTAAGTGAAAGAATAACGAAAATCGGCTGTAACACAGTGAAGATATATATTACCTTCCTCCATTCACCCTCTCTCTAAATGAAAATGTGAAGTTCTGAAATGACTTCAAATACTAAACCAAAATCACAGATGAACAACATTTTGAATGACATGAATAGATCGAGAATTCTCGCTTGAGCAGCGTCTAAAGGATTGGCTATTACCAAATCCATTCCTCCTCCCAGCAACAAAAGCAAAGTTTAATTTTGTTTACGAAATAGGATACATACTAATTATGTATATTAGAATATCAACAGAAGAAGTTTTAGGGGACCTGCAAAGAGGAAATAAGCATTGAAAACAAAGGTAATTTTAGGATTTTGGCAGAATTTACACCTTGGACTCCATTTTCACACCTCAACACTGCGGGAATACTTTTTGAATGTTTAGCCAAAAATTAGGAGAGTTATTTTTACTAATGTAAGGTCGAAAACACGAACACAGTTTTAAAAGCAAGAAAGGGTAGCAGTTTAAAGGGACTAAAGAAAAAGTGGTTTGAGGCACTTTTAGTTGAGATTGAAACAAAGACCAACTTTGGGAAATAGCAGAAAAAGATCGATGGGTTTGAATCAAACTTTCTAAACGTATAATGAGATTAGATACTGACTCAATGAATGAATTTCTTTGTTAACTAAAATTTAGCAGGAAAACCTCACCTCTAAGATGAAGAGCTTCAAGAACTGCTCGTGGATAAATGCGTTTGTAAATTGTCTGGAGAAGGACAAGATCTGCCTTCTCATCTCACGACTACATTTGCCGAATACGCCCAGAAATTCATTCGTCATATGTTCCAGCAGTTCATAAGTCAACGTATTGTCAATTATGCAAAACCAAGGTTCTCCTTCAACGCACGAGGGGATCTGAAATTCAATATTCTGTATTACATCATTATTCTGAATATTCTATATTATATAGTTTAATGGCCCTGCTACGCAGGTTAAAAAGAAATAGGAGAATAACACAATGAGGGAGTATAATATCAATATGCAAAGTCAAAAAATCGTATATCCCAAATCACCGAGGAGAGGACCACGTCCCTTGCCCTGGGAGACGCTTCCCCCCGCTGGGGCCCTCCTTCCTTCACTGGCGGGGTCGGGGGGAGGAGGGAGCAGGTCGGTTGCCCTGGGAGACGGGAGCGAGAATTCCACCCGCCCAGCGTTACCACCCCCTGAAACGTCGATATACTCTGATAAGCTCGTCTTTATATAGTGTGATGAATATTCTGAATAGGTTATGAAATTGACCTGTGAAATGCAGTCAGTCTATATTAGACAGATTACCAGTACACTTGGGTGATGATACCAAATACTGCTATGTATACAACAAGAAGGGGGACGGGAGATTGCAGCAAAAAAAATTTAATTTTTTTTTTTTGAGATCACAACTTGCGTTTATGCGTTTATTCAATTCAGACAGAAAAATTACATAGCTATGTCTCCTTTCTCCCTTCAATTTCATCCTACACCAGAGGTATCATCTCGCCAAAAGACAGATTTCGTTAAAAAATTCACGTTTTTCCACGTTCAAACACCAATTTTTCTGTCAAAAATTGCTCCTAAAAAGGTAAAAATTTAATATACCGATAGAAAGCTGATGAAATGTTGACGTTTTTACCGCAGAGCCCATCCATTTTCCAGTAAATGGTATGGCGGTAAACCAATATTGAAATTTGTCAAAAAAAAGCAGAAGGTTGACAAAACTTCAAGTTCAAGCTGGGAAAAACCATGTACGACGAGACTAACGAGAAAAGGTTTATAGATTAAAAATTGAAGATGCTTTAACGCTCTTTTCAACGACATAATTTGAAATTAATTTATTCAGTAAATGAAGGGAGTTATGGCCATTTCAGTGAAGTAAGGTCGAAACTAAGAAAAAAAACATTGATGTAGATTAGGCAAAAAAAAAGGAGCAGACTAAAAACGAATTGCTATAAGGTAAAAGTAGTTCAAAATTAGTTGCTGAATCGATCCCTGAAGTCTCACCGTACTTATACCGAGCACCCTGTATTATCGAAGAATGCCCACTCAGAGTTGGTAAAAATCAGCATACAAGAACAAATTACAAGTACTACAACCTGAAAGTACTATTAAGAGTAAATCAGGACTTGTACTTCAAGTACAACAGGTACATTTTCTCTTTCAACGTAGAATACTACGAGGATGGGGAGGACTTTGTTCTCCTTCCACCCCCTCGTACCCTTCTAAACCCCGTTCACACTGCCCAAGCATTTCCAAAGATCAGTCGCTCGCGAGCACTTATCTATTTATTTAAATGAACGGCAAAAGCCTGCATAGAAAGAAAATACAAAACGTATTAATATATTAAAATGTGGTATAACAATAGGAACAGAAGCAAATAAACAAAACATTGAGACAGGAAAGGATGCAAAAATACAATGAAAAAAAAACATATCATTAATAGAGAATCTCAGCCAGCAGACGCTTCAGAGAGTGGGCAGAGGTACTAAATGTGTCAACGTCAGTTGATTCCAGGAAATCATTGAACTCACGAGGCAAACAACACAATGGTCGGTTCAGAAGGTAGCTGTGGGATGTGAAAAGGGGCCCGTCCGGGTTTGGGATCGTGGGGACGAATTCGGTTTTGGGATCATTGAATAGTTAAGTAGCAACAGGTTTGGGATCATGCATGACAAACGTTCGTTTATTGAGATGCAGGTACATACCTGGATAATGTAACATAGAAAATTTGAATGAATGTTGTCATTGTCGTCAAAAATGTTTAACGTCGTCCCTATTCCTCATCTTCGTACCTCGTGATAGAATCCCGCTCTCTTTCCGTGATCCCTAACCCATGACCTTCCCAGCCACGCTTCGCCGCTCATGATCCCAAATCCGTGACAGCCGTGAAAGGCACTTGGAACAAGAGTGTTTGGCGAGTTTTGCAGGGAGGCACATTTATGTTGACTTTGGGGAGAAGCGATGGGAATTGGAGAACTCTATTCACACGCTTGTAAAAAAATGTAATATCTGCCACCTCTCAACGGCTTTCAAGAGTGGACAACCTGTACTCAGCCTAAAATCAACCTGGTCTGTTGGTATTCTCAGTTTGAATGGAAGGTAATGCATAAACTCCCGTTGAATCCTCTCCTGTATGCTGCATAAAAAGGGGGTACAAACTACACTAGCTATAATCCAAAATCGGGCGAACCAAAGACTTGTACAACAGCACAGTTGCTTCAATTGAAGAGAAGTTCGGCGTGCACCTTTTTAAGAACCGAGGGCTCTCAAAGCTACCGCATCCACATGATCGAGGAAGGTCAGTGTCGAGTCCAGAACGTGTACAGTCTTTCATAATTAATGACTATTGTTTTCGGTAATAAATTTCTATTTTTTACTCAACATTTAAAAATTCATGTCAACACGATATCTACAACAATGACGATTTGGCGACTACTAAGAATCCAACCGGCTTATCTGGGCCACCCCATACTTCCACCCAATTTTATTTTGTCACACTGAGTAGGGTCCAACCTGCATAGTATAATTTTGTGTTCGCACGACCTAATATTTCTAGATGTTAAGTGTGGAGTACTAAAAGGTACGATTTGAAAAAGGAAAGAGAATGGTTCAAGAAAACAGTTTCGTTCAAATTTCCTTCTCCAACACACAATTTTGTTTTTAACTCAACGAATTACTGGATGTCGATTTTAACACAAGCGGACTGACACATGTAAAACGCCTTTGAAAATCGCTCTCAAGAAATCATCTTTATTAAGAAAAAATTGTATTCTACGGTGAATGAGCCGAAAAACGCTTTTTTAAACGTGGGTAACTCAAAGGTTCATTACTGAAAATAAAACATATTGGTGTCTGAAGATGAAAATACTTACGTCAATATTCAACCATTTAGCTGATAAGTGAAGGCTAAAACACCCGATTCTGGGAGCTTTGTACTGGAGGCACATTGTTGTCAGATGAAAGCTGAAACAAATAAAATTACTGAAACTCACACGTGAATGTTACGATAACCCGCCATCGGGTGTGTCACACTCGAGCAGAACAAGATTTGTTCATTAGGACTTCCCTCTGAAGGAAGGATTCTTCATTAGAGGGATGCGTTTTAGAATCAATGCAGGGTGGTGAGTGGCAACCAGAAACGTGAGAAAACAAATAAGTCCCAATACAAATCAGTTATGGACCATTCTAACGCCGAATCCCCGATAACAAACTGTGTGTGTGTACCTGCTTGCCCTTAAGGGCTCTAGCTGGGAGGTTGCTCGCACTGCTGCAGACCTTGATTTTGTCGTGCAGCAGTTGCTGTGGTGCCGTACCTATACTTATTTTTAGTTTTGTTTGGTTGGAACATTCTCCAACACAACTTGTAAGCATAAAGCATATTGTTTTAATATTTTTGTTCAAGTTTTACTACTTACTACTGAAGTCCTACCTAGAAAATAGACATTTCAGGGTGAAGCAAGATGACCAATACTCCGGCTTGAAGCCCATAAAAGCAGGGGTCCCGCAGGGTAGTGTTTTAGGGCCAGTACTCTACCTCCTGTACACACGGGACTTACCCCAACAAGAAGGCACAACTGTTGCCACCTTTGCAGATGATACGGCTATCCTCTCTGTTGGGGATGATATAGAAGCTGCAACACGCAAACTACAGACGTCTACTACTGAGGTTTGTAAATGGACCAAGATGTGGAGAATGAAGCTGAACGAATCAAAATCAGCCCACATCAACTTCACTAACCGAAAAGTCCCAATCTTGGATGTTGAGATCATAGGTCAATTCGAATAAAATACCGCATACTGAAGCAGTTAATTACTTGGGTTTGACACTTGACTCCAAATTAAACTGGAATAAACACATAGAAAAGAAGAAAGGAGAACTTAAAATCAAGTACAGAAGGATGTATTGGCTAATGGGAAGGAATTCCCATCTCTCTCTTCACAACAAACTGCTTATATATAAGCAGATCCTTCGCCCTATTTGGACCTATGGGATACAGATCTGGGGCTGTGCCAAGAAATCAAATATTAAGAAAATCCAAACCTTTCAGAATAAAATACTGAGAAGTATAGTTGGAGCCCCTTGGTACATGCGAAACGATGATATTCATCGAGATTTGAGGATGGAGACAGTCTATGAAATTATTGCAAAATACGCAAGGAAGCATGAACATCGCCTCCACAAACACGAGAACCCGGAGATGCTCTACGTTTTGGACAACGAAGGTGAAATCCGACGTCTCAAGCGAAACAAACCACATGATTTAGTTGTGCTGCGTGAATAGAAGTGCAATCGAACTCAGTGCTAATTAATTGAGCTATATAATAAAGGGCTAGGTTTTGCTGTAAATCTACCCTCTTGGAGTGTGTCTTTATCGATATGTAAAATTGCTAGATGAAATGTATTTGATTTTTCAGTTGCAATTAATAAATCACGAAAAAAAAAAAAAAAAGTTTTACTAGCCAGAGTATGGGGTAAAGGAATGACGTAAAAATAGCATTATTTGAACTCCATTTGCACCCAGTTTTCTCCTGTATTTCTTATAGTAGGTATAGTAGTACGCTATATAGTATAGTGGGCATCAATCGGAAGTTATGAACATTGAAAGAACGGTAGGTAGTTACACAAATTTAGAAACTATGAACAGTTCACTTCCTGGAGAGGGAAACAGTTAACCACCGAAAACAGTGTTTGGCTCCTCAATTTTTGAAAACTCACATCCCTGTTTTCCACTCCTCAAATTTAATATTTTTATACACCAAAATGTCTGGAAAGAGCCTGAAAAATTTTGTAAAAATAAAAACCTCAACTCTAAATTGAAATAGCTAAAAATCAATAAATTAGTGCCTTCCAAAGCTTCTTGTTGACGAAAGTGCGTCCTCTCTAAATTGTTTCGAAATGAACTTATTTTCATCTATTTGAATTTGAGAGCTTTATGTTCGTAGAAAGTTTTCTCTAACTCGTTACATGTTGTGTACATTCAAACAAAATTTTAGAGTATCACTATAATCCCCGCCTTTTTTAGTTGCGGTGGTTCATATTAATGGAATCGTTAAAACTTTATTTAAGATAAACAATTTAACAAATTTTTTGCTCGAATTTTCTAATACAGCTTTGAAGTCGATAAAAAGTATCTGTGTGTTATTCCGATATCGAAATAACGGATTTTCTTTCACAACCCCCAGAGTTATCGTCTATAATAACACATTCGAAATCCAAAACTTCTAAGTGTGATGACATACTAGGCGGTAAAACGCAAAACCGCAAGAAGCTTCGGTACCTGTAAATCTACAAGCACGTGTTACCTTACGGGGCGTGACAAACTAGAGAAACCGCCTACGCTGATAGCAGGAAATGAAAATTCTAGCACCAGTTTGCAGCCCGGATTGGAGGGGAGAACACCAAGAAAGAAGGGGCTAGTGACATATCAGTCAGTAAGTAGCACTGGGGTTTTTCATCTAGTCAGGTTATTGTGTGCATCAAGTGGCAGACATGTGAAGCAATCATTGTGCCCGTGAAGCAGCACCCAGATCTTTGGGACAAGGTAAATGAACTATACAGGGATAAGTTTGAAGAATTCAATGTCGTACATCCGAATGCCATCACGAAAAGCAAGAAATCGCCCTCGGTTCAATGGGTGCACTGAGTACTCACGTTCACGTCACTCCTGCAGTAACCCTTCACTTTCAGCAGCGCAAACAGCTGTGACGTTTATGAAGTGAAAGTGAGCCAGATTGAGAGACATACTCTGTGGTGTCTTAAATCACACTAAACTAAGAGCACCGTGTACCTCCAGCAAGCAGTTCCCTTCCCTAATATATCTTTTAGCTCTGAACGCGGTTTTCAGTTTTGCGTTTTGCGGTTCCAGATTTCAGCATCCAGAACAGCATAGTATGTCACTACACTGATCAGGAGCTATTGCCATAGCTTAATTTTTAAGCCAGTTCATTAAAACGAACCATTGAACAATTTTATTTAAATGTTATAATCCTTGTAGGTGCTTCAATTATTTGTATTATGTAGATAGTCTCGTTGCATGAAACATCTAAGTAGTCAAGTAACCAATTGTCCTCGTCTCACACCAAATGATAACTGAGTGTAAACCAAAAGCATTGAAAATCTCGTCACAAAATCTTACCTGCAGGTAGACAAGATGTATGCAGTCTGGAAGAGTTCTTGGTCTTCCACTGTGATAAATTATTCATTTTTGTAGAGAGAAGGAGTATTCGTCCAAGTCCAGAGTTTCATGGCACCGAGCAAGTTCCCAAAAAAACATAAATAATCAGAGTTAGCGACAATATTGAAATTACCGACAATTAAATAGGAATACCTAAAGAAGAAATCGATGAATGGGAAACGATTCCCCCCCATCAAACTTTAATATAAACAACTTAAGTAAATAATGGGTTTCAAATTTATATTTCTGGGAGATCCAGCCCCCCCTCCACTGATGGAAGCATCAGTTGCAAGGTTCGGGAGGGCACTTTCCGGAGGCCACTGAGCGCTAACCTACATCAGGATGATGTCGAGATGGGGAGGGGAGTGAGGAAGCTGAGGGGAAGGGACCAAATACCTTATTATTTGAGGACAGTTGCTGAAATTTCATGGAATTTTTACAATTTCATTGAAACTTTAACGTAAAAATAGTGAAGTCAAATAACATTTAGAAACTACAATTACCCACCCTTTAAAAAATATTGTGCAACATACTTCTTGAAAATGTAGATTCTTCTGAACAGAATGAGACCAACCACGACTTTCAAAAATTGAAACCAAGGGTGGTATTTTTTAAAGTTTAAAGCAGCACGATGATTTGAAGTCAATTGAGGGCTTTCCAACTTAACATATTGAAGGATATGGAATGACCCAGGTGAGTGAGCACAAATGCTAATTTCTGTCCTAATCAACCATGAAACTTGAATGGTAACACGATGACTGTGAGAGCTGGCAAATTCTGAGGACACAAATCAACCCCTAAACCCTTCAACCTTCAACTATTGGTTTCCTCTCAGCATGTATTTCCATATTAGCATTAATATTTCCCTAAATATTTCCACCACATTTACTCAATCCACGTCAACAAGAACGGGTTTAACGTGCCTGTGGTGTATGCGTCTCTTCCTTCAAAAACCAAAGAAATTTACATCAAGTTGTAGACGAATGTTACGACATTAATTTGCATAGAAATTCAGACGGAATCAGATTTGAAATAAACTGGAATTAAAACAGGTATGTACATACAAATATTTCAAAAAAATCTAGAAATCTACAACTAAAAATCTCAAAAAATCAATCTACTAATTATTTATTTTCATTATTATTAATATTCAACTCAACTTCATCAATTTCAGGAGTTTCCTTCTCAACGTTCCCCCATAGTGGTCACATTCTCTGCAGAGCCTTCCCCCAAAGTCATTGCGTTTTTCCCCCAAGGTAAGCTGTGTTTCTACTCCAATTCCCCAAAAGCAGGACCTCCCAATATGGAATCTCGATGCGCCAAGCTTGGATAATGTACCCCCGACTAACACAGAAATAATCAACCTCTGTCTTTTTCTTGGTCAATTACAGAGGTTCATTATTGATAATTAAAAACAAAAACAAATTTTTAGAGGGACTTTTGGTGAGAAATGAATTTTGGAACAAGAGGGAGAGAGGTAGAACATGACTAAGTAATAATAAATACAGCCACTAAGTAATGATAAATGTAGACTGTTCCACTTTTGTATGTAAACTGCAATTACATTTCTATTTAAATTTCTTGAACTGTTTCGAGATAAATATTTAATTTTGATAAAATTCACAGTTTGTGGGATGCCACCTGAAACGTTAGTTCCTCTTATAAGCCCCTTTTTTCGTCTGTAGACTTGAATGTTCATTTCTGCTTGAATTTGTTGAAACAGTTTTCACTGTTCTGAGAGAAATACGTACTTGATTTTGATAAAATTTACAGTTTGCGTGAGGCCACCTGGAACGTTAGTTCATGCTATAAGCCCCTTTTGAAAAAAGATGTAAAAATGAATTTTTAAGAAAAAATGAAAAAAAAAAAAACAGAAATTAAAAAAAGGACAGAAATGTGGGAAAATGAGAAGGCGAAAAATGGTAAATGCGAAAAAAGAGACGAATTAGGAGGTTAACGGATGAAAAGAGCGGAGTGGAGGTTTCAGACATGTGAACCCAAAGCTGCACCTCAAAGACCTAGACGCAGCAGCTTCAGGAACGCACGGTTCTGTGTACAGTCAAAGTTAGGTTCATGAACTGTTATGCTTGGAACACGCTCCACACGCCACAGCCCCTGCGTGCGGTGATCGCGGCAAAATGCGCGAGTTCACCTTTCTTGGAAAAAAGCTAATCTCAGAAGTCAACAGCAAAAGGCCCCCTTCACTTCAGCAAGAATTAATTGAAAACATTCTATTCATTCAAAACTTATTATAACCCCTGAGTATTGAGAAAGCAAATGAGTGATGCACTGTAAGTAAGAAATTGATAATGTAAAGGAAGACACAATAGCATGCGTTTGAATGGTGAAGTGAATATAATAGCACTAACCTCCTAAAAGATAGCTGCATTCGATCACATAAACGTCAGGGAAATCAACTGCAAAATCAAACCCTATTGTTTGTAATAAAAAGAGCTCGCAGAAAAGAATTTCCCTTGAAAGCGTGGACAGATCCTGAAGATTGAAAAGATATACAGAATTATATACCACATTAGTAGATCATCAAATCGTTAGTACATCAGTAAATCATGTAAGCTGGATGTTTTTCAAAAATAAGGTGTTGAGACTTTCAAGTAAATAGGGGTCGTTCAATGCATTCAGCAAAGCCAGTTATGGCTTTGTCAGAGTTTCCGCTCTAATGGCAGAAAGAAATAACTTCTAAGTCGGTGACCAACTTTTATCGCTGGAAAACCTCTTCATAAAATTTTGAACACACGTCCTAAGTTAGGACTTATCAATAATATGAATATAAAGATCATTAAATGATCTTGAAAGATGAAGAATACACAAGAAGCTGCTGAGGCTGAACACAATGATTCAAGGGACCAAAAAATGCCACGGGTTTTGTTGCTGCAGACATCAGTCCCTTCAAATGGGTGGATCAACACGTATAGTGAGTCATTTAAATGTTGTTGCTGTTCTTTAAATGTTGATTTGATATTGTTGTTTTAATGTTGTTTATGGCTCATTGGAGAAGCATAAACTGAGGGTGGTGGTATGCATATTCACTCATGTGCTCCATGTTGTAGTACACAACTTGAAAAAGTTACCAACACCAAGGACCTTGGAATCACTGTAGATGCTTCTCTTATCTGGGACCAACATGTCCAGTGTGGTTGCAATGCGCCCAAAAACCACCATATGGTGGGGCTGATGTTTGTTAAAACGGCAAAATCCACGATGGGTGGTGGTTATAGAACAAGGTGAAATTAACTGAAAACGTTGACTTACAAATAACGAATAGAAAAGGTCGATGAATCTGGACGCTTGGATGATTGTATCTAATGATACTGGTCGCTCCATTACTTTGGTAGCTAAGAGGATCGCGGCTGCTGCCATGCGTTTCCACTCGAACATGACAATAGAATGAACAGCGTAGAACCGGTGTAAGTATACGATTGCCGTATTTACGCAATTTTGTGATCTGAACGATCGTGTCATTAAGGATATAATTTAAATGGGCAAATATACGTACAACATAAGCGTATACTATTGACAAAGGTAATAATTTATCTATCAATGCATTGGAGCTATCCCACCTTACTTGAATAAACATTCCTCCCCTTGAAGGAACTTATTATATCTAAGTAAAACTAAATAATTTAATACACTTCCCCTCCTTATTTGAATTTCAAACTAGGTGAACTTAGTTAAGTACAAATCAGCTTTAGAGACAATCTCAATAAGGGGATTTCAAATCCAGTCTCTCCAGGTAGCCTAATCTTGAAACGGCGTTTGTTCAAACAACACATACAAATTTTATTAAATTAGTAAGTGCTAAGTATTTTCGTCGCAGCCACTCTTTCCTGACGACAAAACTACTATCAGATGTTTATGCTGACGACATTGTGGTCATTGTCAGGGGCAAGTTCAAACAGACAGTGTGCGAACGAATGCAAATGGCCTTGGATGTAGTGCAGCACTGGTGCGGGAAGGAGGGGCTATATGTTAACCCTGATAAGGTGGCCCTCCTTCCCTTCACCAGACGACGAAAGTTAGACATGCAGGCAGTACGGCTGGGGGGCAGACAACTTCCCTTCTGCACCAGAGCCAGATACCTGGGAGTCACTTTTGATCAAAAGTTAACCTGGACTCCACATATAAAGAGGGCTGTAGACAGGGCCCTTTTTGTATTGGCAGCAGGCAAACGCATGTTAGGGAAGACATGGGGCCTAGGCCCAAGAATGACTATGTGGTTGTATACTGCAGTAGTCAGGCCAATGCTGACCTATGGGGCCCTTGTCTGGTGGACAAAGGTTAGCCAGGCAATGGCTGTGAGTCAGCTGGCCAAGATACAGCGGATGGCGTGCTTGGGAATTTCTGGTTCCATGCACACGAGTCCCACCATGGCAATGGAGGTCCTTTTTGGCCTTCCACCTCTGCAATTCTTTGTGCAGAGAGTGACGTTTCTTCAGGGAGTCAGGTTGTGGAGGAATGGCTTCCTTAAGAAGGGATCTGGGTGTGCTCACCACGCCATCTTTGAGGAGGTGGCAGTGAATGAGTCAGCCCTCAGTGTCTCTGACTACATGGCGGAGGTGCGGAACTTTGATCTCCCCTTCAAGGTCTACATCCACAGTAGATCATTATGGTCTGAAGGGAGGCCCAATTCGAACGAGGGGCTCTAGTGTTCTACACTGATGGCTCCGTCATGAATGGTAGAGCTGGTTCGGGCATATATGGCCCAAGAATGGCGATTGCAGAATCGCTGGGATCAACTGCTACCATTTTCCAGGCAGAAGTACATGCCATACGCTCCTGTGTTGACAGACTCTTGTGTCGACGAGTTAATGGAGCGACAATATATATTCTCTCAGATAGTCAAGCTGCGCTCAAGGCGCTGGCCTCTTTCACAATCTCCTCGAGACTGGTGCAGGAGTGCTTGGCTAACCTCAAGACCCTTGCCAGTAACAATAAGGTTACATTGGTGTGGTGCCGACTTTTAGGAAGCGAAGGGGCAAGTTTCCGTTGATCCCCAGGTTATTAAAACGGGAGAGGTAAAGAATCTTCTCTCATTCGCTAAAATGTGGTGGGGAAGGGTGGACCTTCCAGATTTATGTGGAGTTGACGACAATAGGTCGCCACAACAGACTGGGATGGTAATGCCCACCTAGTAAATACCAGGCAGTTAGTGCTTGGGTCCCAGGCAGCTCCTGACGATGGGTACAAGTGCCGTTCACTGGACATTCAGTGCCCGGTTAGGCAGGGTGCTCAGGTCGGGTAGACAAATGTGCCTGGGAAGGAGTTGGAGGTCTCGACCTCCTCCTCTAGCCACAATAGGTCCTCCAGGACCTCAGTGGAATTAAAAAAAAAAAAACTATCAGATGTTCCCCACTTATCCGCCTAGACTTGAGTGCGACTTGAATGCACAAAATTACATGAAATAAATGTTTCATATTTTTTCCAGTTTCGTTCGCTAACACCTTTCCCTTCGATCTACTTCAAACGCTTCTCCCCTGACAACATTCCCATTCTAAAGCAAAAGTAGAGCGATGCACTCTTCTCCTAGTGCACTTCTGGTATGAACATCTCAGGTTGTTAAGCAGTTTGTTGTAGAGTAGAACATTCTTACAAGATGATAATAAAATAACTTCATCCTGCAAGTACCAGCTATTTCTACTAGTTTCATTTGAGCTCCTCACAGTCTAGCTTCTCCCATACGCCTGCATACCCGATTCCATATATTTCCCTTCACCAGCACAACCCAGTTGAATTTCTGTACAGTGGGTGTCTACAACTGGTAGCAGTGGTTACCCCAGCGTTTTTAGACACAGGCGTAACTAGAATGAAAGGTAGTAGTCCAGAGCAAAAACATCAACCACTATTGGAATTGTGCTCAGGTGAAATATTTATCCTGAGCACAAAAATCAAAGGCGTCTTGTTAATCAAACAAGAGCGGCTATGGCACTACGCGACAAGGGTTGTTAAGGCTCTGTAGCTTTTTAGCATTCGACCTGGGGTAGGAAACCCTAATCAAAAATGACCTTGTCCTCCAACTGGGGTGGGGGGGTTGAGCATAGGGCCAACGGCCCTGACCTGTAAACCCCACAGACCACAAACACCAAGTTCAGCCAAATTACTTTTAGACAAGGCGCTTCAATCAGCAATGACGAAGGAAAACGGAAAAAAACAACTAGACATTTGAACATGGAACGTTCAAACTCTTTATGTGGCAGGAGCATTTAAGAAGGTAATTGATCAGCTCAACGCATACGAAGGGGACATGGTCGCCCTTCAAGAAATCCGCTGGATTAATACAGGCATTCTTAAAAAAGAAAGGTGGGCCCTACTTTATAGCTGCCATGAAAGACACCATCTATTTACAATGGGCTTCATAGAGAGGAAGCGGGTAAAACATCTCGTTGTAGATTTTTAGGCAATATCACCTAGAGGATCAAAAGTAGTCTCCTCAATTACACCCTCAATTGCGCTCATGCCCCTAACGTGATCTCAGATGAAGATGACCTCATCTGTGAAGATTTGAAAGAAGTATATGATTGCACACAACATTAAGATTGTTCTCGATGATATGATTGCTCGAATTGGAAGAGAAGCAATCTATCACCCAGGTAATCAGGAATTGAGCTTGCACAATTATGATAATGACTATGGGACGTATGATGGGATTTGCTTCATCGAGAAGCATGATTGTCAGCAGCACTGTGTTTCCTAAAATATATCCCGCTGTAACCGAAATGAGCCACAATCTGGAAATGGATAAGAAGGGAGGGACCAAAATGAGCCCCGGCACGAACTTTTCCTACCAGAATCATACTGCAGAATAAGTTGATGTACCTATATCATACCTGAATAGCTTGAAAAATTGTCATCTAAATCTATTTTCTACTTTTGAGGTAATTTTATTCGATTTTTTGGTTTAGTTAGGTCATGGTTCGCGAAACATTAGACTTTAATTGCGCTAACACCCGTATTAGTTATAACTTCTGCGGAATAAAAAGGGGGGTGGAGGCCCTAAAAAAACTGTTACGCCACTGTCTGAACCATGTTGAAAAGTAAAAATAATCTTTTCCTAGTGTCAGGATAAATGAAAATTGGCTTATTATTCACTAGGTATGGAAAATTGATTAAAAAAGACCTAGTGCTAAATTCAAGGTTCGTCAATTGATTCGGTGGTTGGATACAGAATGTCATCTTGTTTAGGCCTCACTTAGTTCTTAGATAAATTTCGTGGGATAATTTGTCTTACACCAATAATTATGAGTAGTATCTAACATTGCAATTAAAAACACATGAATTTCACTAAGGCAGAAATACTTTTACAATTATTCCACAACTAGTGCCCGCGATGCCATGCACATTAGGTCGAAAAAGGATACATCCCCAAGTGAATCGCTGCATCTTGGATGAAAAAAGCAGAACGCAGCTTAATTGAAAGTTCTTCATCCTCTTCCACGCCGACACTTCTACTTTGGGAATTCGCTAATCGTTCCTTGCTGAAGAACCATTTTTCATCGGACGCCATCACTAAGGCTAACTCCTAAAAACAAAAAACATGCATGAATATCCACAGCTCTGTGTAAAATTCGCTTTAATATGTTCGATTACGCACCTGTTGACGTTAAGTTGGATCAGTGGTATAGGCCCTGCACCGGAGAAAAATGGAGGACCTAAATCAGACTTTTCGAGTAAAGAGAATATTTAAGAACAAGAGAATTTCCACGAAACGAGGTACCTTTTCCACTTATAATCCTGAAACCCAAGAACTACGAGTCACTGCCTTCCAGATGGATTCGAAAACCATCCCCTCCACTTGGTGGCTGTCTTAAATTCCAATCTCAAAGAGGTATATATTTGTTTGATTTAGCGTATTAAAAACAGAAACCACAACATATTTATTTTTCTTTACAAGATATTTATATAAGTATTTCGTAAATTTGAAAATTTCATCTAATCACCAATCCCCCATTTGGCCGTTAAGTCTTGTCATTTCTAACTCCAGTACGATAGTGGCGGCGCAAATTATTCAAACGTTTTGAACTATCTCCAATTTTTTTTCTTGAAAGAACTCAATCATTTGAGGAGATTCAGGGGACGAGGTCCATTATGTTAATGTTGTTGCTGTAGTTCATCTGGTCATGGATGAACGAGTTGAGCTGTCATTGTTGTCAGTCACGAAGTTGTATGTTTTCTCTAAATAAAGTTGTCAATCTATTTGAAAAACTTTTCTTTTTTTTTGCCAACATTTTAGGTTTAAACGTGAGCTTAACGACCAGGTATGAATCTTAGGTTGAGATGGGGGGTGATAGGGAGACATTCTACCAAAAGTTTCTCTTTTCTGTGGAGAAGTTGACTTCTGATTTGGGCGTTGCATTGTAATTTGAAAGATTTTTGATGACAACAATTAGAGAGTGACAAGATTAAAGAGTGAAAAAAGAAAATGGACTTGATAGAAAACTATTCCTAGATAAAACCTTACGGAGAAACTGCCATACCTTGCAGCGTACCATTGTGATGGGTGGGGAGGTTTAGGAGTGAGGTTATAAAAAGAAGAGATGCCCACCATCATCATTGGCAGATTCTACATGCTCGACCTGCCAACTTGTCCCTTGGAGTGGGAATTTGTTTTTGAGTTATGTATTTGATGATAACTCATTGTTACGAGTGGTAATGAACGAGAACAGAAATTAGACGAAAACCGATCATCTCCAGAACTTGCATTTTTGGATCCAGTCCACTGCCAATTGAAGGCTACCTGCTACACTCATTTTACACAGGGAGTTTTGAGGTCTCAGGGTTGGGCACTGTAACTCATTTTAAAAAAAATTGTGGAATCGCATTTTTTATCAGTTTTTCAAGTGAGCTGGAAACTTGTAAAAACTTCTTGAGAAATGGATTCCAGTTAATTTATCTACTTAATGCAGTACTGAGTCAGTATAAAACTTGTTTTTGGACGAAAATCCAGCACCGCCGAGGCATCCTTCAAAAACTAGCTTTCAGATATCTACTCATCGAGAAGAAGCTGCTGTGAAACTCGTCAAAATCCCAGACTTGACTACTGAAGTAGCAGGTGCCCCCAACTTCCTCACTGTTTTTTTGACTGATGCTTTACTTGCTGGCATTTTTTCCCCTTGGTTATCCCTGGTCCTGAACGTAATTCTAGGCACAAATATATGATTTGACTCGAAATTCCAGAATCTAAAATTGAGGCGTATTCCCAACAGCCAGGACTTTTTTAAAATTGATAAAAGAATATATAGAAAAAGTTTTTTTTTGCAATACCTTTCATAGGTCGTTTCAATTTCACTTCATAAGTTTCCACACCAAGTGTTCAAATTTCAACTCAATTAAGATATATTTAGATGAGATGTTTTTGTAAAATTCGCTCATACGACCATGCTGCATGACTGTAACCCCCCTCTTTACCAGACAAAAAATTGAGTTCTAGCGCCAAGAAATCAGTCTCAGCCATCAACAGGTTCACCACGTGGACTAGCAAGGTATGTCCACAATTGAATTTTCTTTCAACGAGTGCATGTGTTTTTCATCGCTGAACGTTTGCAGCTAGTCTGAGACCACCCAGATGACTTAATTGGAGGAACATCTATGTAATTATTAAATCAATTTTGTTTGTTAATATGTCTCAAGCTCAATTCAGCAGACTTCATATGTTCAGTTCAACATGGCACTATTACTAATCACATCAAAGGTAACTGTGGAGAGGGTAAGCATTATAATAATCGCCTTGCAGTAGTTCCATTTATACATCATTCATATTGAGGTTAAATTACAGGAATAAACTAATTTATGTATGTAGAGTTGTCGTCATAATCAGGGGTGCCCACAGGGGGGGTCATGACGCAGACTGCGTCATTGAAATTCTTGGGGAGGGGGTAAAGTTGATTGAAACTGTGTTTAACGTGACTATATTCAAAAATATATTACATCACTAAAACGTGAATAATAATGAACCTAGTAATTAATTTAAATCTGGTTTGTTTTTCTATCTGAAAATTTACATGTATGACAATGACCGTTCTCAAATATTGTCCGTGATTTTGGCGCAGGCATGCGGCATGGTTTTCAATACCTACATAAACCTTCTTTTAGTTTTAGATAAAATCAGGGGTGCTTACGAGTATTCTTCACATTTTTGTTTTGGAAAGGGGGTACCAACTTACATGAGGAGTTAGTTTAGTGGGGGGGGGGGGGGGGCTGCGTCATGATGCTTAGGGGGGGATGGGCACCCTAGTCATAATAGATGTACCGGCAGCTCTGATGCAGAACACAGCACGCAAAGGCAACGCTCTCAAAAATACCTGTTGCACTACCGACACATAAACTCAAATATCTAATTAAAAGTCTGATTAATCCAATGGTAAATTCACTATATACTTCACAATGGAATATATCATCAAGTACGTACTAAACACCACTGAACTTGTGTGGAAATCACTCGGATTTTGAACAATGCTTACAGCACCCATTTGGTTGGTCCAAACTTCGAGCCAAACCAACTTAAATCGCAGTACCTTACATGCATCTACGAGCAAAGAACATGTTTTTTTTTTTTTTTCGAATTGTATACTGAGATAGGATACTGTGGGGTCATCTACTAGTAATTTTGAACGAAAAACCAACATATTTCTATTTATACTCGTTATCTGGATAGTAACTGCGTTGGCATGTAGTCGAATAAAAACAATTCTTCAAATCAATTACTTGGGAGATCACAAATGATGTTCGACGTCAGCTCAATGTCTTCAATTATATCTTTATTGTGTACAGTAAAACTTCATTAAAAAAAGTATTCAACTTGGTGCTATAAAATATTTAGGAAATGAAAAAAGTCCAACGTTCATCTATTTAGATACTATAGATACTGAGTATAGCATTGAATATCCACTATATACATTAAAACAAAATTAAAAAGAATCGTAACTTGGTAGTTTTCCCAAAAACATTTTGGAAATCATTTGGTTACTTGTAATGTTCAACTTCCACGCTAGATATAAATAAATTCATCAAGTAAAGTAGTTCTCTATTCACTTTATACAGTAAAACAAAATTGAAAAGATTTTTAACATATTTTCTCACACTGATATTTGGGAAATAATTTTTGAATAGTTGTGACGTTCAACGTCCATGCTAGATATAAATAAATTCACCAAGTATAGCAGTTCTGTATTCACTTTATACAGTAAAACAAAATTCAAAAGACTCGTAACTTGGTCGTTTTTCCCAAAAACATTTTGGAAATCATTTGGTTACTTGTAATGTTCAACGTCCACGCTAGATATAAATAAATTCATCAAGTACAGCAGTTCTGTATTCACTTTATACAGTAAAACAAAATTCAAAAGACTCGTAACTTGGTCGTTTTTCCCAAAAACATTTTGGAAATCATTTGGTTACTTGTAATGTTCAACGTCCACGCTAGATATAAATAAATTCATCAAGTACAGCAGTTCTGTATTCATTTTAAACAGTAAAACAAAATTGAAAAGATTTTTAACATATTTTTTCACACTGATATTTGGGAAATAATTTTTGAATAGTTGTGACCTTCAACGTCCATGCTAGATATAAATAAATTCATCAAGTACAGCAGTTCTGTATTCACTTTATACAGTAAAACAAAATTCAAAAGACTCGTAACTTGGTCGTTTTTCCCAAAAACATTTTGGAAATCATTTGGTTACTTGTAATGTTCAACGTCCACGCTAGATATAAATAAATTCATCAAGTACAGCAGTTCTGTATTCATTTTAAACAGTAAAACAAAATTGAAAAGATTTTCAACATATTTTTTCACACTGATATTTGGGAAATAATTGTTGAATAGTGAACTTCATCGTCCATGCTAGATATAAATAAATTCACCAAGTATAGCAGTTCTGTATTCACTTTATACAGTAAAACAAAATTCAAAAGACTCGTAACTTGGTAGTTTTTCCCAAAAACATTTTGGAAATCATTTGGTTACTTGTAATGTTCAACGTCCACGCTAGATATAAATAAATTCATCAAGTAAAGTAGTTCTGTATTCACTTTATGCTGTACAATAAAATTTAAAAGGTTTTTCATCCAGCGTTGACACATTTAAAAAAAATCAGTTTCCATTGTACAGATTTGAAGGCCATTGATGGAGTTGTGGGTAGTTGGTTTGGGTTCAGTTGATTTCCAATCTTCTCAGAAGCAGTCTGAGCAGGTGTTTGATGGGATCTCCATCTGGTATACTGGCGAAGTACGTGTTGTCCCGAAGCTTCATAGGGAGAGAATCGCGTAGAACCCTACGAGACCTGCGAAATAAGATGTAAACAGGATTATGAAAATTTCGTTAGTTAATGGATAACATAACTGGACGCTGAAGGTACTTCACTATACGAGTTCCATACATGATCTACACATTCACGTAACATCAGGTGAGGAAGCTACAATACCCAACTGAACTTGGCAAACACTAGGTAATATTTATTTCATTCAAGGAGATGTAACAACTCGAAAACTGATATTAATTCACGCTTTTAGTTAATGATTATTGAAGGCAATTCTAGAAAGATGAAGTTGACTACTTGTTGAATACCATATTTTTTTATCAATATAATTTTCAACAGCACATAGATAGCTAAATTCGGAAAAAAAGACATTACAAACCGAAGTAGACAGCTTTTTGTGAAAGTTTTAATACTGACAAGAATTGAAAAAAAAAATTGCCTTCCGCGGAAGCTCCCCTAAAAAACTTTTTGTTGACTCGCTGATCTGATAGATAGAAATTATTGGTGACTTTCAGGCCTTCTAGAGAAAAACTAATGTTACTAGTTTCCTGGCTGAATTCAGAAAAAAATTGAATTTTGAACACTCCTTCGTATGTTTTAGCAAATTTTCATTTTAAAAAAAAACCTACTGCAATGGTTTTGAACATTTTAAAATAAAAATTTTCGAAAAAATGAAAAAAATTGAAATCCGTTGGAAAGAGCGTTAAGTTCTCCATCTCCCTGGTGTATAAAAAAAATTATAGGCTGGTTCAATTGGTGAAAAATCAATTGTAAAAGTGAATTTTGTCAAATCTTTACTACAACCTCTTTTTTCATACTCTGCAGGTCTAAAAAAATTCTACTCTTCTAATTTTGCCTGTTGCCCTAAAATATGCGGCAGAATCTCAGCTTTTCAAAGGTGTACTCAAAATTGCTAATAAAGTAGAATTAAGTGGAGAAAACTTGTACGAAAAATTGACGTTTTTACGCTATAATTACAACGTAAGGGCTTGATGTCCCTATCAGTCCTTTCAACTCTGAGTCACTTGAACTCTTCAATCTGAAGAAAGTAAATAGATTCAGGTTCGTTCAAAACCTTGGAGTCTGCGGCTTTGTTGCATCCTCAACGTGCTCATAACCTACTTCGTTCGAACGCTGATCATCATGCCAAATACATTCAGCAATGAAGAGCACAACAACATGATGTTGGTGCACGGTTACGGAGAATATCATATCAGAATGGAAGGGTGCACGAATACCAACGAAGGTTCCCTGACAGGTAAATCCAATGCGATATGTCTGTTGTGAAGGTTTCTCTCTGTCACTAACAAGGTGGGTTCGGGTTTGCCATATGTATAATGTCAATGGCTCTTTATCTTCTCAGCCATTTTGAGCAACTACTTTGACGTAAAAAACAAAAAAACACAGCTTATTACTAATGAAAAATGCACTAGAAGAAGTAATGATGAAGCGGAAAGGTGTTCAAATATATCCTCCCTAGCTTTTTTGATCACCAAGGAGGTGTGAAAGTACCACTTATTCGATTCGCTGTCAAAAAATACATCAAATCCAATACCAAACTCATTTTTGCATGAGAAGTCCATTTTTGTTTAAAATATCGATTTTAATATGAAAAGCCACGTTTTCCCGAATTCAAACGAAATGTTCTCCCCTAAATTCTACTGTAAGAGCGATTTTGAATACACCGTTGAATAGCTGAAATTCTGGAGCATATTTTAGGACTACAGGCTGGATTTGAAGAGTAGAATGTCATTAGACCTACCAAGTATGAAAAAAGTGGTCATTCTGAAGATTTGACAAAATCCCTTTTTCCGATTGATTTTTTCACCAATTGAAACAACCTACAATATTTGATGATACGCTAGGGATATAGAAAATTTAACGTTCTTTCCTACGGTATAATCAAAATTGATTTTTTTTTTCCAAGTAAATAAGTGAGTTATGGCTGTTTTAGTGAATGAACATCGAAAACACGAAAAAAATCATAAAATTGGAATAACTCAAAAACGAAGCTTCTAAAAGAAAATTTCTAAGTGGAACTTTTTTGTCAGAAATGAGTTGTAAAATCTGTTTCTAGCTTGCAGGTTCCACAGGTTAACACCCTGAATATTCATATATGTCTGTGTCATCAAAGACGATGACTCTTGATAGGCTGGAGATAGAAGCTTCCAAAAGAAAGCATGAGTTCGTTGAACGAAACTTTTTGAACAAATTAAATCGGTAAAATTTGGAACGACATCGTTAAAATGTTCCACAATACTACTCACAAAAAAGTTCATCAGCCATGAACTAGGTCATTTGAAAATCGAAGCTCAAACTTATCAAAGTGCTAAAATTTCCAAACAATCTGACATATAAATATTTTAAAAATTTAGGAAAATTCGCTCATGGACTGGAACTTTACCATGACTGGAACTTGTTCATCAATTCCAAAATCCATCTATAATAAGCCACTATGAGCCTCAACTGCCGGACAGTTACATTTTTAAAACTATCATCTCGAAACAACTTTTAATTAAAAAACGTTGCTTACTTTCTCTGGTCGCATAGGCGCAGGTAACACAAAACCACGTATTTCATTAGTGGCGTAGAAGGCTCTTTGGCATGATCGAAAACCAATTTGTCCTGTTAAAAAATTGGAATAGATATAACAAAAACAAAAACAAGTTTTGTGTGATGTAGAGCTTATCACATCGTATACCAACAAAATAATAGGCGATAATTCTTACGAGGATCCTGGTCACATCTTGAACCCGTTCGTATAAACGGCATACGAAATAAAGGCCATTGCGGTCCTGTAATATCTTCTGCAAGATAAATGTTGCTACAGACCGCGAAAATTTGGACCCCACCTCCATAATTCTTAAGCAGATAGGGATGAACATGGTTTTCAGAAGAAATATTGTCACTTGTGGTTCATCAGCCTGAAACAATGAAGTAAACATTTAGATTTCAGCTAACATGAACACTATAGGTTCAACGACTCAAGTAATTGCTAATTAAATGGAAAACAGGAAGAATAAACTTAATCAGAATTATATAATTGTACTAGTTTAATGGCCCTGCACGCAGGTTAAAAAGAAATAGGTGAATAACACAATTTTTTTCGTGATTTATTAATTGCGACTGAAAAATCAAATACATTTCATCTAGCAATTTTACATATCAATAAAGGTACACTCCAAGTGGGTAGGTTTACAGCAAAATCTAGCCCTTTATTATATAGCTCAATTAATTAGCACTGAGTTCGATTGCACTTCTATTCACGCAGCACAACTAAATCCAGTGGTTTGTTTCGCTTGAGATGTCGGATTTCACCTTCGTTGTCCAAAACGTAGAGCATCTCCGGGTTCACGTGTTTGTGGAGGCGATGTTCATGCTTCCTTGCGTATTTTGCAATAATTTCATAGACTGTCTCCATCCTCAAATCTCGATGAATATCATCGTTTCGCATGTACCAAGGGGCTCCAACTATACTTCTCAGTATTTTATTCTGAAAGGTTTGGATTTTCTTAATATTTGATTTCTTGGCACAGCCCCAGATCTGTATCCCATAGGTCCAAATAGGGCGAAGGATCTGCTTATATATAAGCAGTTTGTTGTGAAGAGAGAGATGGGAATTCCTTCCCATTAGCCAATACATCCTTCTGCACTTGATTTTAAGTTCTTCTTTCTTCTTTTATACGTGTTTATTCCAGTTTAATTTGCAGTCAAGTGTCAAACCCAAGTATTTAACTGCTTCAGTATGCGGTATTTTATTCGAATTGATCTCAACATCCAAGATTGGGACTTTTCGGTTAGTGAAGTTGATGTGGGCTGATTTTGATTCGTTCAGCTTCATTCTCCACATCTTGGTCCATTTACAAACCTCAGTAGTAGACGTCTGTAGTTTGCTTGTTGCAGCTTCTATATCATCTCCAACAGAGAGGATAGCCGTATCATCTGCAAAGGTGGCAACAGTTGTGCCTTCTTGTTGGGGTAAGTCCCGTGTGTACAGGAGGTAGAGTACTAAACAACAAAATGAGGGAGTATAATAACAATATTAAAAGTCAAAAAATCGTATATCCCAAATCCCCGAGGAGAGGACCACGTCGCTTGCCCTGGGAGACGCTTCCCCCCGCTGAGGCCCTCCTTCCTTCACTGGCGGGGGGGGGGGGGGGAAGGTCGGTTGCCCTGGGAGTCGGGGGCGAGAATTCCACCCGCCCAGCGTTACCACCCCCTGAAACGTCGATATATTCTGATAAGCTGGTTTTTATATAGTGTGATGTCAACCCAGGAATGAACAAACTCCATGCAGTCATGTACAAACTTTGTGCCGCAGCCAAACTGAATGTACCAACTCTGTGGCTCCACCTATGTGCAGCCCGTTTAGCGCTGTTCAGAGTGATCGACGAGGTGAGCAGTCTGATTCAGACCCCGAAAGTCTGACGGAAAATCGCTAGTGGTAAAAATGTTATGTGCACTTGAGTGCTTTAATAAATTTCAAGATTCAACTAGGAGTGAAAAGCCTCACAGCTTTTTTCCATTCGTCATCCTGGCCGAGGAGCAGAAAATTCGCTCCAGAGAACGGGCGGAAATGAGGCAGCGTCAGCAAAGTGGATTTCGGACCTAACAACGAACTTATAAATAGCTGTTTTCTTATTTGGCCAGAAGTAAACTAAGGGGACATAGTCAGTGCCGTTCTGAATCACATGTAACGTGAACAGTTGGTAGAAAAGTGTAAGAACATTTTTTAATGTACCATCAACAAATAAGTTATCTTGGAGTTACCTCACCTAGAGCGCAAGGAATTCGTATAAATGTCTTATTTATACCAATAACTTAATCATTCTATGGAGCTACCTACACAAAAATGTTACGAACGCATCCAGGGGTGGCTGCTGACAGAAGCAGATCCTGCCCAAAACGAAAAAGATACCTGACAATAATAATAATAATATTGAACGTATAATATGATCATACTGTTTTCCAACTTTTCCCCACGAATCTTCATTGAAGAGCACAATGGTGGTTATGGGTTGGGAGCAACGCTCCGTCTGTGACACAACAGAGCGTTTCACTTGCTTGATTCAATCCGGCTCCAAAGAACGAATGGGAGCGCCCAAAATAAAGCATGTTAGATTTCTGAGCGCACACGTAGCTATCTGCTCACCTGTTAGAATGTGTGCATCACCAAAACACAGTCTTATCCTATTATCAGTTGATTGTCGCCGACACTTGTGACTGAACTGTGCTAGCTGTAAATACGCGATGAATACAGTAAGTGCTTTAAAACGTGAGTTTGTGAAATTGTCAAAGAGTTAGCCAAACAGTGATTATTCGCGATGCCGAATCCACTATTGACAGGACTGCAACAAGCCTCAAAGGCAAGCAGAAATCGTTCCACGATTCGCAAGTTCAACCCTCATTACAATGAAACGGTGAATTGGCTCTGCGGATGTGAGGTAAGTAATAAACTTTTCTGCTTCCCTTGTCGTCTTTTCTGCAATAATAGGAATGAAGGTTGGGTTAAAGATGGAGTAGGGCTTTCACCTCCACGATGGTTCTTGCTGCGAATATGTGAATTTCAAGTGTTGCAAAACACGGTTTTCTGAAGTTTGACAATTTTTTTTTAAAGAGGTATTTACGTACTTACTAGTGAAGTTCTTCAAAGGTGGGATTTAGTAGTATTTGAAGCCCAGAAAGTGGACAAGATTGATCTCCTTTGAATATTGGCAGTTGAAAATTGAATTTGCCTGGTAAAAGCACATTTCTGTCTCACGTTCCCTTCATGGTTGTCTCTTAGTCTCAGTGCACCCCTGGGGTTTCAGGGCAGGAAACTGAACGCATCAATGACATATTGATACTTCATTATCAATTTATCGATTTTTTAACAATTAATTCAACATCCCACTAACTTCCTACAACACTGCTCATATAACAATTTTTACTGCGGTAACAGAAATCAAGAAAACAAATTTAGATCAAGTCAAAGGAGCCTCACTTTTGAATTTGACAGTGTAAGTACTTGTAATCGAAGTGTACATAGATTTTACAAGTATCTGTACCACCAAAGCACAAGTCATAGTAGTCCCGCCAAAGGGAAGTGTTAATAGTCATACTATCTATCTAACTTGGGGGATAGAATAGTTATATATATACCATTCGTTGAATCTTACCTTAACCAGGGCGACAAAAACATCAAGGCATGCAAGCCTCAAGCACTCGTAAGGGCGGCTCAACGAGTCCGTCATTAGCAGGGGGTACAGATATGAAGGTATTTGTGCTGCTATGAAGGCAGGCCTCGTCTTTGGATGCAATGCCACACACTGCAAAACAGTAAGATATTTTCTACTTCAACATACTGGATTTTACATTCAATATAGTGCTACTAATTAAGCCGCTAGGCGGCGCTACTATGATTAATATGTTGGCAGCTCAGCAGCATGATTATGTTAGATGCAATTACCTATTCAGAATCTCTTAATTTGGAGCGTTGTATCTGTTTATTCATGTAGAGACGTTTCGTCCCGCAGCGGGGACTTCCTCAGTCTAACTCAGTCTCTCAGAACACTCATTCAGTGGAATTACTTGAGGCATTGCACGTTCCTGGCACCCACATTTATTGTTGTTGTTTACTCTTATTTATGTATTTTTTGTTAAGCAACTTCCAAATTATACCCTGCCTGTCCATGTATTCAGGATGGTCATGATATAATTTGCTACAGTTGCTAATTTACAACTACAACAATTATATAAATAACTTCAAAAAATCAATATGAAGGTTACACTGCAGTTAGATTAATTTCACTGAATGAGTGTCTGACATGAACTAAGAGATAAGAGCTAAAGTAAACAACTGAAGAATGAGTAATACAACAACAATATATACCTATTGTGTTTTCTTACCTAATATACTGGGTGTCCCTCAACAATTCATGAAACTTCGAGGGCGAGTTCTAGAGCTCATTTAAGACAGAAAATGAGTCTAAAAATTCCGTTTCTGATCTATTTAACTAGAACTCTTCAAAATCAATTTGAAGGGCACCGTTGGAAAGAGAGTTTGATTCCCGATCTCCCTGCAGCAAAATAATAAATTTTCAACATGACCTGGAACTTGAAAAATAAAAAAGAACGTGAAAATCAAACTTTGAAAATTGATTAAAAACTGCTTTTTTCCTCATGTTCTCTCTCGTTCAAATTGCACAGGTTTGATATCTCCCACTTCCCTAAAATTTCAGCTTTCCAACGGTATAAGAAAAAAACTTCTTATGACATTTTTTTTTCTAAAGGAAATGGCGTTTGAACGGAGAAAAACATGGGTCTATAACACAGAGAGTTTTCACCCGAAATCGACTTGCTTCAAAAATATGAGTTTCGCATCAAAGTTGATGTTTTTTCTTTGCTGAGCCGAATGGTAAGTCGCTGGACCTGTTAATTGATACCCTATTTTTTTTGTGTGAGGGCTCGAGAGACAATATCAGTGAACAAATATACATAAAAATCAATGCAAAATTTGTTTTTTCTTTTGGTAGCAAGTCGATTTTGGGTGAAAAATTTCAATTTCGACGTATGAACCCATATTGATCCGCATCACACGTTCTTTTTTTTTCAAAACTTTGTTTTCTAATACCATTGGAGAGCTGAGGTCCTGGGGAAGTTTTCCCCAGGAATTGGGAGTTATAAAACCTGTTTATCCTGAGCAAGAGAGAACACAGGGGAAAAAATAAACTTGATCTTCAGACAAATATTTCACGTTCTAAAACATACTTTACCTCATAATTGATTTTAGAGAGTAGTTTCAGGGAGTTATGGACATTTTAATGGCGTAATGTGGGATACAGGAAAGAAAATCTTGAAAGTGAAATAATTCAAAATCGAAGTCTTTAAAAGAAAATCCACGTTTTATTTGTTTGTTGTAAATGAGATCTAGACCCTTGAATTTTGATGAACATTTAGCGTGGCACCCTGTACAGTTAAAAGCTCTCGTCCTAGTAATTCAATTTAAAATTCTCTCGTTTCCAAGCAAAACAACATCGGTACGAGGGAAACATGCTCGAAACTACTTACATTTGTAACAGTGTAACGTACAATCAAACAATATCTGTTAGAATTATGTTAATAGTGCACAACACTTAGAATGAGCCGAAATTCTATCAAGTGGTGGAATTCAGCGTGGTTACCTCAAGAAGGGAGACAGCAGCGCAGACTCTGTTACTTAGGTCAATGGTGAGAGTAGTGTAATCGATGACAGGGTAAATGTCCACGATTTCGTCAACCAAAATTCCAATTAACCCGTAACTATTGCACAGCATAACAGCCAGGTCTTGAACTATTCCCCTCTTCCGGCTGTTTGAAGGAAATACATCATGTAAGACATAATTTAGTTTACAAAGCAGATAGCAGCGTTATATAGCGTACAATAATTAACAGATAATTAACGGTCCGTGGCGTGTGGGACCGCGAGAGACCTGCGTTTTTCGATACCCGCGTTATGAAAGCTGACGCAGTCTCTTACTCCTCCATGGATTGGCCTACCATCTCCTGGCATAGATAAAATGTTCAGAATTTTCGAAAAAGATTTTTTCAACTGTTTTCTCTTGTTTATAATAAACCAGTTTTGTAACTCCCACTTCCCTGGAAAACTTCCCGAAAATCTAAGCTTTCCAAAGATATAGGCACGAAAAACGTGGGTTCATACCGTAAAATCGACGGTTTTCTCCCAAAATTGACTGGCTACAACAACTGATTTTGGCTTAGAAATTCATGACCCCCCCCCCCCCCTGTATCAAATGGGTTTGCTCGCACAACAATATGGGATTTTCAGCCTGAAAATTTTGAGCTTTAAACCTGAATCAGTGGAAAATAAGGGTGTGTGTTTGTTGATTCGGCTTGTCCGACCGAAATTCCCTAATTTGTTGAGCAAGACCTCAACACTCTCCAGTGAAAAAGATTAATAAAATCCGACGCCAAACTCTTCGGAGCAAGTTAATTTTGGGTGGGGAAAAAAAAAATGTTTCGCTTACTTATACCGTTTGGAAAGCAAGACTCGGAGGAAGTTTTCCCTGGAGAGTGACAAATCCTGCTTATTTGCTTATTATAATCGAGAGAATACGTAGCAATGATTCGTCTGGGGGGAACATTTCGTTGGAAATGAGCTCTAGAATCTAGGTTTGTTACACCCTGCATGACTTATGATAAATTGCTTGACTTAATGGATTAAAGGAGAAGAATTCAAACAGTTCAAACCCTGCAGACCGTTCCAACGAATTCTCACGATGAGGTAAACCGACTTAGCAGTTTTTATTTTCGAATTAATGTAGGTGAAATTCTAACGCCATGCATGCAGTTTTTGGCTAGTACCGAATATTTGGGATTCGTCGAGTGCCATTGAAAAAGCACTCATTCTACACACTCAGGATTTGCCAAATATTGAGAGTTGACAGAGGCTTTATGGCTGCAGATTAGGAACACCGCTCCTAACGGTAAGTCATTTTTCTCTAGGTAAGATTCTTCGGGCGATACCCGAGCCCTTATTTAGTTTGACTTCACATTTGCTGAAACTTTAAGAAATCCTTAACACTAAAGAACAAAAACTGTTGTGTATAAAGTGTAGTGACAAATGGTCAGTGTGAACTCATCTTTTATTTAACGACGGTAAACGCAAATTCTTCACACAATGGCTGTCTACCACGTCAGCGAAGTTCCATAACCAACTAAGCTAATGAAACGCCTCAACATTTTTTAAATTAAAATTGTATTCGGGAAAATCTGTTTTGAAGGATTCAGAAAGGATTTCTGAATTTTAACGCTTTTCTCTATATGTCTGTATACTTACTGTATATTTTTAATTTTTTATTTTTTAATGAGCACACGTGATGTTTGTATTTAATATTAATCAATAAAGTTTCATTTAAGCATTATTTGTGTATTTTGTATGTAGTATGAGGGTGAATAAACAATATACGAGAATTTTGGACTTACGAGCTCAATAGTGATGGGGTGTTGGGTTAGTTTGTTAGAAATGAGTTCATTCGATTCAGCGAGAAAAATTACGTAATTAAATCCCCTTCCCCTTTCAACTTCATCCAACCTTCATAGGCATTATCTCGTGCCAAAACGCTAATTTCGTTAAAAAAAAAAAAAAACACGAATTTCTCTGTCAAAAATTGCTTTAAAATAAAAATGCAATAGACCGATAAAAAGTAGATGTTTTCACCGTAGAGCTTATCAATTTTAGTGGATGGTATGGTGGTAAATCAACATTAAAATTGTTCACAAAGCAGAAAGTTGACAAAATTCAAGTTTATGCAAGAAAAAACCGATTCGATTCCTGTGGAGATTCTATAAATTGTTCTTGCTGCACCCATTTGATTGCCCACAGAGGTTATCCGTCTAGTGGCTCAAGTATTCATACAGCTCCCTTTGTTGATAGCAACATCTTTCATACGATCCCCATTTTAGTCACATTCAACATGCTTAACTCGTGAAGAAATAATAATGACAGATAGATTCAAAAGAATAGTACGTACTATAATTCCCTCAACAACTCTTCTCTTGTACTAGTTTTGTTTTCATTTTTCCAAAAATTATTCGGTTTAAGGCCTTCCGGACTTTGCTGAGGTGGGATAGAGGGTGCCATCGCTGTAGCAAAAAATTGTTCAAATTAACAACAAAATGACAATAAATATTTAGAACTATTACATATACATGTTATAAGGTTATAATATAAATGTACCTATTAGATTTTTACTGTCATAGGGTACTGGGGTGTAATTTCAAGTAATTTTGGATGGGAAAGCGACTGGAATAAGTTTAGTACCTATCCATAGAATCGAAATTTCTGAACCTAAAAAAATTACCCCCAACTCGCACTATCACGCTTTTTGACATAATATTATAATGAATAATATATTAATATTCATTTTAATTTTAATTAATAATTATATTCTAATGAACCCACGTGATAGAATTTTCACCGTTTTTGCCCAACCAACAACGATCAGTGATTAATGAGAATTGTTATCTAATACAGAGATAATAAACCATTGGGTTATCATTTGGCGAGTTTTTTCAAGTGAGGAGAGTCCAAGCAAATGTGAACAGGTCAATTGATTTCCAAAATTCAGTTAGGCATTGATTATTGTCAAGGACGACAGTTTAAATCAATTTCTGAATCGAAAACTGACAAAAACCAAACAAGTCACCTTTATGTTAAAGGCTGAACATCGACGATCTGAGCAGAATGCAATATGTCAGGCGGCAAGTCCAAAGAAAACCGAACATGTCACAGCAACCAATCGGAGAAAGGGACGAGGAAACTGAGTGCCATTGGTCACGTGACCACCCACATAACAATGGTATCAGTGAACCGTCTGTTTTTCACATTGTTTCCTACACAGTGTTGCTGTGGAGCTTTGCCTTTTCTTTTATATATTCTTTGAACTTTTACCCCATAAATGGAAGATTGTGTGGACTTGGTTACAGTGGAGGAAGGTACTTGGGAACACAAGAACAGAAAGTAAACAAAAAACCAAAGGGAGATACAGGATGCAATGATACAGTACCACATCGTTTGTGGACTGCAACGTTATCTTGCTTTTAACATAAGTCCAAGTCATGCTCTTCACATTCGTGTGAAGTTACACCTACGTGGCTACAAAATCTCCCAGGATAACATCATCGCAGGATGGACCACGGTTTGAGACATTCAACAAAAACAAGTTTGGAAGGCAACAGCTCAAATAGGCAAGAAACCTAAGCCTCGTGAGTTCAGTGTTCCGTATTTTGTGTCAGTCAATGAAAAACCTCTCCAAGTATGTAGCTCGTTTTTTATGAGATTAGGCTACACTGAAACCAGTCGCCTTAACAATATTTGCAAGCATGTAAAAGCCGGTGATATCATTTAAAAAAAAAAACCAAAGCTCGCGAATTCATAGACAATTTGAAAGGTAGTAAGTCTCATTATCGTTGTGAGCGTCCACAACAGACAGATCTCCTGACAGATGTCGCCAACCACGCCCCCTTCCCAATTACCTTCCTGGGTACCTTCCTACCTGTTGTCACCTAAAAATATAACCGGTTGTAAAAAGTGCTTTAGTCTCAATCCTTAATCAAACCAAACCTAATTCTAACTATATGATAAAAAGTGATATAGTTTTAACAATTATAACAGGAAAAAGTCGGCTAGAATTTATCTGCACTTTCAACTACAAAGCAGACTGAGACACGTTTACAACAATACTGTGTCCCAGAAATTCAAAGTGTCGAAAACTATGTTTCGAAAGATATTCTCTGAATTTAATATTGGGGTCAGGTCTCCTGCTTCAGATAAATGCACTTTCTATTCAGATAAAAAAAAACGAAAGAGACAGTGGCAAAAAAGCGAAGCTGCTGTCGGAAAAGGAGCGTAATGGGTTTGGGGGAATGAAGGATATTCTTCCGCCTGAAAGGCAATGAGTTTCGGACCAGGAAATGCAATGGCTTTCGGGGAAGGGAGAGTCTGCCTCAAAGCGAAATGCAATGGTTTAGGGGGCAAGGTGCGTGTAGCTATATATTGGTAAATCTGCTTTTCACACTTATCGAAAAATATCCATGTCTCCTATCGATATAGGTCCACGCTTTCGATGTGAGTTCGAATGTGTTCTGTCTAGTTTGCTGGTGTGGATGCTCGCTTCGCTCGTATTTCAAAAACACAAAAATATCCTAAATCAATACTTCTAGTAAAGTATAGCTCAGTTGGACAAAAAGAACAGAATGGCATACTTATTTCTGAGTCTCTATCCTGCCCTTCTTTGGTTTATTTACCAAACTATCGATATATTTTTCGATTTGCGTGGGAGGTTGCAATGAGGTTGCGTGCAGGAACAGACTAGAACAGTACCACCTTTTCTATGATAAAACCTAAGCCTAAATTCAATTCATGTAAGCCACCATTCTATCATTAATTATAAGCATGCCTAATCGACGGATTCCCTGGGTACCTACCTACCCCAAACCCATAATGTTTCGTTGTACGACTACTTACACTTGACCCTAAACCAAAATCAACCTTAACCAAAACTCATTGCCTTTTTCACAGAAACCCATCGCGTTTTGAGCCTCGCTCCCCCAAACTCAGAGAATGACTAACCCGAGCTCAGATGGACTTGCATGTGAACCCCAAACCTATTTTATTACCCTATACCGGACAACGCTGAGTGGAATCGATTACAATTAATAAATTAAACAATTGAATGAAGTCAGGTATCAGTAATACCATCGTCTTATTTCCTCTCACATTTCCACCACTTGCCTCGAGGACAAACGGAAATTCCATCCACATGGGGAGGAGTCTGAAGTGGTTGATGCCCAACACTCTGAGGATGTCCCAGGCGCTGGAAGGCGGCGGGTTCAAGAATCGGGAAGGGCAAACTATAGGCCAGTCATTTAAGACATCAAACATTGCAAAAAGTACTGTAAACTTCCTTTTTTAATATGTTGTTAGGGTTCACCCAGATAGTACGAATCTAGATTTGCAGGCCTGAAAACCGCGAGCGACGGGAGTTACAGCCGAAAAACCACGAAATTTTCGCACTTTTTTCAGTTTTTCGCAAAAAAGTCACCAAAGGAGCCTTTTGATGAGAAAAGACTCTTATCCTCTGTTAAACTAGATAAAATCTGCTACAATTTGAGATGTAATTGGACTCTGTAGCTCCATTAGTTCCAGAGATACAGCTCTGCAAATATTGACAATTTTTTCCAAAAAGTGAAAATTTTAACTTTTGGTCTATTTTTGACCGATATATTGGTGTAAATAGTCATTCTACAGTAAACTTGTGAGGAATGAAGTTGTAGGACATTTAATTACCTTCATTTTAAGACCATCGAGGGACCTGTATCTATCATAGATTTTTTTTAACTTACAGAAAACCAAAATAAGTAGAAACGCGGTTCAAGGAAAAGTTGAATAAATGTTGAGTTATTTGTGTAAAACTATGTAACTAGGAATGGACTGAAACATTTTGCATACATTAAACATATTTAACTTAACATTTAAATTGACAGTAGGTCATAAAATGAAATAAATTATAAATAATTAATACAAAAAGGGGTTCATATGAGTAGGTATGTACAAGTTATAATACATAAAAACATTAACACTCACACTAAAAATTATTCAAGAATTTCGGTTTTTCATATCCTGCAAGTACAGGAAGGGTTGCTTCGGTTCCTACTCATGCAAGAAGGCAGGCCTCAAGCTCCGCTCTATGCAAGTATTGTGAAGGCAGAGAGTGCACAAACACTCCTCCCATCGAGGAGCTAGATGAGGAGGATGTGAATGAGGAATTTCTAACCCCTGAAGACCTCCAAGACATCTCCCCCCCCCCCCTTCTAATTGCGGAAGTGAGCTGTCCTCTGAAGCCCCCCCCCCCCAAGATCCCCAGAATATGAAAAACCGAAATTCTTGAATACTTTTTAGTGTGAGTGTTAATGTTTTTATGTATTATAACTTGTACATACCTACTCATATGAACCACTTTTTGTATTAATTATTTATAATTTATTTCATTTTATGACCTACTGTCAATTTAAATGTTAAGTTAAATATGTTTAATGTATGCAAAATGTTTCAGTCCATTCCTAGTTACATAGTTTTACACAAATAACTCAACATTTATTCAACTTTTCCTTGAACCGCGTTTCTACTTATTTTGGTTTTCTGTAAGTTAAAAAAAATCTATGATAGATACAGGTCCCTCGATGGTCTTAAAATGAAGGTAATTAAATGTCCTACAACTTCATTCCTCACAAGTTTACTGTAGAATGACTATTTACACCAATATATCGGTCAAAAATAGACCAAAAGTTAAAATTTTCACTTTTTGGAAAAAATTGTCAATATTTGCAGAGCTGTATCTCTGGAACTAATGGAGCTACAGAGTCCAATTACATCTCAAATTGTAGCAGATTTTATCTAGTTTAACAAAGGATAAGAGTCTTTTCTCATCAAAAGGCTCCTTTGGTGACTTTTTTGCGAAAAACTGAAAAAAGTGCGAAAATTTCGTGGTTTTTCGGCTGTAACTCCCGTCGCTCGCGGTTTTCAGGCCTGCAAATCTAGATTCGTACTATCTGGGTGAACCCTAACAACATATTAAAAAAGGAAGTTTACAGTACTTTTTGCAATGTTTGGCAAAAAAATTGTCTAATATGACTGGACTTATGTGTTATACATGTATTTGTTACTAGTGTGGACGCACCCTTGAGACAGGCGGATCCGGTACCTAAAGTGAAATGAACACGTGCTTCTCATTAGTGCACAGATTATAAGCGGATAAGTAAATATGGTGAAACCCACTTCGAAGTTTTCGGTGAACACAATCGTGATCTTATAAAATACAAATTCACTACAAATCAATACAAGAATTCACGTCATGCGCAAGGTTCAGAAAATCTTA
>JAVIWC010002555.1:0-38763 GCA_031894815.1 Creontiades dilutus
TTCATCAAAATTTCCTGAAAATCAACTTTGTTTAATCGCTTTCAAACCTACTCTCTAAGGGGTTTTTCGGGGTGCTGAACACGAATTCGAAGTCCGTTTTTCGATAAATGCTTCCTTCATGGTTATTTTCGCGATTTTTCATCAAAATTGCTCAAAAATAAACTCTGTTTAATCCCTTTCAAACCTTCTCTCTAAGGGGTATTCCGGCGTGCTGAAAACGAATCTAAAGTCTTTTTCCCGATAAAACGCTTCCTTCATGGTTATTTTCGCGATTTTTCATCAAAATTGCTCAAAAATTAACTCTGTTTAATCCTTTCAAACCTACTCTCTAAGGGGTTTTTCGGGGTGCTGAACACGAATCTGAAGTCCGTTTTTCGATAAAACGCTTCCTTCATGGTTATTTTATCGATTTTTCATCAAAATTGCTCAAAAATTATCTCTGTTTAATCCCTTTCAAACCTACTCTCTAAGGGGTTTCTCGGGGTGCTGAACACGAATGTGAAGTCCGTTTTTCGATAAAACGCTTCCTTCATGGTTATTTTCGCGTTTTTTCATCAAAATTGCTCAAAAATAAACTCTGTTTAATCGCTTTCAAACCTACTCTCTAAGGGGTTTTTCGGGGTGCTGAACACGAATCTGAAGTCCGTTTTTCGATAAAACGCTTCCTTCATGGTTATTTTCGCGTTTTTTCATCAAAATTGCTCAAAAATTAACTCTGTTTAATCGCTTTCAAACCTACTCTCTAAGGGGTTTTTCGGGGTGCTGAACACGAATCTGAAGTCCGTTTTTCGATAAAACGCTTCCTTCATGGTTATTTTCGCGTTTTTTCATCAAAATTGCTCAAAAATTAACTCTGTTTAATCGCTTTCAAACCTACTCTCTAAGGGGTTTTTCGGGGTGCTGAACACGAATCTGAAGTCCGTTTTTCGATAAAACGCTTCCTTCATGGTTATTTTCGCGTTTTTTCATCAAAATTGCTCAAAAATTAACTCTGTTTAATCCCTTTCAAACCTACTCTCTAAGGGGTTTTTCGGGGTGCTGAACACGAATCTGAAGTCCGTTTTTCGATAAAACGCTTCCTTCATGGTTATTTTCGCGTTTTTTCATCAAAATTGCTCAAAAATTAACTCTGTTTAATCCCTTTCAAACCTACTCTCTAAGGGGTTTTTCGGGGTGCTGAACACGAATGTGAAGTCCGTTTTTCGATAAAACGCTTCCTTCATGGTTATTTTCGCGTTTTTTCATCAAAATTGCTCAAAAATTAACTCTGTTTAATCGCTTTCAAACCTACTCTCTAAGGGGTTTTTCGGGGTGCTGAACACGAATCTGAAGTCCGTTTTTCGATAAAACGCTTCCTTCATGGTTATTTTCGCGTTTTTTCATCAAAATTGCTCAAAAATTAACTCTGTTTAATCGCTTTCAAACCTACTCTCTAAGGGGTTTTTCGGGGTGCTGAACACGAATCTGAAGTCCGTTTTTCGATAAAACGCTTCCTTCATGGTTATTTTCGCGTTTTTTCATCAAAATTGCTCAAAAATTAACTCTGTTTAATCGCTTTCAAACCTACTCTCTAAGGGGTTTTTCGGGGTGCTGAACACGAATCTGAAGTCCGTTTTTCGATAAAACGCTTCCTTCATGGTTATTTTCGCGTTTTTTCATCAAAATTGCTCAAAAATTAACTCTGTTTAATCGCTTTCAAACCTACTCTCTAAGGGGTTTTTCGGGGTGCTGAACACGAATCTGAAGTCCGTTTTTCGATAAAACGCTTCCTTCATGGTTATTTTCGCGTTTTTTCATCAAAATTGCTCAAAAATTAACTCTGTTTAATCGCTTTCAAACCTACTCTCTAAGGGGTTTTTCGGGGTGCTGAACACGAATCTGAAGTCCGTTTTTCGATAAAACGCTTCCTTCATGGTTATTTTCGCGTTTTTTCATCAAAATTGCTCAAAAATTAACTCTGTTTAATCGCTTTCAAACCTACTCTCTAAGGGGTTTTTCGGGGTGCTGAACACGAATCTGAAGTCCGTTTTTCGATAAAACGCTTCCTTCATGGTTATTTTCGCGTTTTTTCATCAAAATTGCTCAAAAATTAACTCTGTTTAATCGCTTTCAAACCTACTCTCTAAGGGGTTTTTCGGGGTGCTGAACACGAATCTGAAGTCCGTTTTTCGATAAAACGCTTCCTTCATGGTTATTTTCGCGTTTTTTCATCAAAATTGCTCAAAAATTAACTCTGTTTAATCGCTTTCAAACCTACTCTCTAAGGGGTTTTTCGGGGTGCTGAACACGAATCTGAAGTCCGTTTTTCGATAAAACGCTTCCTTCATGGTTATTTTCGCGTTTTTTCATCAAAATTGCTCAAAAATTAACTCTGTTTAATCGCTTTCAAACCTACTCTCTAAGGGGTTTTTCGGGGTGCTGAACACGAATCTGAAGTCCGTTTTTCGATAAAACGCTTCCTTCATGGTTATTTTCGCGTTTTTTCATCAAAATTGCTCAAAAATTAACTCTGTTTAATCGCTTTCAAACCTACTCTCTAAGGGGTTTTTCGGGGTGCTGAACACGAATCTGAAGTCCGTTTTTCGATAAAACGCTTCCTTCATGGTTATTTTCGCGTTTTTTCATCAAAATTGCTCAAAAATTAACTCTGTTTAATCGCTTTCAAACCTACTCTCTAAGGGGTTTTTCGGGGTGCTGAACACGAATCTGAAGTCCGTTTTTCGATAAAACGCTTCCTTCATGGTTATTTTCGCGTTTTTTCATCAAAATTGCTCAAAAATTAACTCTGTTTAATCGCTTTCAAACCTACTCTCTAAGGGGTTTTTCGGGGTGCTGAACACGAATGTGAAGTCCGTTTTTCGATAAAACGCTTCCTTCATGGTTATTTTCGCGTTTTTTCATCAAAATTGCTCAAAAATAAACTCTGTTTAATCGCTTTCAAACCTACTCTCTAAGGGGTTTTTCGGGGTGCTGAACACGAATCTGAAGTCCGTTTTTCGATAAAACGCTTCCTTCATGGTTATTTTCGCGTTTTTTCATCAAAATTGCTCAAAAATTAACTCTGTTTAATCGCTTTCAAACCTACTCTCTAAGGGGTTTTTCGGGGTGCTGAACACGAATCTGAAGTCCGTTTTTCGATAAAACGCTTCCTTCATGGTTATTTTCGCGTTTTTTCATCAAAATTGCTCAAAAATTAACTCTGTTTAATCGCTTTCAAACCTACTCTCTAAGGGGTTTTTCGGGGTGCTGAACACGAATGTGAAGTCCGTTTTTCGATAAAACGCTTCCTTCATGGTTATTTTCGCGATTTTTCATCAAAATTGCTCAAAAATTAACTCTGTTTAATCGCTTTCAAACCTACTCTCTAAGGGGTTTTTCGGGGTGCTGAACACGAATCTGAAGTCCGTTTTTCGATAAAACGCTTCCTTCATGGTTATTTTCGCGTTTTTTCATCAAAATTGCTCAAAAATAAACTCTGTTTAATCGCTTTCAAACCTACTCTCTAAGGGGTTTTTCGGGGTGCTGAACACGAATCTGAAGTCCGTTTTTCGATAAAACGCTTCCTTCATGGTTATTTTCGCGTTTTTTCATCAAAATTGCTCAAAAATAAACTCTGTTTAATCGCTTTCAAACCTACTCTCTAAGGGGTTTTTCGGGGTGCTGAACACGAATCTGAAGTCCGTTTTTCGATAAAACGCTTCCTTCATGGTTATTTTCGCGTTTTTTCATCAAAATTGCTCAAAAATAAACTCTGTTTAATCGCTTTCAAACCTACTCTCTAAGGGGTTTTTCGGGGTGCTGAACACGAATCTGAAGTCCGTTTTTCGATAAAACGCTTCCTTCATGGTTATTTTCGCGTTTTTTCATCAAAATTGCTCAAAAATAAACTTTGTTTAATCGCTTTCAAACCTACTCTCTAAGGGGTTTTTCGGGGTGCTGAACACGAATCTGAAGTCCGTTTTTCGATAAAACGCTTCCTTCATGGTTATTTTCGCGTTTTTTCATCAAAATTGCTCAAAAATAAACTCTGTTTAATCGCTTTCAAACCTACTCTCTAAGGGGTTTTTCGGGGTGCTGAACACGAATCTGAAGTCCGTTTTTCGATAAAACGCTTCCTTCATGGTTATTTTCGCGTTTTTTCATCAAAATTGCTCAAAAATAAACTCTGTTTAATCGCTTTCAAACCTACTCTCTAAGGGGTTTTTCGGGGTGCTGAACACGAATCTGAAGTCCGTTTTTCGATAAAACGCTTCCTTCATGGTTATTTTCGCGTTTTTTCATCAAAATTGCTCAAAAATAAACTCTGTTTAATCGCTTTCAAACCTACTCTCTAAGGGGTTTTTCGGGGTGCTGAACACGAATCTGAAGTCCGTTTTTCGATAAAACGCTTCCTTCATGGTTATTTTCGCGTTTTTTCATCAAAATTGCTCAAAAATAAACTCTGTTTAATCGCTTTCAAACCTACTCTCTAAGGGGTTTTTCGGGGTGCTGAACACGAATCTGAAGTCCGTTTTTCGATAAAACGCTTCCTTCATGGTTATTTTCGCGTTTTTTCATCAAAATTGCTCAAAAATAAACTCTGTTTAATCGCTTTCAAACCTACTCTCTAAGGGGTTTTTCGGGGTGCTGAACACGAATCTGAAGTCCGTTTTTCGATAAAACGCTTCCTTCATGGTTATTTTCGCGATTTTTCATCAAAATTGCTCAAAAATAAACTCTGTTTAATCGCTTTCAAACCTACTCTCTAAGGGGTTTTTCGGGGTGCTGAACACGAATCTGAAGTCCGTTTTTCGATAAAACGCTTCCTTCATGGTTATTTTCGCGATTTTTCATCAAAATTGCTCAAAAATAAACTCTGTTTAATCGCTTTCAAACCTACTCTCTAAGGGGTTTTTCGGGGTGCTGAACACGAATCTGAAGTCCGTTTTTCGATAAAACGCTTCCTTCATGGTTATTTTCGCGATTTTTCATCAAAATTGCTCAAAATCAAACTCTGTTTAATCGCTTTCAAACCTACTCTCTAAGGGGTTTTTCGGGGTGCTGAACACGAATCTGAAGTCCGTTTTTCGATAAAACGCTTCCTTCATGGTTATTTTCGCGATTTTTCATCAAAATTGCTCAAAAATAAACTCTGTTTAATCGCTTTCAAACCTACTCTCTAAGGGGTTTTTCGGGGTGCTGAACACGAATCTGAAGTCCGTTTTTCGATAAAACGCTTCCTTCATGGTTATTTTCGCGATTTTTCATCAAAATTGCTCAAAAATAAACTCTGTTTAATCCCTTTCAAACCTACTCTCTAAGGGGTTTTTCGGGGTGCTGAACACGAATCTGAAGTCCGTTTTTCGATAAAACGCTTCCTTCATGGTTATTTTCGCGATTTTTCATCAAAATTGCTCAAAAATAAACTCTGTTTAATCCTTTCAAACCTACTCTCTAAGGGGTTTTTCGGGGTGCTGAACACGAATCTGAAGTCCGTTTTTCGATAAAACGCTTCCTTCATGGTTATTTTCGCGATTTTTCATCAAAATTGCTCAAAAATAAACTCTGTTTAATCCCTTTCAAACCTACTCTCTAAGGGGTTTTTCGGGGTGCTGAACACGAATCTGAAGTCCGTTTTCCGATAAAACGCTTCCTTCATGGTTATTTTCGCGTTTTTTCATCAAAATTGCTCAAAAATTAACTCTGTTTAATCCCTTTCAAACCTACTCTCTAAGGGGTTTTTCTGGGTGCTGAACACGAATCTAAAGTCCGTTTTTCGATAAAACGCTTCCTTCATGGTTATTTTCGCGATTTTTCATCAATATTGCTCAAAAATAAACTCTGTTTAATCCCTTTCAAACCTACTCTCTTAGGGGTTTTTCGGGGTGCTGAACACGAATGTGAAGTCCGATAAAACTTCTTATCAGGAGCTGCTCCAATTTCGTTCTGTTCCGAATCTATATCGTCTGCTATCGTTCCGTTATCAGTACCTACCGTTCATCCTACGGAACCGACTGTTCCTTTACCGTTCCGAGTTGTTCCTTCATCTTCACCAGCTGATTGGTTTTCGTCTCGATGCTCTTCTCATCACAAGGCAGTGTCAACAATAATGTCACCAGTTAACATGCAGCTATCGCACCTTAATAGTTCTGATGATCTATTGGTTATGCCAGTAATTTTTAGAACTGCTTCTCAACTGGTGGATGATCAACAGATAACAATACCAGCTCTTTTTGATTCAGGTTCCCGCCTTTGTTTTATTGGTAATTCAGGTTTACAGATGCTTGGATTAAACTCAAACCATAATTCAGAACTTAGCTTAGCTGACAAGGTCAATCCATTTGCAGTTCAGATGGCTAATGGAAGTCATGCTATGGTGCATTACCGTTATCGTCTTGAATTTCTGGTGGGAAATCAGAATAAAGTGATCTCTCTATTTTATTTGAATACCTTATTGTTTCCGATAGTTATTGGATTAGATTTTATCAAAGAAAACTCGATTGTTACCGATGCCCGCAATAACAATTGGTGGTATTCATATGATCCCATTCAGAAATTTAAATTTCTCTCTCCTGAAGAAGATCGCCGTGACAGGAATATTCACAAAGTGGGTGTTGATCCTCTTGCTGTCATGTGTTGTGGTATTAAGGAAATTGGAGAATCCGAACGCCAATTTTTGGATAAATTGGTCACCAATGGCATTAAGTCCTTAGAAAACTCGCCTGGTCTTACTACTAAGATTACTCATAAAATAGATGTTGGTCAAGCAACTCCCATCAAGCAGCGTGCGTACAATTATTCACCGAAAGTGTTGGAAGCCATGCATTCTCAACTTGAAAGCATGTTACAATCCAACATCGTTGAACCTAGTCAATCTCCCTGGGCATCACCAGTGGTAATGGTGAGAAAGGGTGATTCGTACAGATTTTGTATAGATTTTCGCAGGGTAAATGCCTGCACCAAAAAGGATTCTTATCCAATGCCAAACATGAACACACTCTTGGATTCCTTACGTCAAGCAGCTGTCTTGTCTAAACTAGATCTCAAGCAAGCTTTCTTACAAGTTCCTCTTGCTGATGAGGAAAGTCGTGATATCACGTCCTTTATTGTTCCAGGTCGTGGTCTTTATAGATTTCGGACCATGAGTTTTGGTTTAACCAATAGTCCCGCCACTTTCCAGAGATTGGCTGATTCTATATTTATGGATTTATACGTCCCAGGTAGTTGTTTCCTTGACGATATTTTGATATGTTTGCGGACCATGATTTTTTTGGTCCCAATAGTGATGTCCTGGCTGATTCTATATTTATGGATTTATATCCTCAGGTAGTTGTCTTCCTTGACGATATTTTGATATGTACTGCCGATTTTAAGTCCCATTGTGATGTCCTTCAAGAAGTTTTTCGTCGACTTAAGGAGTCAGGTCTTCAAATCAATGCAGACAAATGCGAATTTGGTTGCAAAGAAGTTAGATACCTTGGATATAGAGTGAATGCTGATGGAATTAGTGTCGATCCTGACAAGACATGTGCTGTAACATCTTACCCAGCCCCTAAGAATGTCACTGAAGTTCGTCGTTTCCTTGGAATGGCTGGTTGGTACCGTCGTTTTATACCTGAGTTTTCGTCTATAGTATCTCCTCTTACAAATCTACTTGGGAAAAAGAAGAAATGGGTATGGGCTGACGAACAAATTCAAGCTTTTGAAACTTTGAAAACTGCTCTTACAACTGCTCCTATTCTCGCTCGCCCAAATTTTGATCTTCCGTTTACACTTTCTACGGATGCAAGTCTGAATGCAATTGGCTGTTCTCTCACTCAAAATCAGGATGGTCATGAAAGAGTTATTTCGTACTGCTCTCGTACCTTATCTGCGGCAGAGAGGAATTACTCTGTAACAGAATTAGAATGTTTAGCTATTATTTATGGAATCGAAAAAAATAGGCAGTATTTGGAAGGAGCAGAATTCACTGTTGTGACTGACCACTCATGTCTTAAATGGCTACTGAGTCTTAAAAATCCAACAGGTCGTTTAGCACGCTGGATCCTACGCCTACAGCCCTACGATTTTCATGTCGAATATAGGAAGGGAAAATTTAACTGTGTCGCTGACGCATTGAGTCGTATAGAGCCTAATGTTGAACCGCTTACCGCCATTTCATCCAATCTATCCAAGGACCATACCGCCCTGGATGATTGGTATAGTAGAAAATTCTACAAAGTTAAGAAATCTCCTGATCTTCATCCAGATTGGAAGGTCGAGGGAAAACAATTGTTTTACCATCGCAAGTCTTTCTTAAAAGGCGAACTCTCTGATCCAAGTGAAGATTGGAAATTGGTAATTCCTTGGCTTATCAGACAGGATGTTCTTCGTGAGTGTCACGACGACCCTCAATCTGGCCACCTTGGAGTCGCTAAAACCCATTGGAAAGTTGGCCGTCAATATTACTGGCCTGGTATGTATCAAGATATTTTGCGTTATGTTCAACAGTGTGACACCTGTCAACGTGTAAAGCCTTCAAATACTGCTCCACACGGTCTTATGTATCCCCGTTATTTGACAACCCCTTGGCACACGGTGTCAATGGATATTATGGGTCCATTTCCACGCAGTTCAGTTGGAAATAAATATCTTCTCGTATTTGAGGATATTTTTACCAAATGGATCGAGATAGTCCCAATTAGAACTGCAACATCCTCTGTCATTTTGTCTAAATTTAGATCAGTAATTTTGAACCGCTTTGGTACTCCTATGAGACTGATTACCGATAATGCTGCGAATTTCGTGAGTACTGCTGTTACGTCTTTGGCTCAAGCCTGTGGTATCGAGCACCAAAAGACTCCTTTGTACCATTGTCAGGCAAATCCAACCGAAAGAGCCAATCGTAATATCAGGCAACTCATTATTACGTATTTAGATAAGGAGCACACCAAATGGGATAAGTTCATTGGCGAACTCCAATTTGCACTGAATAGTACCGTTCACAGTTCTACCAAGTTTTCTCCTGCCTTTTTGAATTTTGGAAGGGAACTCTCTACCGTCCACTCTCTCTCTAGGAAGCTCCTACCTCCTACTCAGGGCGCAACTGATTATACTCATCAGAGCAGTTATAACACTAATGAATGGGCTCTAAGAATAAGGAAACTCAACGAGTTACACCATCTTGTTGAGCAACACCTCTTAAGCGCCAGCCGAAGCCAAAGTCAACGCTACAATCTCCGTCGTCGTCCAGATTTATTCAAGATCGGTGATCAAGTACTCCGCAAGACCTTCGCTCTTTCTTCTACTGCAAATCGTGTCTCAGCCAAGCTGAACCCAAAATATGAAGGACCATACTACGTCAAGTCCGTCAGTCCTGGAGGTACCTGTGTATTGGAAGACAGCTTAAGAAGAAATGCGGGATCTTGGCATCCCTCCAAACTCAAGAAATATGTACCACCTCAACCGCTCGAGAGGGGTATGTAACGTGTCGAAAATCAGATTGAACGCTGTTTGAAAATGAGCGGTTTCGGCAGTGGTTCAACTCCATTCCGCTAGAGCGGGAAAATCATAATTTAGAAGTCAAATTTAATTTCGCTTTCAATTTACAAATTATAGTGAAGTTTACCACTGCTCAGGTGGATTATCATTACAGCTTTTGAAACTGTTTATGCAGCTTAGGGAAGAATTTTAATTTTGTGACCACGTTGGGGAGTTCCTCTCATTCTCGAGAGGGGACTACTTTTCTGCAGGGGCCTTTTTTTTGTCCTTGATGCGTCTCGTCACTCCCGTTTCCTTCATGCGAATAGCTGTACCGTTCGTCCAATTTTATGAGATTTAACCGTCTCCGAAATTCTCCTCTTCTTATTCGTCCGACTTCGTCGAAGCCATTAATTTGCATCGCCCACAAGAAATTGTCGCCGTTCGTCGTCACCACTCTTTTATTCCTCTGGGAATATCGAGCCGGTAATCCAGCCAACCGTCCACCTGTTGAATGCCTTTTCTTAACAAACTTGAATATTTTCACTCAAATCCTCGTACCTGTTATGACAGATTGAGCTGACGAAGTATCTCCGAATATATTTCTCTGCATTGCGAGCGTTTCTTCAGAGTTCCATCATCTCGCCAGATCTGCCGTGTAGTCTGCATTGGATCATCGTCCCGTACCGGTATGCAACTTTCCCTTAATCCCCTTTAATTCATTGCATTCCCCTAATGAAACAAATTCATTTTCACGAGCTCATCCTAAAAATCCCGTTATTTTAGTTTTAGTTTGGAGCTGAAGGATCGCAGTGGATTCCCTCACCTCTTGTCAATTCTTCCTACTAAGCTGTCGCAGAAATCTCAAATAAGTCATAATTCTAAGATTATAATAATTATTTTAATTCTCCACGGCCGTAGGAAATTTGTTATGAGCAAATTGATACTTAGTCAAGTCTGGTACCCAAAAGTAGTGACTTGTGAAGTGTTGTGAAAAACGAAAATCGGTAACTCGTCAGTGTTCAAGGTTAGGAGTCGTGTAACTTTCTGTATTTGAATAGTGCAAATCAGAATGGAGTTTTTCAAGCACGTCAAACCGTTGGAAGGTGAGTCAGATTGGCCAGTATGGAAGCGTAAAATTCGAGATCTTTAGATTATCATGAAGGTGCTATTGACGTCATTGAAGGGCGGTTGATTAAACCTGATAATGTTGAAGAAGGTGCTTCAGAAGCCAAAATGAAAGAGTTCAAAAGAAAAGTTGACCTATTTAGGAAAGCCAATAGTTATGCTAAGTCCATGATAGCAAGTTCTGTTACTGATAGCGTCTACCAGAAGATTATGGATCAAGAAACGGCCTTTGATGCTTGGAATACATTGAGACAACTTTTTGAGGCATCATCAAAAGACCAGTTATTCAAGATTTGTTCAGATTTCTTTTCATTTAACTGGATTGATGGTGAGGATGTTTCAATGCATATAGCTAAGCTGAAATCGCTTTGGAATGAACTAAATAATGGTCTGAAGTCTAAAGGTGAGAATGTTTTGCCAGAGCTATTGTTGGTTTGCAAGACCCTTAACATTTTGCCGAGTACTTTTATATCATTCAAATCAAGTTGGATGTTGTTAAAAGGTGAAGATAGAACTTTCGAAGACTTAACTGTACAGCTTTGTACATTTGAGCGTAATTTTATGAACCAGGAGAATTCGAGTTCTGTATCACAAGAGGCTTTTTCTGCAGAAACAAAGAAAAGAACATGGCAAAAAAGGAAAAGTAAGAGTACTGCTAAAAATGGTAATAAATGTAATTACTGCAAAAAGACTGGTCATTGGGTTAAAGACTGTGAGAAATGGATTTCAGACGGTAGGCCCAAGAAAAACCAAGAGGCTTCAGCAGCAGATACTGTAGGTCTTATGTTTGTTGACGTAGAAGCTTTGTCAGCTGAATCATCTAGTCAACCGTCTACATGGTGGATAGACAATGGAGCCACAAGACATGTAACAAATACAGATTTGTTTTACATAGATTTTAAGAAGTTTGAGAGTCCATCGGGCATAAAATCAGCTGGAGAAGAAATCCTAACAGCCATAGGTACTGGAACAGTTAAAATAAGGAATTTGACTACTGGAGATATATTTTTGTTGAAAGATGTTTGGTATGTTCCCAAGCTATGTAGAAATTTGTTCTCAGTATTGGCAGCACAAGATAAAAACCCAACAAGCGTATTTGAATCAACAGCTACGCAGTGCTGGCTTTCAAATCAGGGAAAGTTGATGCTGCATGGAACAAGAGAACTTGGGGGAACTCTATACAAAGCAACAATTGAGCCAGTAAAGATAAATCCTGAAGTAAATGTTGTCAATGATTTGTTGCAGCTGTACCACGAGAGGTGGGGTCACCAGGATAAGCGGCATGTTCAAGCAAAAATGCAAAAAGAGTTAAACATAAAAGTTGCTAAAGTAAATGAACAATTATGTGAGCCGTGTGTTTATGGTAAGGCACATAAACTTCCATTTGGACATAGACAGAAATCAACTAAACCAGGGCAGTTGTTATCAGCAGATGTGTGTGGACCATTTCCAGAGTCGTTTTCAAAGAAAAAGTATTTGGTTGTTTTCAAGGACAGCTATACTAAATTTCGTTATGGGTACCTGATGTCACAAAAATCAGAAGTTAAAGAAATGTTGAAAAAGGTTCTTCAACATGCGAAAGTGATGGGTCATCCAATCCAAGAAATGATAAGTGACAATGGCGGTGAAATGGACAACAAAGAAATCAGAGAGATTCTAAGTGCGGCGGGAGTCACACAGAGGTTGACAGCTCCCTACACGCCCCAGCAGAATGCCATTTGTGAAAGAGAATTTCGGACAACTGTTGAAATGGCGAGAACATTTAAATATTCAAATGAAGATTTAATTTTTCCGTTTTATGTGGGCAGAATTTGTAGCAACTTCAATTTACATCCTAAACAGAACAGGAAAGTCTTCTGTAGAAGGTGTAAGTCCGTATCAGCTATGGACAGGCAAGAAACCAAGAATAAAGCACTTGAGAGTAATTGGTTCTGTATGCTACGCCCACGTTCCTGATCAGACTCGCAAGAAGATGGATAAGAAGTCCACTAAAGGATACCTGATTGGATATGATGGAGATGAGCGGTATCGTATATGGGTAAAAGAACAGAACAAAGTTATTTAAGTAGAGATGTCTTGTTTCGAAAAATTGAGTAACTGTGATTTCCTTGCCAATTAAGGACAGTCACATAGGAAAAACAAGTACCGTGTCTGATCAAAAGATTTTAGAGAAGAAGAAGAGTCTGAGTCTGAATATTCAGTAGATGATACTGAAAATTCACTCTCGACTTTTTCGAAAAATTCAAGGAACCGTTAGAAGCTATCAAAACCTGTTTATCTTGGAGATTATGTACTGTTTGGTGAAGAGTCAATTCTTCAAGTCACAGCACCGAATAGTTACGAAGAAGCCCTGAGTGGGAGTGACAAGAAACATTGGCAGCAAGCGATGGATAGTGAAATGAATTCATTAAAAGAAAATCACACATGGGAACTTACAAGTCTACCTAAAGGGTGTAAGGCCATCTCATCTAAATGGGTTTATAGAATAAAGTATAACCCAGATGGTTCAATAGATAGATATAAAGCCAGACTTGTAGTAAGAGGTTTCACTCAGAAGTATGGTGTGGATTTTAACGAAACATTCAGTCCAGTAGCAAAACTAAGCACAATTAGAGCCATGTTAAGCATTGCAGCTACTCAAAATATGCACTTGATCCAGTTTGATGTTTCAACAGCATTTTTATATGGACACCTAGATGAAGACATCTACATGGACCAACCAGAGGGCTACACAGATGGAACCAACAAAGTGTGTAAACTGTTGAAGAGTTTATATGGTTTAAAGCAAGCTCCTAGATGCTGGAACAAAAGATTCAGCACTTATCTTAAAGCTTTGGGATTCAGAACAAGTGAAGCTGATCCTTGTTTGCACATCAAGGATAGTCCAAGTAGCAAATTACTAGTGGCTCTATTTGTGGATGATGGACTAGTGATGGCAAAGAGCAAAGAAGAAGCTGAATTGTTCATACAAGATTTGGAAAAAGAGTTTAAAATTACAGTAAAACCGGCTAAATATTTCCTTGGTCTGGAAATCGAACGTCAAGGGGGTTCTATAAAAATTTGTCAGCAAGCCTATGCCAAAAAGTTATTACAGCGTTTCAACTTTCAAGACTGTAAACCTGTTTCCACCCCTATGACGAAGTTAGATGATCAAGATTCAGAGCAAGACAGAAACACTAATTTTCCGTACAGAGAAGCTGTCGGTGCTCTTATGTACCTTATGGTGGGCACCAGGCCAGATCTTGCCTACAGCGTTAGTGTTCTCTCAAGAACCCTGGACTGTCCAAGTAACCAAGATATAGCTAGGCTGAAGAGAGTATTTCGCTATATTGCAGGTACATGCAATTTGGGAATAAGATTCACAGAAGACGGGAATAACGGACTCAGCTGTTACAGCGATGCAGACTTTGGTGATGCAACAAAACAGGACGTTCAACTCTGGAGTGCTTGGACGTATGCTGGAGGAGCTGTGTCGTGGCTTAGTCAGCGCCAACAATTAACTGCAACATCAACAACTGAGGCAAAGCTAGTTGCAGCCAATGAGGCAGTAAAAGAAATTTTATGGCTCTCAAGACTATATAAAGATATGGGTTGTCCCCAAGAAGTGCCTACACTGCGAATTGACAACCAATCAACGATTCGTTTGTGCCACAACCCAGAGAACCATCACCGGACCAAGCACATAAAAATAAAATACTTTTTCGTGCGAGAAAAGGTTTTAGAAGGTCTCCTCAAGGTTCAATACATCTCAACAGAAGAACAAGCAGCCGACATCATGACGAAAGCTCTACCAAGAACGAGGCTTCAATATTTGATCCAGAAATTGGGACTTTTCTAAACTTTGAAAATAGAGATAGAAAAAAGGGAAAGTATTGAAGTGAGGTAATTTTTCTCTCTCATATGTTTGTTGGGAGAACATTCTCGATGTTACCTTGACTTAAGGTAACTTTGTTTACATGTTAATTAGTTCACAAAAAAATAGAAAAGCAAATTCGCATTCTGCTAAAACTGTGTTTATTCTGTTTTATCAATAGTTTTTAGTTTTCATCGAAATCAGTCATGCCAGAGTTATGTGCGTAACAAGGATTTCACGTTTGTGCATGCGCAAGGCTACTATTGATCCGGGGGTCATGAAACCTATGACCGAACAATCCCTGACAAAAGACTATAACTTCGTGTAGTAACAAGGTTTTGCTGAGAGACAGACAGACACGGAACCAAAATTGTTCAGAAAGGTCTAAAACCCAAAAAGTCGAGTGGAATATTTGATTTTGGAGACAAAAAATTTTCACATTCCGAAAGTGAAAACAATGCTTCCGCTACCTTGGTAGACTCGGAAGCAATTGGTATAAAATCGACCCGGCATACTTCATTAAGTACTGTGCCTAAGCTAAGTATTGAGAAAAAAGGACCTACGTGAAGGACCTACCAGATATGAAGTTACCCAACATTATCTAATATTAATAACCAAAAATGTTATTACGTATTATTTTACACCTACTTACTACTTCTATTATTGGATACCTGGCCACTTAACAAAATTTGTTAAGTGGCCTAACTAATTAACCTATCTAATAGGTAGGTATATTACCAATGCAACAGGATAAAAAATGTGTTACAAACATAGGCGGCCAAAGGGGGGGGGGGGCTTAGCCCCCCCAGATTCGTCAGACAACCTAAAGTTTATATAGCCTACCTAATCCAAGTAATAACCTTGATTTTTTTAGTTAAAAAGCTACGTATTTTTTAATTGAATCCGATTAAACATAGTGTCAGTTAAACAAAGATTAAACAATAATTTTAAAATTAACTATTATTTTAAATTAAATAACACATGAGACATGTTTGTTTATATCAGCAAAATTACTTTACAATAGTAAACATTGTTTTACTGTTGTAAACAATGTAATGATGGATTTTCTCAGGTGATAAACACGTATAGAAAACAGGTAATTACACAGTAGTGTGGCAAAAAATATATGTTATGTAGCTATATATTAAAATATAATATTTATCTAGATATTTAAATATATGTATATTTGCGGGCTATAGCGCCCGTTAGCCCCCCCCCCCCCCCAGAAAAATCAGTCTAGAGCCGCCTATGGTTACAAACTTCCTTAAATTGTTTGAGTGTTTGCCCTATGTTTGGAATCGCTGTTCCCGAACGCACTCACTATTTCGTCATACATTGGGAATTAATACTAAAGAAGAAAGAAGGTGAAAACCTCTGCCAAGTGGGTGTGGCACATAGCTTCCTCGTATCCATAACATGACTGTATAGATCATTGAAAATTATTATTGACTGAAGAACTTCGTTCAATTAGGCGAAGTAAATTTGAATTAGGGTAAATTTATTGTTATGCAGGAGCATAACTTGAGAAAATAAAGGTAGGCATGTTCAACTATAAAACAACAACAAAATACAAAAAAAAACTATAAAATATACCTAATAAGTCCGAACAATCCTTGAAAATTTCATCGAAATCGGTCAAGAACTCCCGGTGTTATGCTTGTGGCAAGGATTTTCACGTTTGCGCATGCGCAGAGGCTACTATTGATCCGGGGGTCATGAAACCTATAGGGGACCATCTACACCCTAACCCGCACAGTCCCTGAAAAATTCATCGAAATTGGTCAAGAACTCCCGGAGTTATGCGCGTAACAAGGATTTCACGTTTGCGCATGCGCAGAGGCTACTATTGATCCGGGTGTCATGAAACTCATAGGGGACCATCTACACATCAAACCAAACAATCCCTGAAAATTTCATCGAAATTGGTCAAGAACTCCCGGAGTTATGTGCGTAACAAGGATTTCACGTTTGCGCACGTGCAGAGGCTACTATTAATCCAGGGGTCATGAAACCTATAGGGGACCATCTACACCCCAACCCGCACAATCCCTGAAAATTTCATAAAAATCGGACTATAACTTCGTGTAGTTTTTCCCGTAACAAGGATTTGCTGACTGACAGACAGACAGACACGGAACCAAAATTGTTCAGAAAGGTCTAAAACCCAAAATGCGAGTGGAATTTTTGATTTTGGAGACACAAAAATTTTCACATTTCGAAAGTGAAAACAATGCTTCCGCTACCTTGGTAGACTCGGAAGCAATTGGTATAAAATCGACCCGGCATACTTCATTAAGTACTGTGCCTAAGCTAAGTATTAAGAAAAAAAGACCTACCAGATATGAAGTTACCCAACATTATCTATTATTAATAACCAAAAAGTTATTACGTATTATTTTACACCTACTTACTACTCCTATTATTGGATACCTGGTCAGTTAACAAATAGGTAGGTATATTACCAATGCAACAGGATAAAAAATGTGTTACAAACTTCCTCAAATTGTTTGAGTGTTTGCCCTATTTGATCCCTTGATTTCCTTTGCACGTCTGAACAGAATGGATGAGAAAAATCGTTAAGAAATCGCTGTTCCCGAACGCACTCACTATTTCGTCATACATTGGGAATTAATACTAAAGAAGGTGAAATAAATCAGAAACGAAAACCAGAACAGAAGCGGTGAGAAAGAGAACGAAGAAACCCGTTCCGTTCTGAACGCTGGGCGGGCGAGCCGACGGGAGGTGACTGGAGGAAGATTTGACGTTGACGTTCCCGCTACCTCGGGCGTGGCGGGTGGGGTGGGGACCCGCCGAGACCTGCGCGCCGTTCCTTCCACCGGATCAGTCCCCCCCTCCGGCTCCGCTAGCGTAGTTCCCCCCTCGGCTCAGTCTTCGTAACAGCTCGGGCCACGTAGCAGCTCGTTCCGTCGGGCGCGTTCTTTCCGAATCCCTCGCATCGCGAATGCGAACCATTCGATACCTCGTAGTCCGAATTGTTTTCTTTTCGATTTGTTTACTCGTTGAGATTTCTATTGTCGGTGCTTTCAAGTCCGGTAGTGTAATTTCGCGTTAAAAATCGGGCTACAGAGAAAAAAATCGGGCGGTGAAGCAGCCAGAAATACGAAGTCGACTGGAAGCGGTAAGTCATTTATCAGTTCATTATTCAATTATTTTGATAAAGAATGTTCTTTGTGTGTCTAACAAAGTAATCTATTAATCCATTAATTTATAGATTTCAATACGGCCGTAGCCCGTTATAGGGAATTTGGCCGTTCCGTGAATTTGAACCCGATAGGGTGAACGGTGAACAATTGGGGTCCAAAGGTGATGTGCCCAGTTTCTTCTAGTTTCACATATCAAAAACACATACAATTCCTAAATCAATCCTTCTAGTTATGTATACGGGGAGGCTCTTAATGAACGAACCACTCTTTCTTTTTCCGTTGATTGTGGAGAAATCAAAAAGATCTTTTGCAAAGAATTTAACCATTGCATTTTTGCGCATCGCGCATGCGCGCACCAACTTTGTTTTTTCAAATGGAACCCCCCAATTTTCATACCAGAATCGGATTCTACATCCAATTTTATGAACATTTTACTTCGACGTCTTTTTTTTGGACGCACCCAGAAGCGTCCAGAAGTTAGCCTACGTGGTGGTTTAAAAACGCTGCAAATTCTCTCACTGAGTTTTATCATTCAATTTCATTCATTTGGCTTGTATTCATGATTTGAATTTCCACTAAGCTTTGGAGTGTGCTTGTTTCACAGGTGATAGATCGATTATTGAATTTCAGGAGGGACATAAATATGATCAACTGATCAATCCAAATAGGTATTTTGATTGAGAACTGATTTAAGTGCTCTATTCATATCCCCTTTACTCAAAAAGAGGGAATATTTTCTACTTTTTCAGTGAAGCAGCGAGAAATACGCAGTCGACTGGAAGCGGTAAGTCATTTATCAGTTCATTATTCAATTTTTGGATAAAGAATGTTCTTTGTGTGTCTAATAAAGTAATCTATTAATCTATTAATTTATAGATTTCATTGTGGCCGTAGCCCATTAGAGGGAATTTGGGGTCCAAAATTGTTGTGCCCAGTTTCTTCTAGTTTCACATCTCAAATAAACATAAGTGCAATTCCTAAATCAATCCTTCTAGTAATGTATACGGGCTGGCTCGTAATGAACGAACCACCCTTTCTGTTTCCGTTGATTGTGTAGAAATCAAAAAACTTGTCGAAGTAACCTCCCCTTATTTTTTTTGAAAAGAATTTAACCATTGCATTTTCGCGCATGCGCGAACCAACTTTGTTTTTTCTTATGGAACCCCTCAATTTTGGTTGCAGAATCGGATTCTACATCCAATTTTATGAACATTTTACTTCGACGGCTTTTTTTTGGACGCACCCAGGAGCGTCCAGAAGCGCCCAAAGTTTGCCTGCGCCTAAAACGTGGTTGTTTAAAAACGCTGCAAATTCTCTCACTGGGGTTTATTATTCAATTTCATTCAATTGGCTTGCATTCATGATTTGAATTTCTACTAAGCTTTGGAGTGTACGTGTTTCACAGGTGATAGATCGATTATTGAATTTTAGGAGGGACATAAATATGATCAACTGATCAATCTAAATAGGTATTTTGGTTGAGAACTGATTTAAGTGCTCTATTCATATCCCCTTTACTCAAAAAGAGGGAATATTTTATATTTTATTAGTAGGTATATCACAATGGTAATAGCAATATTTAAAATGATAAACCGTAAATAATAGAGCACTTAAATCAGTTCTCAACCAAAATACCTATTTGGATTGATCAGTTGATCATATTTGTGTGCCTCCTGAAATTCAATAATTGCTCTATCACCTGTGATACACGCACACTATTAAGCTTAGAAGAAATTCAAATCATGAATGCATGCCAAATGAATGAAATTGAATAACAAACCCAAGTGAAAGAATTTGAAGCGTTTTTTTCAAGAGCGATTACAATGGAAAAATATTCTATTTGAAAATTTTAAATTTCTTAAGACGGAGCATGCATATTAGAATGCTTCAACCCGTGTTTCGGCTATAAACCCTTTTAGGAGTTCACTCCAGTATCCACATTCACTACATCACTAGGTTACTGCGATAAAAAAAAAAAAAAAAAAAAAAAAAAAAAAAAAAAAAAAAGCTGTTTTGCTTCCGAGTCTACTAAAGTAGCGGAAGCATTGTTTTCACTTTCGGAATGTGAAAATTTGTTTGTCTCCAAAATCAAAAATTCTACTCGCGTTTTGCGTTTTAGACCTTTCTGAACGATTTTGGTTCCGTGTCTGTCTGTGTGGCTGTCTGTCTGACAGCAAATCCTTGTTACGGGCAAAACTACACGAAGTTATTGTCCGATTTTGATGAAATTTTCAGGGATTGTGCGGGTTGGGGTGTAGATGGTCCCCTATAGGTTTCATGACCCCCGGATCAATAGTAGCCTCTGCGCATGCGCAAACGTGAAATCCTTGTTACGCGCATAACTCCGGGAGTTCTTGACTAATTTCGATGAAATTCTCAGGGATTGTTTGGTTTGATGTGTAGATGGTCCCCTATGAGTTTCATGACCCCCGGATCAATAGTAGCCTCTGCGCATGCGCGAACGTGAAGTCCTTGTTACGGGTATAATTCCGGAAGTTCTTGACCAATTTCGATGAAATTTTCAGGGATTGTCCGGGTTGGGGTGTAGATGGTCCCCTATAGGTTTCATGACCCCCGGATCAATGGTAGCCTCTGCGCATGCGCGAACGTGAAATCTTTGTTACGCGCATAATTCTGGGAGTTCTCGACCAATTTTGATGACATTTTCAGGGATTGTTCGGTTTGATGTGCAGATGGTCCCCTATGAGTTTCATGACCCCCGGATCAATAGCAGCCTCTGCGCATGCGCAAACGAAATCCTTGTTACGCGCATAATTCCGGGAGTTCTTGACCAATTTTGATGAAATTCTCAGGGATTGTTCGGTTTGTTGTGTAGATGGTCAGCTATGAGTTTCATGACCCCCGGATCAATAGTAGCCTCTGCGCATGCGCAAACGTGAAATCCTTGCCACAAGCATAACACCGGGAGTTTTTGACCGATTTTGATGAAATTTTCAGGGATTGTTCGGACTTACTAGGTATATTTTATAGTTTGTTCAATAGTTGAACATGCCTACCTTTATTTTCTCAAGTTATGCTCCTGCATAACAATAAATTTACCCTAATTCAACATTTACTTCGCCTAATTGAACGAAGTTCTTAAGTCAATAATAATTTTCAATGATCTATACAGTCATGTTATGGATACGAGGAAGCTATGTGCCACACCCACTTGGCAGAGGTTTCTTTTTGTTTTGATCGCAGTAACCTAGTGATGTGGTGAATGTGGATGCAAATGTTGGCACCATAAATCGGGCCATACATCGGGAATGTTTTGAGCCACGGTCCTGGGGAGGGGCTCATTCGATTCCTTATGGAAAGTTCTTCAAAAAAAGTCCAAATTTAGGTAGTATCCACATTCACTACATCACTAGGTTACTGCGATCAATAAAAATTATTTCAGATTTGGATTATACACCGTTTGAAACGTAAACCATGAAATTTTCAGGGGTGGTTAGACTTTTTTTTTTCAAGAGCGATTACAATGGTTTATTATTGAATAATAAACCAAAAAAATGAAAAAAAAATCACCTCTTCCTGGCTCTTGATAATTTTTGTTTCAGGTAGCTGAGCTTTTAGGCAGGTGGGTTAGTATCTAAATTATCTTGTCGAGACGATGTGATTTATTTTCCCTCAACTCGGGCTATGGACTGGCTTAGGCGGGCTTAAAAATAAATTCTTTCTTCTCAATTATTTTTCTGATAAGTACAACAGAAACAATAAATTCCTTCTCAGCCTTCAGAAAGTTTGGAGGCATAAAAAAGATTAAAAAAAAAAAAAAAAAAAATTATAATAAAAAAGAGAAAAATGAAGTGAATAAAATTGTTTACCTCTAGTGGATCAATTTTATTCAAACGTATTTGGCACCATAACATTCCTGTTTTCTCCGAGTATCCTTCTGGGCGCAGGAACTGAACCGCTTGCCTAAAAACTCATCTAACTAAATCAAAAATGATCAAGAGCCAGGATAAGGTGATTTTTCATTTTTTTTTTTTTTTTTTTTTTTTTTTTTTTGAACCACCACGTTTCAGGCGTAGACAAACGTTGGGCGCTCCTGGGTGCGTCCAAAAAAAAAGTCGTCTAAGTAAAACGTTCATAAAATTGAATGTAGAATCCGATTCTGCAATAAAAATTGGGGGGTTCCATTTGAAAAAACAAAGTTGGTGCGCGCATGCGCGATGCGCAAAAATGCAATGGTTAAATTCTTTGCAAAAAAATAATGGGAGGTTACTTCGACAAGTTTTTTGATTTCCCCGCAATCAACAGAAATAGAAAGAGTGGTTCGTTCATTAAGAGCCAGCCTGTAGATCAATTGAACAAATAGATCAGAATGTGTGTTAAAACTAAAGTCTCGGCGTTTTGTTGTAAAGACGTGTATTAAGATTTGGGCTGAAATAGAGAATAGGTGACCCCTTCCTCTTATCAGTAGGGAAGGCCGATATTCGTCGAAGGACTATCGATGTTTGGGAATACAAAATAACTGTGCCCGCTTCCTTTGAAATTTAAAGCTTCACTTGAAGGAAAGTTAATTCATTCTAAGAATTGAAAGGCATCTACAATAGATCTATGGTTCCTCCTATTCACATTTCAAATTCATTGCATGGGAACAACAGTGGATAAGTCTAGAAAACCTATTTGCTACTACGTATCTCTCGTTGCCTTTTTTTAAACCTCTCAAGCTTCCATTCAAATTATCACATATCTAAACTAATCAAAATTTAAAAACTTTTAAATTCCTCCGTATTAAAAAAAGGAGGGTTTTTTCAAATTTCATTTTTCCTGCTTGAAATTATTTATGATTTACCTAACTCATGTTTACCTTTCGGAACCTACTCAATATTTGATCAAAGTAAATTATTTTCTATTGTGACTCTAAACAATAGTTTTCTGTTTGACGCTGAGTTAATGTTTCAAGTGGATTTTTTGGCGGCAGCTGAAAGGGCCATATATGCTCTCAGACAATGAGCACGGTACGTTGCTTTTGCGAGATTCCGTAGCATCTGTTCCATTATAAGTGTCAAAAAATAGATCGAACATACTTCTCCCAATCGAGGCTGTCAATCTATTTGCTGACAATGAAGTCTAGTGACTGAGTCTTTTATTAAAACCGCTTCGCTGCGCATGTTCTTTATCGTACAGGAATTATCGATAATAACACCGAGTACATAATGTCTGGTCTTGTTGCTGTAGCTAAATCATTAGCGAACCAATCAGACTTTGGAATGGTATCTGGTAGCTCCCCCTGTTTACTTATCTAACTTGAGGTTTATTTCCATTGGGGTTTTTGTGAATTTTGCATTTTGAATTTTTCGATTAATTTGTATGATATACTTCTCGATTGGCTCATTCGCACGTCTCCGTTTTTGTTTCTTGAGAATTCGATACCAAGACAGTACTTCAATTTCCAACGTCACGCATCTGAAAAGTCTTCTTTAGATCTCTTTTCAGCTGATTTATGCTGCTTTGTTCGAAGATGCAATGACTAGATCGTCAACATATACAGCGAGAATAATTTTGCATGTACCCCCCTTCCTAGCGTATATAAAGACATGGATTTCAAATGATGGTTGAAATTTCAATTGTTTTAGGCATGTATCGAGTTTCTTAATATTGACGGCCGGCTTGTTTTAGGCCATACAAAGCTTTCTTCAATGAGCAAACTTTGTTACTAAAACCATCTTTTGCTAAATCTTGAATCATTTTTCTTGTTTTTGTGAACAGAGTCTGAAACCTTTGTTACTATATTAGATTTTTCAGGTGATTCTTCTTTTACGTAATATAAACCATTTTCCTATAGGCTGTAGCTATCAACTTATTTTGTTTATCATGAATTTCTGCTTTCTGTCGTTGAAATTTAATTGTGTAACCCTTGTCAGCAATTTTTCCTACAGATAACAAGTTTGATTTCAATTGTGGCACCAGTAATGTCTCTGTTAGATTTAATGTATCTCTGTCTGTCAGTTCCAGTTTCAAACAACCTTTTCCAGAGATTTTTGCGGTTTGTCCGTTGGCTAGTCTTACTCCTCCTAGATGTGAAGGTGTGATCGAATTGAACTTCGACTCTTCAGAGCACATGTGGGAGGTAGTTCCACTATCCAAACACCAGTTTTTTGATTCAGCTGGTAATACTTTAGAACAAAATTCTTCAATTTTGAATGTGGATTCGTTTTTTCTTATCCTAAATTTTTCGGTGTTGTGATTGGTTCTACCACAATTTCCGCACTTCATTTTGGGTTTTTGATTATAATTTTGTTTATGTTTTACGAAATGTTGCTTACTTTGTCTTTTAGTGTAGAAAGCCTCTTCGTTGGATGATCGTGTCTCATCATTACCCCTGGCATCAGCTTCCTCCAATATTTTTATTTTTAGATCTGCTGGCTTAGGTAATGTGTCACGACTCTCAATAGCAATCCTAAAATTTTCGTAAGATGGTGCTAAGCTGTATAACATCATGATGCTTAGTAAATCGTTGTTGATGTCTATATTCATGTCTTTCAACTTATCAACTGCATCCATGAATGTATTGAGGTGTTCGCGGATATTGTCGCCTTCCTTCATCTTCTGTACCACTAAACGTTTTAATAATGTTGCTTTCCTCGCTGGTCCTTCGCTTTGGTAAATATTCTTCAATGTATCCCATACTTCTTTTGTAGTGGAACAATTTTTTATCTGTTTTAGTTCACTTGAAGATATGGTTAGAATTAGCTCGGATTTTGCTTTCGCATCTTCTTTCTTCCATTTTAGTTTTTCTTCAGGAGAGGACTTTTGGTCAGGAGCAGGGTTTTCACCTGTAACATACTCCCAAAATCCTGCGCGAGTCATGGTCGCTTCGGCATGGATTTTCCATGTATCGTAGTTTGAGTTAGTTAGCATTTCAATTCGATAATTATTACTCGTCATATTTGGTTTTTCTGTGTTCTTTCTTCGCCACTAGAGTACTAGGCGCATAACCTATTGAAGAGTGTAAAGATACGCAGTGGTTGAACACAAGAAATATAATTAATAATTTTTGATATGACTAATTTGACAAAGTTTCAACGCGAACTGACAATTCTTCGTAGTAACCAAAACATTACTCCCATGTGACAACTTGTTGTCAACATATTAATTTGTAGAGGCGAGTGTTCAATTCCAATAGTATCTCTCGTTGCCTTTTTTTAAACCTCTCAAGCTTCCATTCAAATTATCACATATCTAAACTAATCAAAATTTAAAAACTTTTAAATTCCTCCGTATTCAAAAAAGGAGGGTTTTTTCAAATTTCATTTTTCCTGCTTGAAATTATTTATGATTTACCTAACTCATGTTTACCTTAGGAACCTACTCAATATTTGATCAAAGTAAATTATTATCTATTTGACTCTAAACAATAATTATTATTGAGCTGAGTTAATGTAGGTGCAGGTATTTTATACAGGAGGGTGGACCCCATCTCCATTGAACGTGCGAATAGATGCACATTGGAAGAGGCTGATCTATTTGCTGACAATGGAGTCCAAGCATTCCTTTTATTATTCCGTACCATCAATGCTATCAATACTATCGATAGTTAGTCACCGATAGTATCGAACTATTGATAGTGTCTCACTATCGACTATCGGCCTTCCCTACTTATCAGGCTGTATTGATGTGTTCTAGGATCGATGTGTATATAGGATAATATACCGATACCACCGCCATGTATTATGGAATGATTTTCACCACCGTTATCGATAAAAGTATTTTTAATACGCAGAGACAGAAGTGTTAACACATTCTGATCTATTTGTCCAACTGCTATATACTTTACCAGAAGGATTGATTTAGGATATTTTTTTGTTTTGGAGACCGGCAAACTAGACAGAACACACATCGAAAGCGTTGACCTATATCGATAGGAGACATCGGATTTTTCAGTATGGCGACGGTCTTATCAGAAAGGGGTCACCTATTCTCGACTTCTACCATGATTTGGCTCGAATAGAGTATTGAACAATGCAGACATAAATAATTGCGAATTTCTGTGTCACATTCCCCCTAACGTGCTGCGGCCTTTAATCTCGTGAAAGCCTTCACAGTACAATCCTTAAGTCGTCGAGAACGAAAATAGAGTTTTTAAAAAGTCACTTTATTCGTACGTCACGATTAGAATACGAATTGATGCACTGCGCGTGGTGTTTATACGGTGAGCTTCGGGCGGAGACTGACTGCCCTGGCTGAGGGCCGTGGGCCTTTTATAGGATCTTGCTGCTGTGTCAGCTCTTTATTATTCAAGGGTTATGAGGTTATACATAACTCCTCCCCCCTTAGGTAGAAATTTCGGGGAACCAAAGTTTAAGACTATTTTCAAAGTTAATTGGGGACTCGAAATTTCTAAAGTCGTGTTTTGGGCTCGTGCATCAATTCCGTTAATTACATTATTTTGGTTACATAGTATTACATAAATGGTTGTTACAATACAGTGGTTATATTGCTACAGTGAAATGTTACATAAATGGTTGCAATACAGTGGTTATATTACTACAGTGAAATGTTACATAAATGGTTGTAATACAGTGGTTATATTACTACAGTGAAATGTCGATTATACCTACAGTGGTTATAAAGGTAAATCTTTAACAACTATATACATAGGATTATTTACAGTCACGGTTTGATCTTTTCTTATGTTTTTTGTATTGGATTACAATGCTTATGATGAGACTGAAAAGTAGGGCATAAAGGAGTATACACCAAAGGCTTGGCGTTGCAAGTTGGTAAAACGTGAAGCGTTTGACAGGTTTCCAATTTTCTAAACGTACGGAAGACAAATCTAGATTTTTCAACTGAATTACATTGTCTATTACTTTTTCTGGATTGGATTTGAAGTGAACATTACTGATTACGAGGGGTGAACCCATGGTACTTCTATGCGCCGCAAACAGAGTCTGATTATGGTAGGACAATGAATTCTCACTAGGTCTGACCAGGTAGATTCCCCGCAAGTTTCGCAACTCTTTTCCAAATTTAGAGGTGATTGTAATTACATCACCGTGGGGAAAGACAAGTAAGTACTGGTTTATCCTATGCAAGAGTGAGACGTAATTGGCAGGGATTTCTAATTTTGCATAATTGCAATTTTCCGTTGAGCTGGATAGTAGAAATTCGGCTTCGCACTTGGTATTGACATCGGTGAGCATGTGACCAGGACAGAGATAGTAGGCGAGGCCAGAAGGGCATATGTCTCGTAAGGCGAGAACTTCCTCTTGGGATTTTAAAACGTATCGGACAGATGGTATTATCGTGACATATTCTGAATTTATTATTGCCGGTAGGGATTCTAAGTAGTAAAGGTCGAAATTCCTTGGGTCCACAATGGGGACATCAAGGAAGTACACTATTTCGTCTGTTCCGACGAAACATTGGACTTTTATATGTGATTTAATTTCGAAGAGATCTTTCCCAGAGTGATTTAAGAATTTGGGACCGTAAAATTCTGTGAGGCGGTCTAACTCATTACGGAGGAGTTCTGAACTTAAAATACTGGGGTGAAGTTTACCGAGTTCGCAAAATGTGAGGGAGGTTTCTATGTCTTGAATGATGTTTAGTAGAAGCTGTAATGATATTTGGCAATGCTCCAGGAAATCATTCAGAGCACTGGTAAGTGTTTGTTTGAAGGGTTTCGTGTCCCGAAGGGTTTCGAACTCTTTCTGAATTTGAAGGTTGTTATGATTTATTATATCCATAGTTTTATTAAAATTCTCGGCAAAGGCTTGATTTATGGAATATTGGGAATTTAATTGATCTTGAAGGTTTTCTTGGTTTCGCTGCAAATGATTAATAATATTATCGTACCGTTCACTATCCTTTGCATCTAGGTTCCCGGTGACGAATTTAATTAGGGAACCTAATCCGTTGATTAGACCTCTTTTTGGTCTTTTTATCTGAGGATTTCCGATTTTAAAGTTTTGTATCTTTTCATCAATTACGTTAAAGGTATGATTGATGGTAGTGGTGAACATGTCAGTACGTTCTAAGTGGGTGGTTTGAGAGTTCATAGCTGGAGAGGTGAATACTTGTTGGTACTGGGTACGGAGAGAATTTATTCTAGATATCAAAGCACTGAGGTCATAGTAGTGGGTTATGGTGTGGTATCCTTCCACTATTTTGGCCGGTCTAAGAAGAACTGGGAGAAGTCCAGGGTTCAGAGTGACGTTGACTAAGTTTAGTCCTGATGCGGTGGAGAAAAGGATCATGATCCTGTAACAGGGTCAAATAGGGAATTCCTGAGGATTTCTGCGCACATCTGTTCACGTAAATAAGATATGTCATTTTGCGAGAAGTTTAGGTTCATATTGTTGGTTATTGTCTTTGCATATTGACACATGAAGACTCCGCAATCATCTGAGTTTGTTTGTTGCGGGACCGTTAATAAATGAGTTGTTTCCCAGTTTTCTGAGTCTAACATGATTCCTTTTTTTTCTAGAAACTCGAAAGCTAAGTAGGATTGTATAGTTTCCAGGATTTCTATGGCGTAGCTAGTAGCTGTGCCGTTTTTTATACGTGTTTCTGAAAGAGAGTCTAGGTACATTATTTGTTTTCTTTTGTTGTTTACTACTACAAGGCTCCAATGATTCATTTTGTATATTGGTATGATTATCAAGTCTTTACTAAATATATCAGATCTGCGAGTGAAGTTCTTCACTCGGTCATACCCGTGATTTTCTAAAAGCGGATAAAAGAAGGAGTTAAAACAAAAGGTTGACGGAAGGGATTTGTGGTTCCGGTTTTTTTCGTCTATCAGCTCCATGTAAAAATTTACAATCATGTCATCTACCCAATTTCCAGGTTTCAATGACAGTAAATTTTCCCTAGTTAGTTTAAGCCCGTATTTGTGGGTAAGTGTGTCTGAAAGTGGCAATTTATCGTTCCAAGCATTTTGGGTGTTGGTCTCATAAAATTTCCTAGGTGGTTTTATATTACTGAAGTGGGCTTTTTCTTTTGTATTATGGTGCCGGGGGTGAATGTGCACCGTCTTCATGGCAGGGTCTATTTGTTTAACTTCCTCCTTATTAAATTTTGGTTGGGTTTTGCTTTGGCGTTGGACAGACTTGATAAAGATTTCTGTGGGGATTTCGGGTGGATCTATACGATTTGTGTTTTTGTTATCAGCAATTTTTTCTTTTTGTTCATGTAGTTTTTCTGAGATTTGTGTATACAATACTTTGACTCTTTCTTTATGTTGGTCTAAATAGTTGTGTGCCATTGTTTTTTCGATGTCCATTTCTAGTAGTGATCGGTTGTTCACGTGTCCGTATAATATTTCGAATGGTGTTAGTTTCGAAGTTGAGTGGATCGAATTGTTGTATGCGATGATCGCATAGTTGACTTTGTGGTGTGTTGCACAATTTTTAAATTCTTCCCTGTTGGTTAACAGTCTTACATGTTCGATGAGGGTGGAATGGAATCTTTCGACAACACCGTTCGATTCGGGGTGCTGTGATGATATGAAATGGATGTCTATCTTATGGAGAGCCATTAATTCTTTAACTAATGAGTTTTGGAATTCGGTTCCGTTATCTGAAATAATTTTGTTCGGAATTCCGTGATGAGCAAAGAATTTCATTAGTCCGTTGACAACTTCGACACCGGTGGATGATGAGATGGGGTATGCTTGCGCATACTTTGAAAATGGGCATATTATCGTTAAAAACTTGGAGTTCTGTATGGTGAATTTGTCTACGTGTAGAGTTTCTAGAGGCCGGAGTGCGGTAGGGGTGACATTGTATTTGATTTTGAGAGGTGAGCGTTCGTATTTACATTTTAGGCACAAGTCACAGTTGTTGATATATTTTTGGATTGCGACTTTCAAATTTGGCCAATAGTATTCTCTTTTTAATTTATCGTACGTCTCTTCGATACCTCGATGATTTGTCATTCCATCATGATATTTGGATATTAGGTCAGTCTGTTCCTTTTCGGACGTGACATCGATTAAGCGTTTGGTACATTTGGTAAGGCTTATTTCAGAATGGGTAAAGTGGGTCGCAACGATCTTTGCAAATTTTTCGTACGCGTCGGTCTCGAAGTAAATGCTGTACTTTATTCTAGGGTGAACATACTCTTTAACAAACTTTACTACATCGCTTTCAAACTCTTGATCTCTGATTTTGACAAACATTCGGGTCTTATTACCGAACAGGGTTGAGAGCTTGACCATGTCAGCTACTGGATAGTTAACTACCGTTAGTATTATTTGGTTAGCTGAAATGTTAACCGGTTGGTCACGGATGGGTATGTTAGCTACTGTATTTCCTAGGAAGTTTGAATGAACGGTATGTCTAGAAGAAGTATCGCTACCTACCCCTTCCTCCTCAGGATCGACGTGTGCGATAACTGAGTCGGCAATTTCATTTTGCATGTTAGGGCTGAGCTCTAGTTTTTGGTCTAGGAGAATGGAAAGATCTTGTTGGAGGGTGTTGACATTTGGGGATGGAATCTTAACTCGAGACAGTGCATCCGCGTTTGTATTGAGGGCACCCTTTTTGTATACGATGTCGAAATCATAGGCTTGTAATTTGGTTTTCCATGCGAATAGTCTAGAGCCAGGTTCTTTATGGTTGAAAAGCCACTGTAACGGGTGATGGTCGGAGAATATGGTGAATTTTCTGCCAAACAGGTAGGGGCGAAAGTACCCTACTGCCCATACAATAGCGAGTAATTCCTTCTCTATCGTGCTATATTTTTGCTCGGATTCGTTTAGTGTACGACTTGCGTAGGCTATTGGTAAATCTGATCCATTTGAAACTTGGCTTAGGACAGCGCCTAGTGCAATATTACTAGCGTCGGTTGTGAGTCTGAAGGGTTTAGCGAAATCTGGATATTGTAGGATGGGGTCATTGCTGAGAAGGTCTTTGCATGTCTCGAAGCATTGTTGATATTCAGGGTCTGTAATATCCACGAGAGCGTCCTTCTTAAGACATCTAGTCATTGGCTTTGTCAGTGTTGCAAAGTCTTTTATAAATTTTCTATAATACCCTAGTAACCCTAGGAATCCTTTGATTTCTTTGCTATTTTTAGGGATTGGATAATTTTTGATTGCTGAAATTTTGTTCGGGTTGGGTTTAACTCCCTGGGGCGTAACTATGTGGCCTAAATATGCGACTTCCCGTTTTAGAAAATCTGTCTTATCCAGCTGGATTTTAAGGTTGGCTTTGCGTAGCCGTTTGAAAACTGCCTCTAATCGTTGGATGTGTTCCTGTAGGCTCGTGGAGAACACGATAATGTCGTCCATGTACGTGCAACATTGTTCAGAATTAATTCCGCGTAGGATATTATCCATGATACGTTGGAACGTACTGGGCGCGTTCTTGAGGCCGAAAGGGACCCGAGTCCATTCAAGATGACGGGTTGGAGTGCTAAAAGCCGTTTTGGCTATGCTCTCCGGGTCCATTTCGATTTGATGGAATGAGCTTTTTAGGTCGATCGTACTGAAGTACTGACATCGACCTAACTTGTCTAACAATTCTGTTATCTGCGGGAGAGGATATTTGTCTTCAATGGTTTTCAGATTCAGTTTCCGGTAATCGACAACTACTCTGAATTTGGGTTTATTACTATGGTCCATTTTTCGGGGAACTATCCAGATGGGAGCATTCCAAGGACTATCTGAGTCTCTCACTATCCCTTGCTGAAGTAGTTCCTCCATTTGTTTATCTAGTTCTTTGAGGTGTATTTCCGGAAATCTATAATTTTTTGTGTAAACGGGAATTTCGTCGGTTGTTCGTATAACATGTTTGACATTATTGGTGAAGGTTAGTGGGGTACCTTCTTGGTAGAAAATGTCAGCATATTTTCTTACCAATTGGGTTATTGCGGATTTTTCTTCTTCGTTCATATGGCTCAGCCGAAGTTGGCTGAGGTCGAATTTGGGTTTTGATGAGTTTATGTTGTTCAAGATGGGATTTTGAGGAGATGTTTTGATTAATTCTGAGTCTATTTCGTCAACTAGGACGGGGGATTTTTGTGTAAATTGAATAGGTTTCTCGTTGGGGTTAAGTACCCTGATGTAGGTTTCAAAGTTTTTTACCGACACTAAACTTTGGGATTTCAAGCGATCCGATTTTCTGGTATGGGACGATAGCGTCTCCGTTTTCGACATTGTCTATTATTAACTTGACTTGTTGGATGCAGCGACTATCGATTGTGTGTGTTTCGTTAATGTCCAAGTTAAGATATTGAAGGGGGATATTAACATCTGGGGTTTGAAAAGCCCTGTTTCCGATGCTAACATCTGCTTTTAGTATTTCTAGATTGTCCATCCCTATTAGGAGGTCAAACCTAGAGTGGAATGAAAATACGTAGAATTTTAATTTTAATCCTATTTTATGAAACAGTTTGTCACACGGGACTGCAACGCTTGATGTAACTGAGGAGGTTCCGTGGACGGTGGTCACTAAGAAAGGTTCGTCATCAATTTTTACGGGAAAATGTTTTTTCGCAATAGCTGGGTTTACAAAACTAGCCGAACTCCCTGTGTCGACGAGGATTTTGAGGTCCAATCCGGGTAAAATGATATATGGGAGTTTGTTGATTGGTTTGTTGTTAAGATTCATTAGGTTGCAAACGGTGGGTCGAGGCACGGATCGTCTAAAAAAGAGGCTTCTTGATGAGGCGTCTTTTGATCCGGATTCTCATGGGCGTCGAAAAATTGTTCTGGCCCTTGATTCCCCGATTCATAGGGTCCGTCAGTATCAGGCCCTATCTCTATATTGTGGAAATTTGGGTTTGTTGTCTGCCAGGACATCGGAGTCCAGTTTTTCCTAATATTTTGTGAGGGGCTTCTTTGGTAATTTTGAGGGTATTTCTGAAAATTCGGTTTGTTTTGAAAATTATTTTTCTGTGGATTTGGGGGTTTCAGTGGTTGCCCCGGTTGTTTGGGCTGGTTGAACCCTTGTGGTTGTTGTTGCCCTTGAAACGTTTTTTGATATTGAGGCCAGTATGTTTGTTGTCTCGGAGGCCCGTAAGACCGGTTTTGGGGTAAATTTCTGGTTTGGTTTTGATTAGGTCTCTGAGGATTATTTTGGTTTTGATTTTGTGGAGCGGAAGTTATATGGGTTTAATTGATATTCGTTGGTCATCCAACCAAGGACTTCGTTCAAGTCACTTGGTTGTCGGGCCCATAGTAGGCCTCCCAACGGTCCCTTGAGGTGCAGGAGAAAGCTCCTCAGGGCTAGACGAGTGTGGAACCTTATGGCGTATTCGGCGTCTTCAGGTTCGTGAGTATTAGCATACGCGATCAATTTATTTAATGCATCGGTCATTCGGCCATGGAACGAGAATGGATCTTCATTTTCTTTCATGGTCATGCTAGAAATTTGCATGCTCATTGAGATCAAGTCTCTTTTGTCCGAGTAAGCTTTGATCAACGCATCTCTTATTTGATCGTATGTCTTGACGTTTATACAGTTTAGGGAACTCGTGGCAGGGGGGTGAATCTTAGCTTTAATGGAATTGATCACCATTCTATTCTGGAAATCTTCGAGGTTGTTGAAATTAAAGAACCTATCGTTTATTTCCTGCGTCACTTGGAGGAAGTTATTCAATGTTTCGGGGTCTCCATTGAACACTGGGATCAGTTCCATGTGTTCTTTTTTATAGACTGGTATTCCGGTGTTAGTTGTGTTTCCAGGTAAGCACTCACCCTTTACTCTCATCGAGCTAAGAGCGGCTGTGGCTTCCTGTAACGCCGTTTCCAGTCTGGTTTGCGTTTGAGACTGTTCCTGGATGACCTGCTGGGTCATCTCTAGCATGTTTTGTGCTAGAGAGTTTTGGGCAACTAATTTGGAATTTTGAGCTATAAGTTCCTCAACAGTGGGGATTCCGCCAATGGCACCATGTTCCGTGGGGTTTTCCATATTTAAATCTTCCGGGATTGTTTTTAAAGATTTGTTGGACCGAGCTTCGTCTCTAAGGAGTATTCCTAGTCTATTTGAGAGTCTGTCGGCAACAAATCGTTTTATTTCCTTCGGAATTTTGGATAAGGTTATACGAACTCAAGGGGTCAAAACCTGATTCAACCTGTACTTAAAACGAGTGCAAAAACATGCAAAAATTCAATTAAAACACAGTTAGGTACAAAGAAAAATTAGACTTATTAAAATTAATTTAAACTAAGCAGCGACGTCTTCGTGAAGGAAGGAAGGTGCTGAAATGATGAAAGTGTGTTTAAAGGGACAGGTCAGGTCTGCCAAGGTCGAGCTCGTCGGCGGTTCACAGGCAAGATAACGCTCGTTATCTCAAGTTCTGAGAGCTACGTCCTGTGCGTGGGTAGCGTCAGGATAGCGTCGATTTGATTTGATATAGAGTTTTCTTCGTGGAATGTCTAAAGTTCTCCCGATCAGATGTTCTTTCTTTACGGGTTTAAACTTTGGAATTTACAAGAAAGTCTCTTGAGAAAAATTTTGGTGTTAGTGACTTGAAGTTGTTGATTGAAATATCGTGGGCGGTGAGTTGGGAGAGTGTCTGCCGAATGTACTTTTCGGAGGGGACACAATAAAATAAGCGCAGTGTACTTACAACAGGATGCCCATCTCTGCGTAAGGAGTCGTTCCGAGGTTCCGTAGCTGGTAATCCCAAAATTTTCACTGGTCACCGTAGATTCCCGGTTTTTCTTCGCGTGTACGGAGCAAAGAAAGAAACCGCGTCTTTCCGACAAGCGCCAATTAAGTCGTCGAGAACGAAAATAGAGTTTTTAAAAAGTCACTTTATTCGTACGTCACGATTAGAATACGAATTGATGCACTGCGCGTGGTGTTTATACGGTGAGCTTCGGGCGGAGACTGACTGCCCTGGCTGAGGGCCGTGGGCCTTTTATAGGATCTTGCTGCTGTGTCAGCTCTTTATTATTCAAGGGTTATGAGGTTATACTGAACACGAATCTGAAGTCCTTTTTTCGATAAAACGCTTCCTTCATGGTTATTTTCGCGTTTTTTCATCAAAATTGCTCAAAAATAAACTCTGTTTAATCGCTTTCAAACCTACTCTCTAGGGGGTCTTTCGGGGTGCTGAACACGAATCTGAAGTCCTTTTTTCGATAAAACGCTTCCTTCATGGTTATTTTCGCGTTTTTTCATCAAAATTGCTCAAAAATAAACTCTGTTTAATCGCTTTCAAACCTACTCTCTAGGGGGTTTTCGGGGTGCTGAACACGAATCTGAAGTCCTTTTTTCGATAAAACGCTTCCTTCATGGTTATTTTCGCGTTTTTTCATCAAAATTGCTCAAAAATAAACTCTGTTTAATCGCTTTCAAACCTACTCTCTAGGGGGTCTTTCGGGGTGCTGAACACGAATCTGAAGTCCTTTTTTCGATAAAACGCTTCCTTCATGGTTATTTTCGCGTTTTTTCATCAAAATTGCTCAAAAATAAACTCTGTTTAATCGCTTTCAAACCTACTCTCTAAGGGGTTTTTCGGGGTGCTGAACACGAATCTGAAGTCCTTTTTTCGATAAAACGCTTCCTTCATGGTTATTTTCGCGTTTTTTCATCAAAATTGCTCAAAAATAAACTCTGTTTAATCGCTTTCAAACCTACTCTCTAGGGGGTCTTTCGGGGTGCTGAACACGAATCTGAAGTCCTTTTTTCGATAAAACGCTTCCTTCATGGTTATTTTCGCGTTTTTTCATCAAAATTGCTCAAAAATAAACTCTGTTTAATCGCTTTCAAACCTACTCTCTAAGGGGTTTTTCGGGGTGCTGAACACGAATCTGAAGTCCTTTTTTCGATAAAACGCTTCCTTCATGGTTATTTTCGCGTTTTTTCATCAAAATTGCTCAAAAATAAACTCTGTTTAATCGCTTTCAAACCTACTCTCTAAGGGGTTTTTCGGGGTGCTGAACACGAATCTGAAGTCCTTTTTTCGATAAAACGCTTCCTTCATGGTTATTTTCGCGTTTTTTCATCAAAATTGCTCAAAAATAAACTCTGTTTAATCGCTTTCAAACCTACTCTCTAGGGGGTCTTTCGGGGTGCTGGGTTTTTCGGGGTGCTGAACACGAATCTGAAGTCCTTTTTTCGATAAAACGCTTCCTTCATGGTTATTTTCGCGTTTTTTCATCAAAATTGCTCAAAAATAAACTCTGTTTAATCGCTTTCAAACCTACTCTCTAAGGGGTTTTTCGGGGTGCTGAACACGAATCTGAAGTCCTTTTTTCGATAAAACGCTTCCTTCATGGTTATTTTCGCGTTTTTTCATCAAAATTGCTCAAAAATAAACTCTGTTTAATCGCTTTCAAACCTACTCTCTAAGGGGTTTTTCGGGGTGCTGAACACGAATCTGAAGTCCTTTTTTCGATAAAACGCTTCCTTCATGGTTATTTTCGCGTTTTTTCATCAAAATTGCTCAAAAATAAACTCTGTTTAATCGCTTTCAAACCTACTCTCTAAGGGGTTTTTCGGGGTGCTGAACACGAATCTGAAGTCCTTTTTTCGATAAAACGCTTCCTTCATGGTTATTTTCGCGTTTTTTCATCAAAATTGCTCAAAAATAAACTCTGTTTAATCGCTTTCAAACCTACTCTCTAAGGGGTTTTTCGGGGTGCTGAACACGAATCTGAAGTCCTTTTTTCGATAAAACGCTTCCTTCATGGTTATTTTCGCGTTTTTTCATCAAAATTGCTCAAAAATAAACTCTGTTTAATCGCTTTCAAACCTACTCTCTAAGGGGTTTTCGGGGTGCTGAACACGAATCTGAAGTCCTTTTTTCGATAAAACGCTTCCTTCATGGTTATTTTCGCGTTTTTTCATCAAAATTGCTCAAAAATAAACTCTGTTTAATCGCTTTCAAACCTACTCTCTAAGGGGTTTTCGGGGTGCTGAACACGAATCTGAAGTCCTTTTTTCGATAAAACGCTTCCTTCATGGTTATTTTCGCGTTTTTTCATCAAAATTGCTCAAAAATAAACTCTGTTTAATCGCTTTCAAACCTACTCTCTAAGGGGTTTTTCGGGGTGCTGAACACGAATCTGAAGTCCTTTTTTCGATAAAACGCTTCCTTCATGGTTATTTTCGCGTTTTTTCATCAAAATTGCTCAAAAATAAACTCTGTTTAATCGCTTTCAAACCTACTCTCTAAGGGGTTTTTCGGGGTGCTGAACACGAATCTGAAGTCCTTTTTTCGATAAAACGCTTCCTTCATGGTTATTTTCGCGTTTTTTCATCAAAATTGCTCAAAAATAAACTCTGTTTAATCGCTTTCAAACCTACTCTCTAAGGGGGTTTTCGGGGTGCTGAACACGAATCTGAAGTCCTTTTTTCGATAAAACGCTTCCTTCATGGTTATTTTCGCGTTTTTTCATCAAAATTGCTCAAAAATAAACTCTGTTTAATCGCTTTCAAACCTACTCTCTAAGGGGTTTTTCGGGGTGCTGAACACGAATCTGAAGTCCTTTTTTCGATAAAACGCTTCCTTCATGGTTATTTTCGCGTTTTTTCATCAAAATTGCTCAAAAATAAACTCTGTTTAATCGCTTTCAAACCTACTCTCTAAGGGGTTTTTCGGGGTGCTGAACACGAATCTGAAGTCCTTTTTTCGATAAAACGCTTCCTTCATGGTTATTTTCGCGTTTTTTCATCAAAATTGCTCAAAAATAAACTCTGTTTAATCGCTTTCAAACCTACTCTCTAAGGGGTTTTTCGGGGTGCTGAACACGAATCTGAAGTCCTTTTTTCGATAAAACGCTTCCTTCATGGTTATTTTCGCGTTTTTTCATCAAAATTGCTCAAAAATAAACTCTGTTTAATCGCTTTCAAACCTACTCTCTAAGGGGTTTTTCGGGGTGCTGAACACGAATCTGAAGTCCTTTTTTCGATAAAACGCTTCCTTCATGGTTATTTTCGCGTTTTTTCATCAAAATTGCTCAAAAATAAACTCTGTTTAATCGCTTTCAAACCTACTCTCTAAGGGGTTTTTCGGGGTGCTGAACACGAATCTGAAGTCCTTTTTTCGATAAAACGCTTCCTTCATGGTTATTTTCGCGTTTTTTCATCAAAATTGCTCAAAAATAAACTCTGTTTAATCGCTTTCAAACCTACTCTCTAAGGGGTTTTTCGGGGTGCTGAACACGAATCTGAAGTCCTTTTTTCGATAAAACGCTTCCTTCATGGTTATTTTCGCGTTTTTTCATCAAAATTGCTCAAAAATAAACTCTGTTTAATCGCTTTCAAACCTACTCTCTAAGGGGTTTTTCGGGGTGCTGAACACGAATCTGAAGTCCTTTTTTCGATAAAACGCTTCCTTCATGGTTATTTTCGCGTTTTTTCATCAAAATTGCTCAAAAATAAACTCTGTTTAATCGCTTTCAAACCTACTCTCTAAGGGGTTTTTCGGGGTGCTGAACACGAATCTGAAGTCCTTTTTTCGATAAAACGCTTCCTTCATGGTTATTTTCGCGTTTTTTCATCAAAATTGCTCAAAAATAAACTCTGTTTAATCGCTTTCAAACCTACTCTCTAAGGGGTTTTTCGGGGTGCTGAACACGAATCTGAAGTCCTTTTTCGATAAAACGCTTCCTTCATGGTTATTTTCGCGTTTTTTCATCAAAATTGCTCAAAAATAAACTCTGTTTAATCGCTTTCAAACCTACTCTCTAAGGGGTTTTTCGGGGTGCTGAACACGAATCTGAAGTCCTTTTTTCGATAAAACGCTTCCTTCATGGTTATTTTCGCGTTTTTTCATCAAAATTGCTCAAAAATAAACTCTGTTTAATCGCTTTCAAACCTACTCTCTAAGGGGTTTTTCGGGGTGCTGAACACGAATCTGAAGTCCTTTTTTCGATAAAACGCTTCCTTCATGGTTATTTTCGCGTTTTTTCATCAAAATTGCTCAAAAATAAACTCTGTTTAATCGCTTTCAAACCTACTCTCTAAGGGGTTTTTCGGGGTGCTGAACACGAATCTGAAGTCCTTTTTTCGATAAAACGCTTCCTTCATGGTTATTTTCGCGTTTTTTCATCAAAATTGCTCAAAAATAAACTCTGTTTAATCGCTTTCAAACCTACTCTCTAAGGGGTTTTTCGGGGTGCTGAACACGAATCTGAAGTCCTTTTTTCGATAAAACGCTTCCTTCATGGTTATTTTCGCGTTTTTTCATCAAAATTGCTCAAAAATAAACTCTGTTTAATCGCTTTCAAACCTACTCTCTAAGGGGTCTTTCGGGGTGCTG